>JAWPHD010000179.1:172500-586380 GCA_037043455.1 Cyrtodaria siliqua
CTGTTATACAGTGACACGTGCTGTTGTTTGTCGGAGGTATTGTTTTGGTTTGATTGGTTGAATTGAATAAATGATTGACAACTGGCGACATGTTAATTCGGTTAACCTTACTGGTCAGTTGGATAAAACGGACTGCGATTGGTGAAACAATAATAGTAATAATAATACAAACAATAATAATAATATTAATAAAAATAATAATAATAATATAATCATGATAATAATAATAATAATGATAATAATAATAATGATCATGATGAGAATAATAATAATAATATAATAATAATAATAATAATATAATAATGATAATAATAATAATAATATAATAATAACAATACAAACAATAATAATAATAAAATAATTAAATAATAATTGGGTCAATAATCGGGTCAATGTCAAGGTCACGCATTGATGTTAAAGACATTTGATTATATTTCGTGTCCGCTCCATATCTCCTAAATCCCGGAAAGGATTTTCATGAAACTCGGGCATGTATGTCCATCATCTCATCGCGGCGTGGCCGAGTGGTTAGCGCGTTGGACTTGCGATCGGAGGGTCGTAGGTTTGAACCCCACTCGGAATACGTCCATTATAAAACTGGTCGGAAGAAAAGGACATAATTAAATAATTATTCTATACATGTATAACAAACAATTATCACTGCAACTCATCACACAATGGTCCGATCTGCTCCGATAGTTAATCGATATATATCGCTTTTGTCTAGCCGATTAATCGATTATGAAATCCAAACCGATTCCCATCACTAATATATCGTGTATCAGATATTATTCGGATCAGTAAACAATGAAGGTGCTAGAGTGTTCACATTGCTAAATATGCCATTCTTTGATAAATCAAGGGCATACAACTCTTGATCCGACCGTTTAATCGGGATCAAAATCGACCTTTATCGAGATCTTTATGCCACAAATATTACATGTATTTCCATGTATGGACAGGATCGATTAAGAAATGAGCATGCTAGATTGTAAACATTCTTAAAAACAGCAATTTTTGATAAATTAATGGCACGTAAATCTTGACCCAGTGGTCCAATCTGGCTGAAAACTGAACTTATAAAGGTCTGACAGTCATAGACAATGAGTCCAAGAAGTATTAGGATTAGTGACAAATGTAGTAACTACCGTGTGTAACACACAACTTTGTTTGTTTTCCAAGTTTAACGACCGTTTTCAACAGTATTTCAGTCATGTACAGGCGGATAGTTTAGCTAACCATATTTCCTGGGAAGGTACTAGACTCCCATCCTACGTACGAAACAGTCAGCTTTCTCACTAAAAGAGTCAGGTCGTTAGCGCCGCTAGTGGGGCTCGAACTCACGACCCTCCATTGGTGATAAGCTTTTTGACATACGTTTGCTGAATCAAGGGCATGCAACTCTTCACAACGGTCCGATAAATAATTTAAAGGGAGTACATCATGATTTTTCTAGAAATATCTTAAATTAGAAAAATGTTCCAATTCAAGATAAAACACTTATATCCATCACAATATGATGTTCGAACCATATTGTTAAGGTTTAAACTTCGAATACACCATTTAGTAGGACGGAATCGGGCATACAATGTTGAAATTAACCCTGGTGCGTAACCTAGGATAGCACGTATTACTGTACAGAATGAATTTCCTTGTAACTAAGGGGTCATTTTTAGGATAATTCATTATGTTTAGGCGCTTTAAAATAGAAGATATCATTATTTGTCAATTTTAAGTCGGACCCCTAGACCCCTTTCAAAAGCCTGATGTACTCCCTTTAAACTCGAACCTGACCGAAATCGTATAATGGCCAAACATATTCTGTCTAAACTTGGATTTGGCGCTAGATGGAAAACATGATAAAAATATGGTCAATTTTGAAAATTCAAAGGCCACAACCCCTGACCTAATATTCCGATTATGCTTATAATCGAAGTTGGTCAAGATCTTGTGACGACATATTATTAATTGTTGCCAAGTTTGATCACGTTTACTTGAACAATGTGGCCTCTAAAGTGTGAACAAACCAGCAGTGGAAAATGGACGAACGATGGACATAAAATAAACCTAATAACCCACTATGAGCTAAGAACGCTCCCTATGAGCTAAATAACAAAGTCCCATAACTCTGACACAAATTACAAAGAGAACGCAAAGGCGACATGCACAACTAGGTTAGTACCAATCACTCGTGTGAATCTGGCCAGGGGTTATGGAGACAGACGGACGGACGGACGGACGACCGGACAGACGTCGAATGCAAAACAATAATAATTATATATCTGCCCCTCAAGATGATGATAATGATGATGATTATGATGATGATGATGCTGATGATGCCATAAATACGTTGCAACATTAAAAGGCACGAACAAAATCTGTGAAAAATGTGATTTTCTTGTTAACCCCCTTTTTGGACAAACACATATGTCACATTTGAAAATGTGAAGAATAGGATCTTATTCTTCACAAGTGTGTGAAAAATGTGATCTGGGAAAAATATGGTCCAACAAAGCTTCTTAGCATTATCTTAAGTCAAAATGTATCGATTGTTAAACACCTTTTTCTATCGTTTCAAGACATCTTCATCATATTTTTAATAATGCCCACAGCTAAATATGTATCTTAAAATAAATGCTATATATTGTGCCGCTGAGAGTTTAATAAGGATATTTGAAAATATGCAAACATCTGAAGTTTTGACTGAGGTTATATGTTCTATTTAAATAACTAGTTGCTTTATTAATACGGGCCCTGGGCATTAATAATCTACAAGAGAATGCTGGTAATTCGTCTTAAAGTCGATCACTTAAAAAAATTGGATTCTCTGATGTACTTATTAAACTCTCAGCGACACTCTAAATAGCATGAAGGCGGTGTATTTGCCTGTGATGGATTCTAAAGTATGAAAGCAATCATGTAAATAAAATCATCCAAACATATAAAACGTAGGCTGTTCAAATGGAAAACAATAGACTCTACTGTTGTTTTCTGCATTCGTACTCCACCATTTTCATTTCCCCCAAGATAATGTTAAAAAATTAGTTTTTTTAAGAATCAGTATTGCCTGTGTTTAAAATGTACTATAAGGATATATGTTCATCCTGATACTGGCATGGTTATCAAATTGTATTAAGATAATGTAATACAACTGTAACATTTGTTTGTGTTTTGTTTTTTGTGTTAGCTGTTCTTTTTTCAATACAGGGACCGCTATCCATTCACCCTGAGTGTACACGTACACACACAACCACCATATTGGGTATCGCGAACATATATTTGCTCAATAACTTCCCAATTTCAGGACCATATATTGATTATTTATGATTTGGGTAAAGGATACCTACATGTACAACATCTAAGCCATTACAAGTGACCCTAAACGCTTTATGTTAAAAACTATTTTATTCTCAAATATACATAATTATAATGATTTTAGTCTATCATTTGTCTATAGACAACAGCTATATATCAATTTATGTACAATTTAACAAACAATTTGAAAACCTGATTCGAAAAATAGCTTAAACGTCAAACAATCTTTTCCGACACTTGCTTAATTTGTGATGTCATAAACCATTGATAACGCTTATGGAAGCTGGCTACTGTTGTATAAATATGCGTCTCATGGTTCATAGATATTTAACAGGTTGACAGATATATCATGTATTCCGGACGGTTAGCTGAAACAGTAGAGTAATCGGAACGGCAGTCAGAAAGTCCCGGGTTCGAGCCTCGGCTCAGTTCTGCTGCATATTATTCTAGCCCTGTGACATTTCGCGATTCAGTCTGAACTAGATAAACTCAGATTTTCGTACCACGCTATTCTCATTCTCTTTGGATATTTGGGGATGAGGGGAATATGTCACCAGGACTTTATTAATATACATATCTATCTACACTATGATGTCAAATTTCAGATATCTATTTGATAGGTAGACCAGTAACTGGTTATATACGTACATATAGCACACAGAATCAGACAGAAACCTATTTCATATTAAATATTAAAATCACTCAAGGGAAAAAGTTATTGAGTGGAAAGCAATTTTCTATTAATAGAAAGAGTGACCTTTAATGAAGAACAATTCACTAATTTAACCTACTTGACAGTTCAAGAACAATTCACAAATTTAACCTACAGTCTACACCACTTAGAAGGCCTGATCATATACTTGGTGAAATGTTGCATATGATACTGGAATCAGATAATATCTGCAGTGCTGAAAATCATTTTTCTATTATCAACAACAACAAAGTATCCGCGAAAATAGATGACAATAGGGGTTTCATTTTAAAATACTGTTTCTAATGATTACATTTAGAAATTTTCCTTTTCCAAAAACAACTATTAAATGTGTAAGACGTTTTGATACAATAAGTAATGTTATTAAAATCACAAAACAATTACTTTTAATCATTAAATGGTGCAAGGACAAGCTACAGTCTACAGTTCATGGTGCCATTTCCCGCCAAAAAATCAAGAGAGTGTTTGCATTTTATTTGCACTCGTTATCAGAATCACACTCAGATGTGATATTAAAATAATCCATTTTTCTTTCCAAACTCTTAAACAAATCAATTTATCCCCATAAAACTTGCTACACAAATTAAGCTATAAAAACCCATTTTTTCATGCGGATTAGGATAATCTCATTGAATTAGGTATAAAATGAAGACAGAAACATTTCTAGATATTTTAATATGAAATATAAAACAAATATGTACACATACATTTTATTGTACATTAAATGTAGATACATTGCTTGTGTATAGTGTGCTTTTACATACAGGAACATATATCAAACTATATGTACATGGTTCTCAGGTGAAAATGAAAAAAAAGCTCAAATTTGGCAAAGAAATCGGTGCCTACCTAATTCCAGAAAATTACTAAATAAGTAGTCAAATGTCCGATTGCCTTACAGAAATAATAATCATATTGTAAGAATATGGTATTAAAATAGGATCGAGATAGACAATGATTATTTTTATCTGTTTTTATAAGCCCACTGGGAGGTATTATGTTGTGGCGTTGTCCGTTCGTCTGTCCGTTAATTTTTACAAAACATATTTTGGCTAATAACTTTCAAAGTATAAGGTCTACAATGCAACTTTGCACACATCTTCAGCAAAATACACTGAATACATTTGATAAATGCCAATAACTCCCTGGTTCACATTTTTTGTGTCACCTGTGTAGCCTGGCAGACACCTAGGGATTACTTTGCCCGTCATCTGTCGTCCGTCACACTTTAACCTGCAGTATAACCTCGGCTATAACTTGAACATTGTGTGATTTGTTCCTGAAACTTCCCATACATGTTCATTTTGTCCGAATTATACCCTTTTTATAAAACTTAAACCTGCAGCCTAACCAAGCTCATAACTGGCCATAACTTCAAAACTATTTGACCTATGTTCATGAAACTTCGCACACATATTCATTTTAATCCAAGGGATGTTGTTACCCATGCCCAATAACTCTGACTTCCAGTTTTGCAGAGTTATAACTCTCACTTCCAGTTTTGCAGAGTTAGGACCCTTTATATAAAACTTTAACTTGCAACTTAACCAAGTTCGTAACTCGCAAACTGGCATAACTTGGAAAGTATTCGACCTATGTTTTTCATGTTAAGGAATATTCTTACAAATGTCCAATAACAAGATCTGACTTTCAATTCGGTAGAGTTATGCCCAATTTCATACAATTTTAACCTGCAATCTAACCGGAATCATAACTTTGCAACATTTGCCTTGGTCATACAAATGTATACAGTGCTTCCTTATCAAATATTCAGTGTCGTTGACATGTCCAATAACTCCGACTTTCATTTGGGCAAAGTTATGCCCATTTTCATAAAACTTTAACTTGCAACATAATCTGGCTTATAACTTGGCAAATTATTGAACTATGGTCATGAGATTTATACAGTTCTTCCTTATCAATTATCTAATGCCGAGTTATGCCCCTTTTCATAAACGTTTAACAATTTAAATTAGATCGGTGTTCCATGGAACAGGTGTGTCACCTGTCGTCGCTTTGACAATGCTTTTTGGACCCAGACAAATGACCTTGACAAACTGACCCGACTAAGTTTTCGTGAAGAAAAATAAGAGTATTTAACCCATATAATGGCCTTCAGTTTGACCTTGACCTTTATATTTTAGTTAGTTCATGTCGATGTTGAAATGATGAGTATATATTGAAAGTGTGATGAAGAAACATGAAGAAATGATAAAGTTATAGCCAACGGACGGACGGACTGACGGACGACAAAGTAATCCCTATTTATCGCTTTTTTATTCGAAAAGGCTACACAAAAACGCATCTGCTCCTTAATTTATGAAGGATTGCCACTCCTGTATTCAAACTTTATACTTATATTGTCCTTCCTGAAATAAGCACAACGTAGAAATAATTACTGCGGGAGAAATAGGTAAATTACCGTGTCAAACTGATATATTTGGAAGAAATTAGCCCATACCCTCCTCAGCCTTCAGTTTTTATTGCATATTTGGAACTTTTATTTTTTTCACTTTTGCTGACAAATTGTACGCATTGGCGTACGTGCGTATGCCTGGATACGCGTCATGTGACACAAGTGTTACGTGAACATTTTTTAACCTGTAACTTAACCTTGCCAACGATGGGCGTATATGCACCGCTAGGCAGTGCTCTTGATAGCTATATTGATCTAGATCAGCGGAGCTTATGCGTTGACACGTTGTTCGTCTGGCCATAAACTTTTATTTGTGGCAACTTCTCCCCATTTTTCTCAAACTTCAAAGAATATGATCACGATATCTGGTTGGTCCTAAATAAAAATCTGGTCAATTTGAAACACATGATGGAAGTCATGGCAAAAAATAGATTTGTAGCCTTCACCAACATGATAAACCTGAATTTTAGATAGTCGTACATGAATTTATTTCGATTCAAATGCCAATTTCAAAGACATGTGTCGTGTTAACTTCCGGCTACTACTCTTCGAAGGTTACTGCTCAGATTTTCCTAAATCTGCACTAAATATACATGTATGGTTTCTCTAGCCACTTAACTAATGCAGGAAAGTGTCACATTCATATATGATACATGAAAAATATTACATTTAATGCCCATGAACTTCATACTGAATTTTATTGATATTTCATGTCTGTTTACTTTGCTATAAGAAATTCAATTAATGGCCAGTCATTTTATTTTTAAATTAATGGTCTTAAACACAGTAACAGTTAATGGCCATTACTATTACAAGTAATTGGCATTATTTCAAGTGAAATATAAATTAATGGGGCATTAATTTGTTGATTCTCAAAGTTAATACCTCAAGTGGTAAATTTGTTTTTAATGGGAAAATAATCGTTCATTATGACACCCAATATGACTTTAAAACACGTCAATATGAGAGAATATTGACGTTTTCTGCTACACTGAAAGTAAATGGAGCTTGTAAATGCGTATGCAATAATACCGTTTAACAGAATATCAAATTACTTTATTCGATAATCCTCCACTCTTTACAATCATTAATGTTGTGTTAATTAACGACTTGATGTGTCGTTTTTAATCGGATGGATGTGCGGTCACACCGTCATTTTCTTTCAAAGACAATCCATAGGGTAGTATGTTGCTGCAAAAACGAATAACGTTTAATAAAATGCTCAGAATTGTGTTTTTGAGTAAGGCATTTTAACTAAGGTATTGTAGCATGATCGGTGACATTTCCTTTGATGAATGCAGAGCATTGAATCGTTTAATTTATGGTAACTAAATGTGCGTTGCTATACCGTACTACAACTACCAGATATTGGAATTTAGAGTACTGTCACTATGACGTCACAGTGCTACTAAGTACACCATGCTACAAAAAAGATAGAGTCTGTCTCAGCTCTTTGGTTATTTAAACACCTCGATGGGCTACGCCCATCTCGGTGTTTAAATAAGTCAACTCGCTGAGACCAGACTCTATCTATTACTTGTAACTATGGTGTGTTGACTTTGAATTTTGTAAAATATGCAGTACACCTGATTGTCAAAATTAACATAAAATACATAAGAATATAGTCCTGTTTAATTTGAAACTTAAATATTAGCTGCATGTACCAATTAATAAACTATTATAGATACATATCTGTATAGTCTTTCAAAAGGAAAGTTAATTCAATATTAAATAAATAGTAACTCTTCATCAAATTTTCGAACACTTGTTCTTTTTCAAGAAAAAGCACAGAAATACAACTTTTAAGTAAAATCCATCTTGTTGTTTAAATGGCTGACGTTATGATGAAAAATATACCATAACGACGTCACGTCATTTCCTGTATGACGTTCGGCAAATGACGCGACGTTGTTTCCCGTAACACTCCTTCTACTTTAACACAAACCGATTTCATGAACACTATACCAATATTCAAGTAATGAATTCAATTTAAAATTGTCTCTCGGTATTCTTTAAAGAGTACTCTGTAAATTCATTTTATAAACAGTTATGGATGTAACCATATTGGAATCAGAAAAACCACAAGAAGATAATTATGGGATTATTGACTCGAAAGTAAATTCATTTCAAAGAGAAACAAATTGGAAAAGGGGAAAGAATACATTTTTGGTTCATAGGAAGTTACGGAAATGGGAACCACATTTGATACAAAACAATGAAGGCAAGATCAATCCTAACAAAAATGCAATTGTTTGCAATATTGATAGAGTCAATCATTTTGTTGAAAGTGTAGTGACAAATAAATCTTCTTACGAATTATCACAGGCAGAAATAAAATTATTTTCGCGTGGTTTAAAATTCATCCCCGACAGTAAGAAAATAGACAAATTAAAAATATTGTCTGATTTGGCAGAATGGGAGAGAAGAATGAGGTTGCGGGAATTTTTTTATGATCAGGAAGATAATTCGAAAGGCAGGACTGACTTGCAAGAAAGATTCAAACTTCCGAAAAAAAGTAGTTTTACCCCAAACAAAGGCAGGGATATGTGGCTAGACCTTTACATTGAATTGGTGAAGAATGATATCGTGAGCAGTTTAAAGACGTTATGTAAATTGAACATTTCCCAAGATGAAGAAGAGGCATTTAAGTCCCTTTTACACAACAAAAACATTGTGATCCGCCCAGCGGACAAGGGCTCTGGAATAGTAGTGTTAGATAAGGAGAATTATATGGAAAGCCTAGACAAAGAGATAAACGGCAGTGATTCTTACAGAGAGGCTGATGGGGATACAACAGCCTCGTCAACGAAAGAAGTAAAGAAACTTGTTAACAAGATGTATAGGGAAGGTGCCATATCAAAAGACATGAAGATGTACCTTTTACCAAGATACCCCAAAACAAGTACGTTGAAAGGAAATCCGAAATTGCATAAATCAGGGGCCCCTATGAGAACAATAGTGAATGGTATAAATTCTCCGACAGAGAAAATGGCAGAGGTGGCAGAGTTTGAACTTAATGAGTTTGTTATAAACTCCCCGAGCTATATACGTGATACAACCGATTTCTTAAATAAACTCAGAGAGATCGAAGGGCCAATACCAGACAACGCTATCCTGTTTTGTTTTGACGTGTGTAAAGTGTACCCCTCAATCCCAAAGAAAGAAGGTCTAGAAGCCTGCAAAGAAGCCTTAGATAGTAGAACTAATCCGGTGATACCAACAGATGGAGTGCTAAAAACGATACAGGTGGTTTTAGAGAATAACAATTTCAGCCTAGGAACAAAGCACTATGTACATACTGAGGGAGTGGCTATAGGTTCAAGGTTAGGAAAGAACTATGCTTGTTGTTATATGAGAACATGGGATGAAAAGATGATGGCATGTCACAATACGCCCTATTTTTATAAAAGGTTTATAGATGACGGTTTTGGTATATGGACTGGAACTTTACAGTCTCTATAAGAATTCACTGCATTTGCCAATGACATACACGATAATATTAAAATAGAATTAAGGTATAGTACTTCAGCAATTGAGTTTCTAGACACGTGGGTCAAACTTGAAAATGGTAGAATTTTTACAAGCTTGTACAAAAAACCAACGGACAAACAAATATACTTACACAGTAGTTCAAGTCATCCACCAAATACAAAAACAGGTCTTGCCTATGGTCTTGGACTAAGATTGAAAAGAATATGTGAGAAAGAAACAGATTACTTCGATAGAGAATCAACTCTTGAAGGTAGACAACTTAGACAGGATTGAGCTTTTAAGAGAGACTTCGAGAAAAAAGAATAATAGGGTGCCTATGGTATTAACATTTTCAAGACAATTACCTAACATCCATATGATCCTAAAAAAACATTTTTCGGTCTTGCATCGATCAGACAGAATGTCCCAAGTATTTGAAGACACACCCTTACTAGCGTATCGCAGAGACAAGAACTTGTGTGATGTATTAGTCCACCAAAAAACAAATCAGGTGATAAAATGCGGAACAGAAACAAACCAATGCTCATGCATAGTCTGTAGCAGGTTGACCGAGGAAGACATTCCAGATACCAGATTAAGTAGAAGCTACCCTACAGCTAAGTTCCAGAGATGCACAGACAGAAATCTAGTCTATGGTTTAAGATGTAAACGTTGTTGTGTAACGGTATATGTTGGTGAGACTGAAAGGTCACTACGGGAGAGGATAGAAGAACACCTCAGAGATGTACTCCAGCAGACAGACAAACCCATAATGAAACATTTTTAGGGTAATAAAGACAAAGACGTGGGAGTAACGGTATTACAGCGAGTTTTCGGTGAAGGTCTAACATATAGACACATGATAGAAGATAAGTGGATAAAAAAACTAGACACAAAATTTCCCAGAGGCTGCAACATCAAGATAAACTATTAACTGACAGGAATTAGTGTAAAACACAATTTAATTTTATATAACTGTTTATAAAATGAATTTACAGAGTACTCTTTAAAGAATACCGAGAGACAATTTTAAATTGAATTCATTACTTGAATATTGGTATAGTGTTAATGAAATCGGTTTGTGTTAAAGTAGAAGGAGTGTTACGGGAAACAACGTCGCGTCATTTGCCGAACGTCATACAGGAAATGACGTGACGTCGTTATGGTATATTTTTCATCATAACGTCAGCCATTTAAACAACAAGATGGATTTTACTTAAAAGTTGTATTTCTGTGCTTTTTCTTGAAAAAGAACAAGTGTTCGAAAATTTGAAGAAGAGTTACTATTTATTTAATATTATAGATACATATTAGTTAATATGTTTCCAATACAATACACAATAATAACAAAATGCAAGAACATGTATTTCAAGTCTGATTTAACAAACATATATAGCATTAGCTCAAAGAGCTATTATCAGACATATACTGAAAGGAAAAAGAAACGCAGGGTGCGTATTTTCGCTATATATTGCATATACTGCACACTTAATTCCATATATATTCCAAGGAAATCCCAAGATGTTTTGTAAAAAAAAAGTGCATTTAGTTAGAGAAAGGACACAACTGTGATGTTGTAGACGTTTTATTCACAGTACACGTTGTAACGAGAAATTCATATATGCTGAAGTTCCTCTTTGAAAAATTGAGCCAGTTCAGTACTGTAGTTAATGTTAAGTGATTGCAACTTTTAAAGCCTAAGTTTGCTCACCTGCTTATTCTGACGATAATGAAACTTTAAAGGGGTAACCATTGGTGTGTTCAGTGCTGTTTAAACATTCTTTCTAAAAGGACAGGCCTAGTGTCGCCCTGTACCATTCGACTAGCAGTAGCATATTAAACATACAATATATAGCGGAAATACGCACCCTGCATTTCTTTTTCCTTTCAGTATATATATCAATTTAAAAGTATATAGTTAAAGCAGTTAAAAACAAAACAAAAATGAGGTTTTAATAAAAATAGCATGGTTTACATAAAGAAAACATAACGTTGATAATTAAGTCACAATATTAAACGTATTTGATGCTAAAATGAACATACGAACTTAATTTTATCATACTCTTTTTTTATACTGAAATAGTTATAACGTAACATGATTGTTTTTGCCTGTATAACTTTTCAAAATGATATGAAAATAAATATACAGCGCTTTGGGGTGTATATAATCATCGGTAGTTAAGAATCATTTTCTGTGTAAATTTCAATTTTCTAAGCTCATGTAGTTTATATTATTTTAAAAATGTTCAGGATTTAATATATCATATAAGCACACATTTATGCAGTGGTAAAACGATTTGTTGCATTTTTCCATGCAAAATGTATCACTAAGTGCAACAAAATTCAGAAAAAAGATTCCTTACTACCCGAATGAAGTGTGTTTATGTAACGAAAACTCCGACTGAACTTATACTGTCGCAATAAACTGAGATATAAATATTTGCTGTTATAACAAATAATAGGGACAAAATTCAAAACGTAATCATCAATAAGTTAACTTTGGTCAAAATTTGGCACTTTTACGTAATTACAATCATAAATAGATACCTTGAAATTATTTAAATAATTTTGCAAAAATTCCTATTAAAAACTCACAGTTAATACAGTACAAGAATTTCAGGAAGTTTGCTATCGTACAACTAGAAGGGGAAATCTGAATCAGAAACTAAATATTTATTTTTTCATTTTAAATTTAGACGTTTAACCTAAGTAATTATATACGCCCCAACCTACTGTTAGTGAGTTTATCGATGCAACCCTAGTCTGAGGATATGCTTCAGTTTGTTCTTGCAATAATTTAGTCTCGATTATCCAGACCTCTCGCGAGACTTCTCTCAGCTTGAGTGTGTCTGGATGATAGAGACTAGAAATAATTTTAATCACTTAAAGCTACACAATCCCGATAAAAGGCACACTAGAACTGTACAAATGTAACGGTCATTACGCATGTTGTTCTAAGTGATTACTGTATACGTGTGGGTTCATATATACAATATGCGCACTACCTAAATGCACTGAATATTAATGAGATAAGGCGGTACTGTATGTGACGCTTCAGGTACTTTGTGAATCGACCACTGGTCTTATAACGGGTATAAAAGCGGATTTTAGCAGACGGCATTTTACCACCGAAGTGATGAGACCAATCTCCAGTAGAAAAACCTAATAGGAAATACAAGTCATTAGAAATTGAAAAGGAAGCTAAAGATGTACTTACTCAAACAACCTTATAAGTCCATATTTATACATAATCCAAAACAATACCTATAATTAAACGTAGCGGCCTTTTAACAAAGACCCTGTCCAACTATCGCGTTGCATCAAAGAAACTATTATATACAAATAATCCTCCATTTTTATTTGTGTGTATGTATGTGTGTGTAGTGTATATTGACACAAAACACAAGGGAGACATTGTTTATCGAAATTGGAATATTGGTAGAGGCTCGTAACTAATGGTAAAGATGGAGATATAGTATTTGTTATGTGAAGTTATGCATGCATGGTTTACAAATATTAGTAGATTATAAATCAACATAGTTTTAATGAATTCCTCTTAATTTATGCATGAATTTAAATTTTGAAATCGAAAATAAAATGGATAGAGAGACACAGAGACAGAGAGAGACATAGAGAGTCAAAAAGAGGTAGAAGGAAAGAGAGAGAAAGAGAGAGAGACACACACACACACAGAAAGAGAGATACAGAGAAAGAAAGAAAGCGAGAGGGAGGGAGGGAGGGACGGAGGGAAAGGAGTGAGAAAGGGGGAGAGAGAGAGTGGGAGAAGGAAGGAGTGGGGTGGAAGGCATTGAGAGAGAAAGAGTTTCTATATAGTCTTATAAACATAGGCGTAAGAGCACCCCAATGTTTCGGGGTGGGCCCCAATATTGATGTTTTCACGAAACAAAAAAAATGCAACATAAATGTATGAATTGGCAATCTGAACATTAAAATTCTGATTGATAATATTTCAAAATCAAAGAAAATATGAAAGATGTCAGCTTCCGTCTGTATGACAGGGTAAGTGTTAACTAAAAACCGAAAGTTTTAGTATAACAGTTAAGTTCAAATACTAGTAATTAACCTTTCCTAAGTTTATTGATTTGTGAAGTAATTTGAAATGAAAGCTGGCCCGTAACCAGCCCTGAAATTTAACCGAGGCATATCCCTTATGTTGGTGTCCGGTGGCATTAACCTCCCTCTCCGCCCTAGATTTTTTTTAATGTCCTTCAATGTGTTGCATTCCCCCCCAGGGTCCTTATATACTAGTATATAGTTGTTTTTATGTAAAGTATGTACATTCCCAAAATCCAACCAAGGCAAATACCTCTGTGTGCCCCAGTGTAGCTACGGACCTGGAAAAGCAATATGTTGAAAAGCAATGGTTTATATTCACGGTGGACAGACGTAACGGACACTGGCTGCTCAAAACAGCGTTACCTTGATCCTGGTTACTCTTGTAAAGGACCCAGGTGGGTCGTAAACTGTTAAAACATATTTAATATTAATTTAAAATAAGACACTTTTTAAAAATGATCGCACCCACGGAACACTAGATGCATTTGTGTGTCTGAATTCATGAAGAACGGGTTATAAAAAGAGTGTTTTAGAAGTGAAAGAACGCGCACTGTTTACACACCGACGCGTGACAGTAGTCTAGTTCTATGAAAAGTGTTTATTTTAAAAATGGTGACTGCTATTGGCATATGCTATGTCTGGAATTATGTATGTTCATCCATAACATCCATTGGACGTATTTTATACATAATAATATCTACCGATTGCCAGAAGCGTTAAGTTGTTTGTGCATTGCAAAGTAACGGATCCTGTTTGCTCATGGCACCGGATCCTGTTTGCTTCTGACACAGGATCCTAGTCGGTAGTTGCAAACATACATCTTGAAAAAACGACTAGATACGTCCCCCTGTTCGAACTATCTCGGTTTGATATCAGCGGTGGAAGATAAAGCTGCGCCATTTTCAATTGGGTGGGGTTTGTGCGGGAGTCAACTTACGGAAACCCTCCAAACATTGGCGAGGAACTCGTACACTTCAAGGGGGCTGGCGTGGTCTACTTGATAGCACGCTGCATTTGACCCGGATGAAGCCTTATCGCCGCAAGTCAATTTCTTCTGTGTATTATTGAGTAAAACATGTTTCTTCTCGTCCGTCCGATTGGTATGTACACCAGTTCTGTGTTTCGGAGTCTATCCTTGGAACAATTTGCTAACTTGATAAACAGTTAAACAACATTCAGCTAAATGTCATGTGATAACCTTTTCAAATCATAGGATGACTCCGATGAGGGTGCTCCCCTTGAAATCCGCTAGTGCTTTAAAAGTGGCAACATTCTCAATAAAATTTTCTCTAGAATAATATGTATAAAATAATGAAAACTTGCGGATTCAAAGTTTACCATTGGTAAATGCCTCTTTAATACTTGTAATTTACATTTTCAGTTAGTATTCGGAGATTATAACGAAAAGCTAAGCTTTTCTATAGGAGGTGTTCAATGTATTACTTTATACAATTATATTTATTTGTGAATAAATGTACATTAAGAGTTATTTTAAACAAACTATCTAAATAAAAAAACGTTTTCTTATTTGTTGCGTACAACAACGGTGGCCTCTCTATACGATATGTCAGCCTACATTATACTTACACTCATGTATATAGTCTACGTCATTAGTTGTTCATATTACTGCATTTGTATTACTTGTAATATTTGATATTTTATTCATTGATGTATTTTGTTTTTAAGTATCATTTATGATCAAACAATTGCTACCTGTTAGGGGCTTAACTAGGGCGTTGCTAGTGTGGTCCCGCGGTTTTATTTCCAGATACGCTGTGATTCGTTTATTCTCACTATTTTATATCTTATTTGACGCTGACATGTTGATGATATAGTCTGAATCCTTATATCCCCTCGCCCCTACTTTTTCGTGTTTTTTTGTTGTTGTTTTTTATGTATTGTGTTGTTTTTTTAATTTTCGGATTTTTGCAGACAGTGTGTACACAGCTGCGTGCTCTAAGATAATGCCTTTTGAATAAAGCTTTTTTTTAAATATTGAATGTTTAACGGCTCATCAACACAGTATAGGTTATTTAGAGCCGCCCCAGAGAGAGGGGAAGGATACATAGGAATACGGGAACCGTACCCTACTCTTATTATCGAATTATTTAACGTGCTCGGAGGATAGACCGATACACGAGACCGCCCGGTTTACGTCCCCATTTGACGGACGAGGATAAGGGAAAGTATCTTGCCTAAGAACACACCGACGGAACTCAGTGGCACCACGGAGGATTAAATCCGGGGCCTCCGGTTACACATATAAAAACTGGTTGAGGTCATTGTCGTGTAAAACGGCGACAGAAACCGTCATGCAGCGCGCTGCGGGGAAAGTAAGTTTGGTTAATGTCTATTGCGGACCCATAGTTTATTTTAGGGTACTGTCGACGGAAGACAGGTCGTGAACAGAGAATTATCTCAAGGCGCAAATGTATATACACGAACGTAGGTCCGGAGTACATTTGTTTAGCATTGTACCTTGTTCAACATAGACGTATTTAGCCAAACTCACCACCAGATTCTATCACTATAACAAGATCACATCCACTACATTCAATATTGGGCTGTTCTTTTTTTAGTTTCCATCATGCTGTCGCATGAATGATTTTAGTACCGGTGGTCCACAGTGGTGATGCACTGTTTCAAGTTCACCTCTGCTGTCGTGGGTACGAATCCAGCTCGTTCCAAGATTTCATGAGGCATGCAGTACTTGCCCTATTTATGAAAATGTGGATGGTCTGCCTCCCCAACGAAAAACTCGACCATCATATATAACATAAAATGTGCTGAAGATGACTTAAAACACCATGCAACCAACAGATTTTGTTTTTTTATTGGTTGTTTTGGTGGAGCCAAAGTCCCGATCGTCGTTTTCTCTTTAATCTGAAGGTATATAGAAAACAATCTATCAACCAGGATCCGGTGCCAAAGATACAGATTGTGTCCGTTGCCAGAATCTCAAGCATTTTTTACAAAGCAACCAGGGTCCGGTGCTCTGACATTTAGACATGATGTAAATATTTGCAGATGTTTAGACTAAACAGTTATCTTTATTGAACAACAGCAGTTGCAAACCAGTTTGGGAACACATTAAATCAGTCAGAGAGAACATAAAATTATGGAAGTTTGGCTTTTTAAAGTCATCAACTTTGTATCGACCGGTTAAAAGTAAACTTGTCAGGAATTATTCTGCATTTGTTGTACATAAAGAACATGTATTTCGAAGGATATGATATTCAAAAGTTCCGTCGCATAAAGTTTTTCTCTTATACATACGATACTGTATATGTTCGAACTTTTTGACACCAGTGTCCATTTTCCCTCTGTTTTTTACCAACCAGGGTCCGTTACAAGTGCAACCAGAATCAACGTAACGCAGTTTTGAGCAACCAGGGTCCGTTACGTCTGTCCACCGTGATATTAGCAATGAGTCTTCGCGATTGAGCATATATATGTAAAGTAACTTAATTAATACGAATTTGTTAATCGGCCTCCGTAGCGCAGTAGGTTAACGCGCTGTCTCAGTATGCGTTCAAGGTTGCGGACGGGGTTCTAGCCCGGGCCTTAGTACTTTTTAAAACATATTTTTTTTTTATGAATTTTACTTTTTATGAAGAAGTAATATTCAAATGCCTTTCACATTCGTCAGATTTAAATATTAACAAACATTTATATAATAGCACGGATACAAACACGGTTTTACGCACGCACCCACAAAAGCTCGCACGCAAGAACGATCCTTTTTTTTTGTGCAAATTGTGACTCTTATTATTTTCCCAAGAAGCTCCGGAATTGAAAAATGTAACTGAATGATAGACGGATGGGTGACCTTCATGTGTATATCCCTTCATCATATCCTGAAAACTACGATTTGCGAGAAATAATATTGCTGGTCTTTTTCCAACAAAAGAAAATTCCATATACATTGTATATAACTTAATTTCAACAGTCTCATTGTAAACAATAATTTCTCTCTATCCGGAGTCAACACTTGAGCACGTATTTCACGTTACACGCTATTGGCTACCGATACACGCTCTCTGTATATGTATACATGTATAATATGTGTGTGATTTTGGATTATTTCAAGGATATTTTAGGAAATAAGTATATACAATATATGGAACATATGTGGAATACGCGGGTAAGTGTTTATCATTCTCTACATAGTTATGTATTATACATGTACGTTATGCCTTACGCATTTTACTTGTTCCCTTTCGTTCAACATTACAAACATGTATATAGTTACATTGCACGCCATTAAATATCCTAATCGAGTTGAATAGTCTGTAGTTATCGGATATCTGAGCGAATTGCTATATAAACGTTTAGGCTTATATACCCGTAATCGCTGGGTGGTACAATTTCAAAGTTACCGAAGCGTTTATCACGCCTATTATGCAAATGCCTCGATATACGCTATGACAATATACTAGCCTAAACAATGTAGACAACACAACCAGCAAAGAACTTCATCTATAGGCGTTCTTATGTTTAAAAAAACTTGAAATTGTATTATTTTATCGGGATTGTGTAGCTTTAAGGATACGTCTCTGATCCATATTTCATGTTAGTGCTACACATTACGTTCTCCGAGCATTAAATTTCATACCCCATCCAACCCCTTCTCCAAGAAGCGAAAACGGGGTTGGATGGGTATGAAATAAACCTTAATTTCGGCTTAAAAAGTTTGCATATTGTAAAATCAAAGCAGTTGATAGGTAATTTTAAAAAGGTTATTTTTAAAGTGTTTTATTGTCGAAATAGCCGTCCTTAAATCCTGCTAATATAAACTTTTATTTCCAATAGTGAGATAGGCACACTTAGTAACAGTATTCGTCTGATGGCTAAAATAAATGTATTCTCTCATTATCCAAAATTATCATGGGACTCTGAACATGTGCCCTCTATAAAATCAGGCTGTGGATTTCACCAACTCTACCAAAGCTTTACAAACATTCTGGATGATCACAACCTTATACAGATGGTAACCCAAAACACCCGACTTGACAACATTCTGGACTTATTCCTCACATCAAATGAGACACTCATAAACAAGGTAGATATACATGCAGGCATAGCAGATCACAACATCATTCTCGCAACAGCAAATCTTAAACCCAACATAAACAGACAAAAACCAAGAAACATACCTCTTTATCGTAAAGCAAATTGGGAAGGATTCAGACAATTTATAACAGAAGCTAAGGGGAACATTCTACTAAATTACGAAGCAACATCTGTTGAACTTTTATGGAACAAATTTAAAGATTCTCTTCAGTTAGGTATTTCAAAATGTGTACCCACTAAGAAACTAGGGACTAAATCATCATTGCCATGGCTAACACAGGAAATTAAAAGGTTAATCAGGAAAAGAGATCACCTATTTCAAAAACGTAAACAATCAAACAGCAGAGACAGAACAAAACTAAATAAAATTAAAAACATCATCAAACACAAAATCAAAACAGCACACACAAACTACATTGAAAACATCCTAAACATACAGCAACAACAACAGGACAAAACAGAATCTTCTAAATTTTCAACCGAGAAACTTTATAGTCTCATTAAAAATTCCAGACAAGACTCGCACGGCATTGCACCACTAAAGGATCAACTGACACAAAACCTCAAATCTAACAACACAGATAAAGCAAACATACTCAATAGACAATTTCAATCAGTATTCTCTCATATGTCACCTCTCAGACTAGGACAATCATGTCTAAATGCACTCAACAAAACTAAATATCCACAGATGCCAGACATAAAAATCAGTAAAAATGGAGTTCATAAACTACTTACAAACCTTAAAACAGACAAAGCAGCAGGACCAGATAACATTAAACCTCTCCTCCTTAAAGAACTCTCCAATGAAATTGCAGATATTGTCCAAATTATTTTTCAGAAATCTCTTTCAAGTGGCGAACTACCTTCTGACTGGAAGAAAGCGAATGTAGCTCCTCTGTACAAAAAGGGTGATACAAGCGACCCAGCAAATTACAGACCTATTTCCCTAACTTGCATTCTATGTAAGCTTCTTGAACATATTGTTGCTTCTAACCTGTCATCTCATCTCAAACAGCATAATATACTTTATGATCTTCAACACGGCTTCCGAGAAAAACGTTCCTGTGAAACCCAGCTCCTCGGACTAGTGGATGACCTCACTAGAAACCTCTCTCTCTCTAAGCAAACTGACTTAATTCTCTTGGATTTTAGTAAAGCCTTTGACAAGGTCATTCATCTAAAACTTCTCTTTAAACTTCACGAACATGGCGCCTCACCGGCTGTTACTAAGTGGATTCACTCCTTTCTCATTGGTAGATCTCAAACTGTTGTTCTAGAAGGGGATACTTCTTCTGAGGTACCTGTAACATCTGGTGTGCCACAAGGCTCTGTTCTCGGACCCCTTCTCTTTCTTCTTTACATAAATGATCTCCCTGAATCTATAGCCTCACAAGTGAGATTATTTGCAGATGACACCGCAGTCTACATCACTATAAATAACCCGTCTGACTGTCAAACACTACAATCTGATCTTCTTATTCTTGAGAAATGGGAGTCCAAGTGGGACATGGAGTTCAATCCCAGTAAATGTCAAGTTCTCCATATAACCAGAAATAAAAACTCCATAAAACACCAATATAAACTTCATGGTCAAACACTAGAAGCGCTGTCGGATGCAAAATATCTAGGCGTGGACATATCTCATGATTTATCCTGGAACACACATATAAATCGCATCACAACAACAGCAAACAGAACTTTAGGCTTCCTAAAAAGAAACATACCCACAAAACACGAAAAAGTACGCGAACTTGCATATACCACTCTCGTTAGGCCACAACTGGAATACGCATCCACAGTCTGGTCACCATACACTCTCACTAACATAAATAAGGTAGAAATTATACAACGGCGCGCAGTCAGATGGGTAAAAAACAACTATTCACCATATCACAGTGTAACAGATATGCAAACAAATCTTGGCTGGAGAACATTAAAAGACAGAAGAACCGACTCAAAATTGTTAATGTTTTATAAAATATTCCATCACCAGGTTGAAATTCCAATGCCTCCTTATCTCCAACACCCTATCAGAATGACAAGACACATGCACCCGAATTCTCTCATACAAATTCATACAAATGCAAACTTCTACAAATTTTCTTTTTTTCCCCACACAGTCACATTATGGAATTCGCTTCCTCATAGTATTGCTGTCCTGCCAAACATAGATCTGTTTAGGCAGTCAGTCAGCCAGTTAAATCACCATTGAGATCCGGAAGTTGTTATTTTTAAAATCTTTTTTATTTCTTCTATTAACACTCCTTTATTTCACTTATTCACTTAGATAGTCTTATCTATCTACTTTTAGCTTTTCTCACTATTCTCACCGACAAACGCACTTTTTCCTGCTTAAAATACCCGTAAGGGGAGTACAGCAGTATAAACAGATAGATAGAGATTTTTTCTTGTTATACCATATTTTTGAAAGTTGTCTTTCATTCCAAATCTTGAAGTAAAACAAGAACAAGTTAAACACTAAACATTATATCAAATTCAATGCAGAAGAAATAAACGGTGCGTTGTAATGGTTCAGTATATATATATACTCCTCAAAATAATTTAAGGTCCACAAACTAGAACAGTAATGATTACTTAATCTTTAATATTATGGATATTATATTCATATAAATAGTTAGCACATGTATGTAACGTAACAATTGTAAAACAATACAACTAAACTTAAAAATTGCAAAAAGACACTACATTGTTCAATTAAACCAGTGCCACTTTAAAAAGTGCCCCAAATCTAAACACGGTCCTTAAATAGTTTGAGGCGTATATCTACTAAAGGTAAAAAGAAACGCAACTCAGGAATTTCCGCTATATAAGTTATATACTGCACACCTAATTCAACGTACTATTCCAGAGCAATACCAAGATGTTTCGTAAAAAACAAAGTTGGAATTTGTTATAGAATGGACAAAACTGTGCTGATGTAGACTGTTTAATGACAGTAAACTTTGTAATATAGGTTATTGAATTTGTATGGCTAAATATTACTTGGAACGAGTTGTTTTGGCAAAGGACGACGAGCCGTCCTGCTCCAAAACAACGAGTTCCAAGTAATATTTAGCCATACAAATTCAATAACCTTTTTATTGTATACTTTCATGTTGTTTTCATTCAATGTTTATTGTATGACTATTCCTTTTCATTGTATTTGTGTTATTTTTATAGCTTTTGATGGAATTCCTATCTTCTCATTCAGTTTCATTTTTTGTGGATGATTATTTTGCGCGAAAACGACGTCGACGTCAGATGACGTCATTAAAAACATCAAGCTATTTTCTAAAGTTTGTTTACCATTTTATTAGGTTAAAAACAGTGGGTGAGTGACCATTCAATTATTTTATCAATTTCTGCCATAAAAGGTTGAAAAATATTTTTTTTGTTGACACTATAGGAAGGATTCCGTTGTTTTATTTGTAAGTAGTTCCTTATTTCTATTTCGCGGCTCTTAGCAAGCACGAGAAAAAGTTCCGGTGCAATATCAATGTGTGCAATATCGTAGAATATTGCACACTTAGCTCAATGCAAACTAAACAGGACAATATTAAAGTATACAATAACACGAAATACATAGATGTTGAAGTTCAGCTTTGAACGTTTTAGCCACTTTAGTACTGTATTTAATGTAAAGACATTTAAAAGTGTTACATTCAGATGTGCTCACCTGCTTGAGCCTAACGCGTATTATATCAATAATAAAACTTTTAAAAGATACATGTTAGTGTGTTATATGTAGTTTTAGTAGTTTTTCTGGAAGGAAATGTCTAATGTAGAAGTGTACCATTTGATTCACAGCAGCTTACTATAGATATATATCTTTATTTCCAATTTCTAATAGGCTTAAACGCCCGTGAGGATACAACATACAATTTCACAAGCATGGAAACAGTGTATACATGTCGACATATATAGTTTATCTTAACTGAGCTGATACAATGAGAAGGCGTATATATATATAACACTTTCTTACATAAATCAATTACAATTCAATTTCCTTAACACATATTATATCAAATTCGCATGAGACAATTAAAACAGTTTCTTATCCGTATGATAAACAGATATCATATAATCTGAATATTAGTACAGATATACATGCTTATTAATCCACCACGGATGTTAATAGTTATTAATTGTTGCAATTCCATTGCTGACTACTTTAACTAATTGTTGCAATTCCATTGCTGACTACTTTAACTTAGTTTGTCTACCACAGACTTTAAATAAACAATGAAATAAATACCCGTTGTTGAGTGAAGACAAGTTTTAACCCAGTAAATGAAAACACTTAACTGATAGTCAAACTACAAGATATGCAGTCAGAGTAAATGAAAGCACTTTACTGGCGGTACGTATTACCAATGTGCTTGCATTCTTCACTAAAAGACGTTTCTAAGTAAAATGGTCAATATGCTTTTTATCATAATGATTAATACGTACATAAGTTTGCAAACATGACATATTAGTTTACAACCATGACATATTACATACATTATATACATTACAATTAGAAATTGCGAATTGCTGTATAGTGTTTCGTTTCGTAACTTAAATGTTTTTAAAACAAAGGTACAAAGTTTGCGAATATATATTTTATTTTGTGAATTTAATAATTCCAGAAATATGATCGTATTTGGCCTCTTATAAATATATTTAGGAATATAGTGCTTCCTTAGCATTATGTGTGTTTGTCTTTCCAGCACAAAATGGAACTCATCTTGAAGTCTATTGCGAAATAAACATATTCGATTGTTAAATGGAATTATATTGGGTTTAATCCATCTACCCGCTTCAATTTGTAGCCTATGAGATGACACCCGTATCATAGTTAGTGCTTGACACAGCCTGAAAACATTTATATTATCTAGATATGGCTCAAACTGAAATTGTGCAATATGTATATAACAAATTGCTCTAGCGGAGTTTTCTAATAGACTGTGCCAATTTTGAATAAAAGTTTCATTCAATTGTTACTTTACTATTGCAAGAAATATATTACATTTACCAACACTTTGTTGTAACCATGCGTCATAAAATCCAAGAGAGGACAGTAAGTGTTTTAACTGGGAAACCCAGTTTATTTTTAGAGGATGAACTTTATAGTCATTAATGATCATATGTTGTAAACTACTTTCACATATTTACGATCATGTACTCATATGATTTTAACCAATATTTAATATTATAAAATATCTTCTTGTAATGAATGATGTTCTGCCAAGTTCACAATATATTAAATCATTCTGATATATTTTCTAACACCCAAAATATGTTTACAAAACTGTAAATGCACTCTTTCAATTGATATAGCTTGTTTGAATCTCCACACTTCACATCCATAATTTAAATTAGAGTTATCAATTTATCGAACATATCTAACTTAATCGTTGATGATGTAAATTTATACAAATACCTTTTCATTTTAAAAATTACTTTTTTTTGTGCTTGACCAGAAGAGAGTAGTTTCTGCTTCTACTGAAGACCCTCCCGTAGAAAAGACTATACCTAAATATGTGAACTTGCTAACTCTATCTAATGAGGCCCCATCATAAATAGAAACTAACGTGGTAACATTGCGCCCTTTCTAAATACCATAACTTTCGTTTTAGTACAATTTATTTGCAATCTCCATTCTTTGCAAAAGTTAGATAGTATATAAAGTCCCTCTTCTAACTTGGTTGCAGTGTTAGCAAACAGAACTATATCATCTGCATACAAAAGTATAAACATCTTAAACATATTAATATCTAAACCTTCATAGCCACTATGTATGCATGCATCTTATATATCATTTAAATACATAGAGGGGCGTCCGTGGCCGAGTGGTTAGAGTCTCTGACTTGCAATCACTTGCCCCTCACCGCTGTAGGTTCGATCCCTCAGGGGCCTAGGAATCTTTATGTGAGGAAGCTATCCAGCTTGCTTGCGGAACGTCGGTGGTTCTACCCAGGTGCCCGCCCGTGCACGAAAATTGCCCGGAGAGGCACCTGGGGTCTTCCTCCACCAGTGGAACCTGGAAAGTCGCCATATGACCTTAGCTGTTGGTGCGACTATAAAATCCAATTCAATTAAATTCAATTAAATACATAGACAACAACAATGGAGATACGCACTCCCCTTGCCTAATGCCAAATACACAATAAAATTCAGTACATATCACTCAATTGGTTACATTATTTAACTTTAGACTTAGCACATGAGTACATTGATTTAAAACAGAATACATTTTCTTTCCGATTTAAAATATGTGTAAGTAATCCATTTAAAACAAATATATTATCAACAGTACTCATGTGCGAATTAAATCCATCCTCTGCTTCAATTAGAACGCTGTATGTTACTGCCCACTCAGTTAATCTATTGTTTAATAAACGTGTAAATAATTTACCCAAACAAATTAATAAAGTAATATCTCGGTAATTTTCTACATCTTTAATATTGCCCTTTTGTGAAGAGGAATAACATACCATTCTGACCAGACTTCAGGAAAGAACCCAACCTCGAACACTTTATTAAACATTTTATACTAGGTCTATGGAGTTTGGATTCTCAAAATATGTAAGTTATACATATCTTGTCGTCAGTAGGTTTGATTCTGGATACATCCTGAGATGTTTATTATTTTTTTGTATTTGTTTCTTTAGCTAGTTCCTCTGGATGTGGACTTTATTGTTAGAGAATTCCTTTTGATGGGATGTAGTTTTGTTTACGCTGTTTTGTCTATTTGGGCTCTGAAGACAGGATAATAGCGAGGATTGTGCGCATATAAAATTGTTTCAAGCTAACCAGTAGGCCTTATTGCCTACTGACCGTTCCAAGTCGGTACACCTGTCTTCACCAGCCTTTCTGTTGTTTTTTGTCTCCTTCATTGTATTTTCAAGTCCTTGTTTGCAGTACAGTGCGGACCTACGAATCCACTGCGTTCGGACACTGTGGTTTCTATAGGACCCTATATCTCATTTTTAAAAACGATGGACATCTATTGTAAAATGTGCCTGTTGATGGTGGGATACGGACTTTAAGGCTTGTTACATTGTGATATAATGTATTTTTTCATAACATTTAGAGTTTTATATACTTTTAATCGGCACATATACATTATTATACGACCTGAACCCCTGGATAGAGTTTTAAAAAGTTGTTTTGTAGTGCAATTTTTGTCGATATTTGGAGGGTTAGTTTATAACCTGGTCCTTTAATGTTCTATTTTACGTTTTTATGTAAATCTCGTTGCAGACATGGATGCCAAAAAACAGTAGTAAAGAAATTGCAGTCATCTTAGAAGACGATTTGACGGTATCCCCTTTCTTTTACCAGTATCTAAAACTCGTTCATCAAAAATACGACAATAAAGTCAATATAAATGGATTCTCATTGCAAGGGCACAGTATCCGTCACAGCGACGCCGGAGCCGAGCTCAATATTCCGACAAAGAATATCGTATTCTTATACCCCACCCTTGGGTCATGGGGATTTTCTCCAAATAGACGGAACTGGTTGGACTTTGTGGACTGGTTTACAGATGCAATTAAAGACAAAGCATTCAAACCTAAAGTTCCGGGAAATATTGCTACAACCTGGTACAACAGATTAAGTAATCAAGGGAAGGGCGATTCTATTTGGACTATATGGCACATCTACTACGCCTGGAAACACCACGAGCTAACGCTGTATTGCAATTTTCCGGGTAAGTCTACTTGGCATTAAAATGTATAACCACATCATCTGTGGGTTGATTTACATATATCTTGGTAAGCTTCCTTGTTATCGACCATTTGCTCTATGGGTTGCGTTACATTTTGGTACATTTAATGTTACATTACATAGCGGTTACCTCTAACTTTAATGGTGTTACCTTTAACGTAGAAATTAAAATTGTTACTTTGGCGGAGTTTGTTACAATCGGCATTATATGAACATGAAAATACCCTCGTTATTCATCATTGTAACTGAATTATTCTAACCATTATTCCGTTGGTCATTTAATTGTTACTACACGTTTTTCATTGTTATTGAATGTTTATGATTTAAGGACACAGAGGGTTAACGTTTAATTGGAAAGAAAGGGGATTGCACCATAAAGGTAGGCCGATCAGCAAATCGAATGCAGATTTCGACCATCTTGTTCAAGAATGGAACATTAACTACGAACTTCTACCTGGCGATCCTATTGTGGTAGGAAACGATGGAAAAATACAAGGACGAAATTAAATGGATTATATGCGATCTAAAAATTGTTTGAGTGTCAGTGCAAATCCAAAGAAAATCGTAATGTGTTTCAGTGTCATATTCAATGTTCATATGCAACAAACTAGACGACTCGGATAGTTCTAGTTGCACTCATCATTAATATTAGTTGTATGGTGATTTAATGCAAGCGTTGCATGGCAGATACTAGGGTTCACTTTGAACGTCGTCCGTTGTCCGACGTCGTCCGTCGTCCGCCACACTTTGACCTACAACATAAGCTTGGCCATAACTTGAAAAGTATTTGACCTATGTTCATAAAACTTCAGACATATCTTCATATCAGATCATGGAATGTCGTTAAATATGTCCAATAACTTTGACTTTCATTCTGACAGAGTTATGCCCCTTTTTATAAAACTTTAACCTGCAACCTAACCAAGCTCATTACTGGAATTAGCGCACGCAACATGACACAAGTGTTCCGTGGAACACCATTCTAGTATTAAGTAATATGTACAACTTTTCGCAAAATAGTATAGATACTGGGGGTATAGGGCCAGTTTCCTCCCTCCCGACAAACAATCAGCAGTTATCAGTTGCCTCCAGTTGGCCTTAACACAAAGATGAAAACGCCAAATGGCGGTGACACACTTGCTACAAGAACCCTCGCAACTATACAAACTGCTTGATTGCCCTTCTCTTAGGAAAAACTTTACCAAAAACCCCAGTATCTATTAATCTTCATCATCTCTGTACATATCATATTCTATCATGGAGTATTTTACTTATATGCTAATGTATCTTGTCCATTATCTAGTATGTACCTGTTATCATCATAAGCTGACAAACTCTTTTTATTGATTTCGTAGCTGCTTATGTTATGCTTTTGTGATCTAATAACTTTCATCTCATGGTGGGCTTCTGTTGCCGTAAACAAAATCTCTTTGTAATTATCATGCATTGTATTTTTTTTCACAACACACTTTTTAACACCCTTGCATTTTTTGTACTAACCTCATTATCTAACATATACAAATATAGTTTACTTCGTAGTCCAACAAATTCAACAATAGGCATACCACAAGTTTCATCTTTCATTTTTCCAATAAAATTGTATTATCCTTAAAATCGAACTTCCTTTTTGAATCATAATCACAATTATCAAAAAGTTCTTTATCCTTGTAAAAGTCTACATACACATCTTTTGTTTTTATTTCATAACACAAGAAATCGGTATCAGTAAATAATAATTTTGCTTTTTTATCATATTTGTTTTTAATGTAGTTGTAATGGAAATCATACATCAAATATTTTGACAAGTCTAAAATACACATGCCAACACAACAAGGATGATTTAAAACTAATCGTTTTTTTATTCTGCTTATGGCAAATAAATTTTCATTAAACATTTTACAAGAAATAAAAGAAGGTCTTGCTGCATATTTTAAAAGGACCTACTCGTCGTGAGTTAATTTAACATTAATTATTGTTCTCAACTTTTCCATAGTATTATCAAAAACTGAATTGTTCATCAGTATGAAGAAATCTTTTCAAAAGCATTTTTAACAGCTGTTCTCTTGGCAGTATTAAAGTCTATGTATGTATTTAACCACTTTGATTCATCAAACTATAGTATTAGGTGTATTTTTGTTACCTTCAATCCAAGCTTTTTATATAGTTTTAAGTTTCTGTAATGCACAACATACATTTCTTTATTTTTTAGTGTTGTAACACGTTTGTTAACTTTACTAGATTCTAAATTAAACTTTTTGTTTGAACTGTTACAATAATCTGACAACGACTCATCTTTTATATTTAAAATTTCTGGGGCAAGAGGATAATCATTATGCGAGTCATATAGTTTCTTGGGATACTTGATATCACACTTAACAATGCAATTTGATTTTCCTTTTTTGATCTTTTTTACCCACTTAAAGTTACCAGTAGGCAACGGTTGGCACATAGCCCACCCATACAAGTTATTAGCATCAAGATATATTATGTACTTGCTTTCTTTTTTCTTTTCATAGTTTGTCATATATGTATTGTTATCCTGTGAATATCTGTTTGCAATATAACTCGTACCGCCTCTTAATCCTTTTTCCACAAACAAATATTGATCAATAGCAGTGATTAAGTCAAGTTGGATACCAGTCATCTTAGGACACGCATCCCTGGCTAAATCAGGACTACTGAAGTAATGACAAGGATCTAATTTGTAATACTCAATGCACATTTTTCTAAAGTTTTCAAAAACATCTGTCAGCAACAGCACATCAGTCTTAAGATACAGATCATGATATTTTCCCATATTTTTAATCTTAAATTTTTTCCATATTTTTTTAGCATGATCATAATCTGCATCTGAAATATGCTCATTATTTAATTGAGAATAAGGGCTATCTTTGCCAGGTAATTTAGTTACCTTGATACGTTCAAAACTGTTCATGTAATCATAAGGATAAACGCCTTTTCTTTTTATTAATTCTAGCTTGTTGCGAGAGTATTCTTGCGAGATATACTGCAATGAAGGGATGTTTTTTATTAAATTATCAAGCGATTGAGACATAAACTGGAAACTCTCAATAAACACTAAACTTTTTCCTTACATAAAAGCCATGTACTTTTTCCTAACATGTAGCCATGTTATTCGGTATAACATTTATTTCTTTTTTAAACTTTCCGATGTTCCGCATTATAAAGTGAGAATCATATCCTCTCAAGTCATGAAATACAGCAGGTATTTTTTTAGTCAGCCTGAAATATCCAGAACGCTTCCCCTATACTTTCCAGTTATATGGCAATGATCTTTAACTTTTCTAAGAGAGATTTCATATGCTGCTGTATGACCCGCGTCACTTTTTTTGAGAGTTATTACAAACACATTACCGCAAATATGGCATGATTTAGATTTTTGGAATATAGCATCGTCTTCCGACGACATCACCAAATCTTTCTTAAAATGTACATTCATAGATTTTTTACACCACTTTTATTCTTCTATCATTTTCTCTAAAAACTTGTAAACAGCATTTGATCCTCTGTACGTTACAACTGGTTTTGAATATTGATCATCATAATAACAAACAACCTTATACCCATAACTGCAATCAGTATGCTTTTGATATGCTTCTGTATATGATTTTTAGGTTTGTTTGATGCTGAAGAAATACTTTCTTTTACTGCTTCAAAATCAGCATATACGGCAATCGGAACCATTAGCTGCCTGTCGTAGGTTTTGAAATAAACCTTTTCATCTTTGTTCGGCATTTGTACTGCTTGTTTTCCGTTAAGTGAAAATTAATCAAGCTCATGCTTTTTAACACCATTTCTAATGTAAAGCACTGCAAGCCTGTTTTACAAAATCATTTTTTTCCTTGTGTACTGTTTGATTATACATCAAACTGTTAACGTTTTTTATCCCTACATAATGATTTTTTTATTTTTCGGTGATCAAAAGCATATCACACGATTCTTTTGCTTTATATTTTGATATGCACAAAGGGTAAACTTGATTATCTTCATACCCAAATATGTTAAAACAAATGTTGTTTCGTTTTTTCGATTTTTGGGATTTGTTGTATTGTAACAACAACTGTTATTCCCTTGTAATCAAGATTACCAATATGATTTTTATACTTTGTTATTCTTTGAGGTTTATTGTTATCAGGAAATTTATAAGCCAAATGACATCATCTATAGCACTCGTTATCTTTTTCATTTTTATATTTATTAAACCTTTTTAGTGGTGTTGCAGTTCTTTTGGTAAATTCAAATTAAAGCTACCTTGTTTGTGATTAATTATGCTTTGGATGCAAAATAATCTGCTTTATAAGTGGTTATTTTACCTTTTTCTTTATCATGTGCTACTTTATCTAAAGAAACTTTTAAAGTAACATTCATTTTAAGATCGTTTGTTTGTGCTAATTCCTTTTCAATTGCTTTGGTGATTTTTAATTTTCCACAACTTTGCTATATTCTTCTGGTGGTGATTTTACAATTTTCATAACTTTTCTAACCATTATCATGATTATATAATATTGCATGAGATTCTTTTATTAAGCCTATATATAATTTATTGAATTATTTTTTAACAGGAATGGTACTAACATCTTTGATTTCCATAATTTCATTATCATCTACTATCTTTTGACACGTATATCAATCGTCCAACCATTACATCTTTTTTCTAAAACTGGTTTTTCAAAGTGTTTTCTTTCTTCTTCTGCATAACTTCCCATATACTATAGATTATATTATATTATTTAATTTCAAGCTTTTAATAAACGTTTTCAAGTTTTCATAGCATTCAATATCAATATCACTCATATGATCTTTTTTTTCCTTAATTAATTCTTTATTAAATTTCTCAACCTGTTTGTCTACTGCGTCTGTTTGGTCATTTTGAAAAATATTGATTACTTCTGTCGTCTGGTATGTGAGTAGCTTTATTAACCAATCAATGTCACACAATTTAATAGCTCCCTCCAAGCGTTTCATCCGGGGTTTTTTAAACTCTTCAATCTCCTCTTTCGCCTTGATCATGAGAGTCTTTTTAAAATCAGTTACTCTTTCTGCACACTTTTCATATACTATAGATTATATATTTTTTTATTTAACCAGCATAAACAATAATATTAATTATTTTGTCTAACAAAATGCTGTATTTAGGAATAAAAGAATCCTCATTTACAAAACCACGTGTTGCTGATGAAATTTGTTTTTTACAGAAAGCATGCAACCTGTTTATATCTGGGGTTTTATATGTTCAATGGTAATTTTAGCTCTTGTGCCATGGTTATAATTATATCAGTCAGATCTTGAAAGTTTGTAAAAACTATTAAATCTTTTTCAAGTTTAGTAGAATTCTCAAAATCAACTATTCGAGCACACACCATTTGATTTTTTTTTAAAGTTTTTGATTTTCTTTTCTATACGTTCCATTTATATAATATTACATGAGATAATATTTTTAAGCTTATATTTTAAAAATATACTGCAATATTATAATATATTGAATTGCAAATATTGTGAAAGAGTTAGGATATTATTGATCCCCCTGGAGTATGTTCAGATTGTATCTTATTTTGCATGACTAATAAAAAGCTTTGTACATATATTGTCAAAACAATATCTTATTGCAGGTTACAACTACAACCGAAAGAAAACTATTTACCATAGAAAATACCATTTGAATAAATACTTGGTAGCATATAATTTATCTCCTGCAGAAAAGTAAAAGATTTGAAGAACTGTTTTACAAAATTGTAAAGATTTTGGATAAAATAGAGGGTCGAAAATTATCAATCAAATTTGAATACATTTTTCAGAAAATATTTAAAACATTAAAAATAAAAAAATAAAAAATAAACAAAACCGATTACAACACACTCTACTAGAGAAAAGTACGATAGGATATGGAAACAAGTTGAAAAAGAATTACGACTGGATGCCATGACCGTTTAATTTATTTTTTTGCATAAACATTTCCAGAGGTTCTGTAAAGTTATCATTCTTTTCAATTTCTAATATTTTATTAAATGCAATTCTGATTACCTCTTCGTCATTTTCTATTCCTTTAGCTATTTGGACACATGAACGAAGTTCTTTAAGATTTCTAGGATGTGTTTTCAACAAAGTATTTTTTTCTGCTATTCTTGTTTTGTTCGCTAAAACAGCAACTACTTGAGGAACTGCACCAACTACAGCTACGAAAACAGGAATTGCCAATACGGCAGTACAAACAATTATTCCACTGGTAATCTGTAATGTTGTGTTTTTAATACCGCACAATTTATAACTACGCCTCTATGCAGCTATAAGTCGCGTCAAATTATCAATTAATTGTTCTTTATTAGTAATTTGTATCATGTATAATTACAGTTAGACAATAATTTAATTAAAATGTTTAGAAAATAGTTGCTCATGTTTTTTGGATGATGTTTTACCTATTTTTAATAATGCATCAATTATACTAATACCTTATTTATTAGCTGTGGACTATTATTTTCTGATTTTATACTTCCACATACTTACTCCAGATCATTAATCAAATCATCAGGATTATTGTTGTATTCAACATCCAAACAACCTTCTAATAGGACCCTATATATCATTCTAAAATATTTTTTAAACTTCGAAGAACTTTTGTGAATTGGTACACCAGATAATTCTGTTAGTTTCTTAAAAGCATTTTGAGACAGCTTTGAATACGTTTTTTATTATTGTAACACTTTGTTATACAGAGATAAAAATATCGGACATAAAAAAGCAGCATTCAAGGAAGACAGTCAACCACAAAACACAAAAAAACAACACGCAAACAGACAAACGAGAAGACAAAAGTAAAAAAATGCAAATGACATCACAAACATAAAAGGGTTGACAATAGGGCTACCGCCTTGGACCTGGGGGGTTTAAACCGGTTCTAGGGTGCACCAAACCTCACACTTACCCTAGTGTTATCCAATTAAAACAGGACAGTGTAAATAAAGAAATCCCCGCCATGATCTAATCTCTAACCAACAAGGCAGCATCAATAGGCAATATAAGTGAAACACAAATATGATCGTGTAAATATAATACAAAAAAACAATAGCATAGAAAGCCACAATGAAGGTACTCATTGACTTGGTGAAGCCAGACCAACAAGAGAATAAACCATTAAGGGCACGACAGGAAAGATCATAGACAAACATCAAACGCCACCGTCCCAATGGGCCGTCATCATAGGGTCCACAGCATGTCCGGTCGTCGTACAATTAAAGAGGAAAGCATAGTGGCGAACTGTAAAAGGGTCCACCACCAAGCATGCAATACGTTGCAAAATGATAGGGTCATAACCTCTATAAAATCATCGTCTACTTTTAGGTCTAGCACAACTACTTTTCATTGTTTGGCAATAAGTTTGTGATGGCCAACAAGCTTAGGTAAATCAGTTTGTAACATACCGTAATGACCATATTTGTCGACTTTGTAGGAATTTTTATTTTGTTGCATCCCTCTACCAGTCTTTTGTATAGTTTCACTACCTGTTTAAATTCGCTCAGGCAACCTTTGTATGTAAAATCAGTTCATCAACCAGATTAATACGATCTATCATATGCTGAGTTTTAGTATTGTTGCGATGCTCGGGGTTATTGATTAATTTTGAATATTTATCTTTAGTTTTTCTATCGATTTTCGCCTTTGCATGCTTCTCTTCGAGTCTTTCTATGTGGAGGTTGTCTATTTTTGTGTCTAGACCTTTCATCTTGGAAGATATTGTCTTTGGTACCCTCACAGCCTCCATAATATATTTAGTAAAATCAGCTTTTCCTTCCATAATACCTGGTATTTCGGTTGTTATTGATAATTTATATTTATCAAGTACTTCTTTATCCATGCCAGCATTCACGTCAATATCATACAACGGTTTCTTGGGCCTCGAAGCAATTTCTTCTTCTTCCCATTCTTTTTCTATTTCTTCTGTGTTTTCTTCCTCAGGATCAATTGAAGTACTTTTTTTTATTGTTTCAAAAATGTTTCCGTGGGTTCGGCCGGTTTTGACCTAAGCACTCTTTCTGAAGCACTTCTTAATTTTGGTCCAGACTCTATTGTCCGCTTAAGTTCCTCCCCGAAATCAGCTTTCTTCGCTGCTTGGTCTTCAGGCTCTACGGTTTGCCTGACAGCTGGATTTTTAAAAACTAGTAGTTGCGGTGGTTGTAGTAGCGTTGGTGGTGGTGGTGGCGGTGGTAGAGTTGGTAGCGTTAGTGGTGGCGTTGGTGGTGCAGGCGGGGCAACTAATTGTGGGCGTATTGCCCCAGAAAGAATAGCCAACTGTCGGCGTATTTCTGGAAGGGTAATCAAATGTTCAGCTAGCCGCCTTGTTTGCTTTGTTATTTCACATAGTTACAGGTTTAAATACTTCTGTGTATAAATCACGGCTAGCTTCTTTTTCTATTTTTTTCGGATAACTCTATTCTCGTATTCCTTAACAAGCTCACTCGCTTTTCTCTTTTTATCTGCTAATTCTTTCCATTTTAACAAAGACATGTATAATATAAGGTTAAATTTAAAAAAAGATAAATTAAGATAAGTTAAGACAAGTATTATCTAAGTATTATTATAATGGAAATTCCAAACTATGATATGAAAACAGAAAACGGTAATTTTAAACAGATATGGAAATTTATGCCAGACTGTTGTTTTAGAACGTTAATTTGTGGTAAGTCAGGTTCTGGCAAAACAAACACATTAGTTCACATGCTATTAAAACCTTTACTATGACAAGATTTACTTGTTTGCTAAAAACATGGAACAGTCGAAGTATCAGGTATTGTCACAAAATCTTGAAAATATGGCAAAAAGAATAAAATTCCGGTTGAAGACATACTAGAATGCTCAAATGATCAAGTTGTCCCTGTGGATTTTAGATTCAGATAATCAAGTTTTAAACTGTATAACAAAGGTGATTAATTTTAGCAATTTTGTTTTCTATCCTATATTATATGGAACAATAAATTGTATTATCATCAGAAAAAGCGTCAATAATTAATAGCTCAAATACACCGAGTAATTTTACAACTGTATTTGACAGACCATTAATATTAGGCAAGAACAAACAATATGGCATTGGACTCGATAAGATTAATTCTATGATTTACTCATGTATAATATTAGTGAAGATTTTAATAATAAATTGATAAGGTATCACAATGGAACAGATTGGAAAACTATTAGTTTAACACATGGAAATTACAGTTATGCTGATATTGATAATTATATCAAAGAAACATTGACTGTAAACGATGATTTACCCGCTGACTCACCTGTCCCAATAAAAATTGAATTTGATTCATCAAGTTTCAAATGTTTGGTTACCGTTCATAATAATTTCATGTTTGATTTAAGAGAAACAAACTTTCACACCTTGGTTTAAACTTATCTTATTTCCAATATTTATACAATCGGTGAAAATGTACATAAGACAAAATGTAAAAAAGGACTGGAACGAAAGCAGTTGCTTATAGAGTTCCTTTCCTAGGTATTGTATAAATTACATATAACAATGGCGTATAAAACTGCACAGTGGAATTTTTTTATAAGTGTTCAATATATTATAGCTATACATTTAACAGTGATTAGTTATAGGGACCAAAACAACTTTGAAAAAGAAATAATAAAGCAAAGCATTTGAATATAGTTGGATTATCTTAAACTTAAACAAAAATTCAATTTAGCGGAATATTATAATAACAAATGTATAACCGACACGATAGTGGGGCAACAGTGGGGGTGACCGGCGGAGACAGGACAACAGCATCATTCCCAGGAAACATATATTGTTTTCGGTACGCGGTGTAGCAGCTTCTCTTATCTTGAAATTTTTTAAAAACGTTTGCTTGACAAAATAAACTTCTGAACAATTTCAGATATAGTGACATTAATATCGTGTGATACCAAGGAATCACCAAATAATATTATGTTTAGTGAAGCTGTGCACAGTGGTTGAAGTCTAGTTAGCATTTCCGCACGAGCATTGTCGTACAATGGACAGCTAAATATGTAATGTTGGGTAGTTTCTATTCCGCCACACCGACATAAAGGAGAGTCGATGATGTTTTTTATGAACAAATGGTGGTTAAGCGAGCTACACTTGGTGTGGAGCCGAGTATGAAGCAGCTGTGCACGTCTTTTATCTGTGTAATAATGCTTAGGCGTGTAAATAAGGTTACGGTTAAGGTGATGCTTTAGTGCATTTATGGAGTCAGGGTTTCTTACTTCGAAAGGAAGTTTGTTCGACTCACGAGTATCCGAAGGGAGGAAGGAGTTGGTGTAGAGACTAGCTCGGGAATTAATAGATTGAAGATCGTTTGCATTTCGCAAGCTGTAGTCTGATGATGCACTAACTGTTGTAGGTACTAGCGATCCAAGATATGGGGGTGTTAAGGAATTAACCATTTTATAAAATAAGATAAGTTTGTGTTTATGTCTTCGCGATTCCAAAGATTCCCATCCAATCTCTTTGTTTAATTCATTCAAAGATACTAATTTGGTCGCGCCTGTTGCTATTCCGGCAGCTTCATTTTGTATTTTGTCGAGATCGGCCTTTTTGTAGTTATGCAATTGTCCCATATGTCGTCAGCGTATTCGAGGAGAGGTCGTATAAATGATACATATATAATTTCTAGTGATTTCCTATCAAGCTGATGATTTAGCCTCCTCATTATATTAATTCTAGACCAGACTTTAGCCTTAGTTTATTTAATGTGCGAGTGCCAACTGCAGTCATTTGAAAGAAAATCACCAAGGTGCTTGTGTGAAGGAAAATCAGTAATTTGCTCGTTCGACATAAACAAAGGCGGATGAACAGGTTTGTTACGCTCGCGCGAGATAAGAAGGGATTCAGTTTTAGTGGGATTGAATGGACGAGCCATTTTTTGGACAACTCAGTATTTTGAGTTCCAATTTGATTTAGTTCCAGGACGAACAACACGTTGTTTTCTATTTTTAAGGTAGTCAGAGAGTAACTTTAAAAGGTCGTCAGATATCTCCTCAGCTTCCAATTAAACAAGCAGGGCTTTGTGCCAAACTCGGTCAAAAGCTTTACTAATGTCAAAAAATATAACCCGCACTTTTTTTCCACAGTCCAAAGCGTTACAAAAGGCATTGTATAGGAAGACCAGCTTGTTAATTGTTGCGTCGTCGGGAACGAATCCAGACTGAAAGGCAGATAAAAAATTGTTATCTTTAAAAAAGTTGAAAATATATTTAAACATGAGTCGTTCGAATACTTTGTCAACGGTGCTAAGTAGCGATATAGGACGATAAGTATTTACTAAGGATGGATCGCCCTTCTTAAGAACTGCACACACATAAGCCTCCTTCCAAATATCAGGAATCTTGCCCGATGTTAAAGATCTATTAAACAAGTCGCATAGCGGAACAGAACGTTCATATGCTAATTCACGGAGTTCGTGATTGCTAATTTCGTCAAGACCAGACGCTTTACCAGGGTCAAGGGACTGTAAAACTTTACGAACTTCATTTGGCGTAAGAGTAAACAATTGTAATGATACATTGCTATTAAAGGGTTGGACTAAAGGTGGTTCGATGTTCGCATCGTCTAAATTAGTCTGAGTTTGGGAAAAGTCGTTTAGAAGATTTGCCTTTTCAAAATCGTCGTAAATAATCGAGCCGTTGTCGTTCAGTGGAGGAAGGGAAGGTTTGACATTTGATGAAGGGAATGTTTTAAGTGTCTTCCACCAATCCTTAGGAGAGAGTGTTTAAGAACTAAGTTTATTTGACAGGTAATCGTAATATAACCGATTTGCTTCGCGTATTGAAAGTATAATTTGATTTCGAAGTTTTCTAAAAGTACTCCAGTGATGTAAACTGTTTGTGTTTTTTGCCTTCTTGTATGCTCTTTTTCTTCTTCTGATTAGTCGTTTTATTATATGTGTTATCCATGGCGGTTCATAAGGTCTAACTCGGATGTTTATGTTAGGTATACATGAAGCCCTTAACGATAATATTGTGTTGGAAATGTTTTTCGCGTAGATATTAATGTCGTCGTTAACTTGTTCATCCCAGTTTGTTGATGAGGCTTTATTACGTAAAAAGCCATAGTCACCTTGGTTATATCGCCATATTTTACGAGAGTTTGATTTGAATTTTGGTTTTGTGAACTTAAAGATGCCAAAATTTGGGCAATGATATCGTATTTCTTGGTTTAAAAAAGGTTCGCCCACGCCACTCGTGACTAAATTAGACTTGTCACTATCAATAGGTCAATAAGTGACGAAGAATTTTCGGTCAAATTAGTTGGTTCGTCAATAGTTTGATAAAAACCAAATTGATAACACATGGATTCGATTTTACTCGACGTTTGACTTTGTAACATGTTGTAGTTGAAATCGCCTGTGACCATGATATCTTTAATACATGTATCTACCGCAAGATTAATAGAATCTTCAATCATGTTATTGTAAATTGCATCTGCGTTTGGAGGTCTATAAAATACACCTAGTAGCACGTGTTTGTGGTTTAATATAATATCAACCCAGATGCATTCAAGTCTGTTTAACTCAAGATCATTTCTTCGTTTATAATGAATGGTATCCTTGACGTAAACTATTACCCCGCCATGGCTATCACCGATACGATCCTTTCTTTCAGGAGTATGGAAAGAAGGACGAATGAGTTGATCGTTCGACATTGACCTACTAAGCCAAGTCTCAGAGAACGTTAGAATGTCAAAGTGGTGTAGTTCTGTGAAAATCAAATCTAATTTAAGAATTATACTCTGTACGTTGTAGTGCACTATGATGCCAAATCTAAGCTATCAGACATCGTGGTTGACGAATTATTGCTAGTTAACGAGGAGTCGCAGGATGTATTCAATGGCAATGGAGGGCCGGGATTAGGATGGATATCCCCATATTGCAGTAGCAATAGTCTTAACCAAGTAATAATAGTTATTTCAATTACAACAAGAACGATGCGTTTTGTGAATAGAACATTTGCACGGTACTGATTACCTAGCATCAGTTGCCTATGTGGGTATACTATTTGGTTTGCGGAATGTGATGTGGAATGCACATTGTAGACATGGTAGCGTATAGAAAGTAAGCAAACTGGATATGTTGATAGGGATAGCATGATAAGCAAATGGAGAGAAGCTGCAAACATATAATTACATTTGTAAGAAGACATGGCAGCGGCAGAACAGGTTCTAAATTTTATCATGTAATTGTCAATAGGAACAAAAGAAACAGATCTGCCGCCGTCAAGCTATCACATCTGTAAGAAACTATAAACAAAAATATGATCCTGGCACGGTGATGCCACCTATTCCGCCAACCACATCCCACCGTCACTCCAATATAGTGTCCAAAGAAAACAAAAAAACGGCATCCATGCCAAAAGGAAACAAAAATGTATGTATTGGTTTGTAAAAAACGTAGTTAAAGGATAAAGAAAAAAACACAAACAAACAGGGTAAGTGACATTGACATTAATTCGAGAGGAATAATTCGAGTGTTAAATGGTTTTCTGAAAAATGTGGCATGCTTATCATGCTTATGTAGATAAAGTGTGTTAAATGATTTTCTGAAAACCACATGGCATGCTTATAGATTGTATTAGTTAATGCTGGTGAATACAATATAACCTCTTCCAGCAGTGATGCAATGAGAAAGGCCATTGCAATGATCGTGTAATTTTTGTAAATCAAAACGTATGTGTAAGGTGATTACATCTTTCGACAATGGTAGAATAAGGAATGCCAGTTAAGATCAAATTCGAAACAAAAAAAAATTCGAGCAATCGTTTTAGTTGCTAGCAGCATTAAGATTTCTCGTTTTTAATATACGTTTCATCAATCATGTAAATTATGTAAATCAAAAACTTATGTGTACGATGAGTACATCTTTTAGCAGTAGTAAAATAAGTAGTGCCCACTAAGGTCAAGTTCAAAACAATTAGGCAGAATCGTGTTACCTAATTAACAGCTCTATAATTTCCTTCCTTAAATATACAATAACAATTTTACATGTCTGGTACTACACGTACAAGGATGATGTATTTGAAAAACAAAGCATATGAGAAATAAGCGGGATATCCTCAGATGTGCTATGATGTTTGGTTACGGGAGAGCACTCAAATACACTCACACACGCACATCTTAAAAGCAAAACTAGCGACACTCTGTGAAAGGACGAACGCAGGCAAGAGCGAAAGCATATGACTCGCACATTAGCATGTTCAAATTGATACGAGTACCATCTATAATAAAGACAACGAGATTGTGATGTGTGTGTACACTAACTACGAATGCGTATTTAAATGTCGTAGTTACAGGCACGCAATGCCCAAGCGCCAACATATGCGCATGCTATTATAGTTATTCAATTATATGGAATTAATACATTCCACATACCGTACACATAAGACTATTCAAGGTCTCAAAAGAGGAATATTGCATAAAATATATTGCTGTAGACTTGACCGGTCCGTTGAGATGCATAAAGCAAATATAATATATAGTCGTCATACACATTTCAGCGTGGAAGAATTATAGTCCATGTAGCAAGCTGTCAGTGAAAATAAACGGTTCATGTTGCACGATAATTAAACTGTCCATTAAAGCCGATAATGCAGTACGGCGTCTAAATATAGTCTATAGTTACGCACAAAAAATACGGTTCGGTATTGCACACTATCGGAACTTCTCCAAATCCTCGGAGGAAAATACTCTCATGATTTTACTTCCTTATATGTGTTCTTTATAAGTATTTCCCATCGGACGACCAAGCTCCGGTGAGCTTGTTCGTTCTAACTAGAGACCTTGTTTCGAACAAAAGTTTGCTTCTGTTTTTTGTTAAATCTTCGTTTATGAAGCGGCCGTGGTATTTACTATTTTTCAAACTGAATAGCGTGGTGTATAAACGCTCCCCAGCACGGTAGATACTAAGTTTGACGATAATAGCGCGTGGCTTTTCGGAAGGCTTCCCAACTCTGCGTGACCGATCTATATCCGCCTGCGTAATACTGGCGCCACTCACTTTTGCGACATCCAAAATGATGTTATCAGTGTTCTCACCAGGAAATTCCTTAACATTTGTGATGCGCAGACAATTTTTACGACTATACTGCTCAGCTCGTCAGCACAATGCTCGAGTTTAACAACTCTCTCGTGAAGCTCTTTATTCTCAGACGTGAGCCTGGCTTTTCATTGATAAGAGCGTTAAGCTTCAAATGTTGATTGACGTACATCTCACGTCATTTATGTTCTGATATGAAATGCACCAAGTTGCGGTATACAATATGTTGGACTAACAGGTCGATCATTAAAAGTTCGATTTCGTGAACACAAATATAATGCAAGTAATCCTAAAAAGTTAAAAAATTACCTGTACCAACACTTTCGCCAGTCAGGTCATAATTTTAATAACGTAACTGTTCAATCGGTTGAATATATATTGTTTGATAATGATGCTACTAAAAGCTTTAAAATAAAAGCTAGACATATTGCAGAACTCAAGTGGATGAAAAACTTACAGACATCTTATTCACTCGGCCTTAATGACAATATTTATCTAGAAGGAAATATTTCTAAAGATCCTAATATTGACGTTTTTTCTATATTTTCTATTCGAAAGCGTAAATCTATGTCTCATGGTCTTAGGCGTAATGGTAACATCAAACGTAAATCGCGTGTAATTATTTCTGTCGCTAATTTACATACTGTTTTTAAACAGTCTGGAAAGCACTCTATGCTTTCACGGCTTACCTCTTTGTCCATATCTTCACTAAAGTTGATCGACGAGGAAGCCGACAAAATTTTCATTCGTACAGATCCCTTGTATAAAAGAGTATGATAATGGACCTTTGGAAACGGCCGAGCACGACACATACGAAATATTGCAGTCTCGGTTTGATTGAGATTGTTCATGAGCGGTAGTGAAATATGCTAGCTACCGCTCACGCCCTCTAGCCCCGGGTTGAGCAGAACTCAATATTCATAAAATCAACAGCACAAAATGTTAACCATCCCGAAGATGGCATGCATATGGCGGTGGACATGGAGTATACGTCTTCCCCATGTCGTACGGCGTATGGTCCCAGTATCTAATAAAATGAAATGCCCCGAAGAGCGAAATAAACATAATGGAATTTAGTTGGGAGCAGCGGTTATGAAGCCTGCATATAAAAAGCAGACAACATATCCTATGAGTGGTTAAACAATACCCAGAGCCTTTTATCGGCCGGAATAGTGGAACCACCGAATCAAAAATTAAGTAAGAAAACAAAAGAAATTGAAAATGTACCACCAATAACTAAATATAAGTATCGGGCTCAGCGATCTCCAAAGATCGAATGAATATTAGTACTGATTGCAAGCGCGGGGAGACGTTTTACTGCTTCCATAGTTCAAAGCTACACACAACATGTTCTCCGACCCCATATTGACAAGGAGTCTGATCACGTCAGGCATTTTCTAAATTCTAAAACTACTATATATTAATAAAGGTATTGATTTCATTGACATGCCTAGTATTTTTCGAGATACTAATGTAGTTGATTCTATCCCAAAATATTTCAAAAATTTGTTATAAGTATAAAAAACCTATTAGAAATATTATTTTCAACTACAACAAAATAGTTTCTGACCTTGATATAGTACATAATACTCCTAAGGAATGTGAATGCAACACATAAAAATTTTGCTATGCTCCAGCAGGTCATGTCACCACTGGTAATTTTGATATTATTGAAAAACGTATTCGGCATTTGTTTTCGAGAAAGGTAAAACGATTCTGTACTAAATATAGATTACCTTCAACTATTGATTTTAATGCCTGTCGTGCCCAGATCGCCAATTCCATTGAAGATTTTAGTATCATATGGTGTCGTAGAGAACATGCGGACCCAAACTCACTTTCTACTTGGAAAACGTCAATTCTGAAAATTATAGATACACGTATTAAATTTTATAATGCTAACCCCTCTTTACTTCCTCCGAGACCTAAGTTTTCCTTTCGTAATTTAAAATCGGGAATTCAGGAATGTCATAATAAATTTGTTTTAGTTCCTGCAGATAAAGCAGCTAATAATGTAATTATTGTTTGACGCCTACATTACGTCAATGTTTTATCTCTGGAATTCGGCAGCACCAATTCGTATATTCCAGTTAATTTTACTGAGGATGATGTTGTTTCCGTACATATCACTCGGTGCACTACTTTCAAGGCTGGTGTAAACGAAAAGCAAAATAAACTGCCTACTATGTACTGGATTCCTAAATTACATAAAAATCCATATAAGGCTCGCTATATTTCGAATTATATTGCCTGCACCACAATAAACATCTCCAAACTTTTAACTTCTTGTCTTACTGCCGTTAAAGATCACATTAAACTATAGTGTGATAAAACTTATGAAAACTCTGGGATTAATTTATTTTGGTCTATAAAATATTCAGGAGACGTTCTTGATAAAATTTTCAATAAAGGTCAAGTTTCATCAATAAGCACTTATGACGTCTCTACACTAAATACAACCTTACCACATCACCTTATTAGAGACAAGCTAATTTCTCTTATTCAAAAAACATTCGCTAGAGAAAATACTACATTTTTGGCTTGTAATAATATAAAAGCGTTTTTTAATTAACGGCAGTTTAGACAATTATATTATATGGACTTGCTATGAAGTTTTTGACGCACTCATCTTCCTATTAGATAATATTCTCGTCAGGTATGGAACCACCGTTTACAGACAAATTGTTGGTATCCCTATGGGTACGAATTGAGCACCATTGTCACAGATTTTGTTTTATTTTGCTATGAAAGGGATTTCATGTTGGGTCTTTCAGCAGATACCCAGGCAGATGTTATTGAAGCCTTTAATGACACCTCTCGGTATCTGGATGACATATTGAACATTGACAACCCTTTCTTTCCAACTATGGTTAATTATATTTATCCTAAAGAACTTCAGCTTAATAAAGCCAAAATATCTGATAATAACGCTTCTTTCTTGATTTATTAGCAAAATCTATGACAAGAGAGATGATTGAAATTTTGACATTGTTAATTATCCCCACTTGGATGGGGATGTTCCCCGAGCAACTTCTTATGGGGTGTATGTGTCTCAACTTATTCGTTTTCCTAGAGCTTGTACTCGAGTTGAGGACTTTAATATTCGTAATTTTTGTACAACTAAAAGGTTACTCATGCAGGGTTACCGTTACCATAAACTTCGTAAAACCTTTGCAAAATTTTATCATCGTAACCCTGATCTTCTTTCCAAATATAAAAATAATTTAAGGACTCTTCTGCGACAAGGACTATCACAACCTGACTTCTATGGTGATGTGATTTATCAACTTCGTAAGATTCTTGGTCATGATCACTTTCATACTATCTTTGTTAAACTTGTTAAAAAGTTTGTCAAAATAGGTTATGACCCTATCATTTTGCAACGTACTGCATGCTTGGTGGTGGACCCTTTTACAGTTCGCCACTATGCATTGCTCTTTAATTGTACGATGACTGGACAGGCTGTGGACCCTATGATGACGCCTACGTACAGCCCAGTGGGACGGTGGCGTTTAATGTTTATCTATGATATTTCTTGTCGTGCCCTTACTGGTTTATTCTCTTGTTGCTCTGGCTTCTGCCAAGACAATGAGTACCTTCATTGTGGCTTTCTAGGCTATTGTTTTTTGTATTATATTTACACGAGCATATTTGTGTTTTACTTATATTGCCTATTGATGCTGCCTTGTTGGTTAGAGATTAGATCATGTCGGGGATTTCTTTATTTACACTGTCCTGTTTTAATGGGATGACAGTAGGGTAAGTGTGATGTTTGGTGCACCCTAGAACCGGTTTAGACCCCCAGTGGCCTTTGTTACCACTGACCGTTCCAAGGCGGTAGCCCTATTGTCAACTCTTTTGTGTTTGTGATGTCGTTTGCATATTTCATTACTTTTGCCTTCTCATTTGTCTGTTTGCGTGTTTGTTTTTGTGTTTTGTGGTTGACTGTCGTCCTTGAATGCTGCTTTCCCTGTCCGATATTTTTGTCTTTCTTGAAATACACGTTGAACTTTTAAAATATGTTCTGTAAACATGGAGTGTTCATGTACAAAGATGCCCTCAATAAATAATAAACATACAGTGAATTGTTGAATTTTCATTGGAACTCAAACATTAAATGTCCATTTTCTCATAAGTCTGAATTATGCACATAACCCCTTTTTGCTCTATGCCCTCGAGTTGTACACTACTTTTTCATAAAATTACTTCAGAGTTAGCTTTCAGAACAGCAACATTTATCAAGAATGGGACTTTTGATGAGGTATTACATTATAAAGACCTAAATTAATTAAAACAATTGAAACAGTTATCGTATGTAAATGTCTATTTAAACGATACTTACAAGTCGTATATTCTATAAATCCACCCACTAAAACCACAAAGAAGACCGCTGTATTGCCGTGGCAAACAATTTATGGACCAATTGGGTATTCAGATGAAGCGTTGGATAAAAAACATTGAATACTGCAGCTTTGCCGACAAAAAATGAGAAAAATAGTCCTATATAATTGAATTGGGTTTTAAGGTGCACCAACGCATGAAGAGTTACATGGCGCCTAACTGGAATGAACATGCCAGGCTCATCTTCCGGTTACATCGAGATAAAATATAAAGAATGGGCCTAGAACCTTCTCACCTGCAGAACTGCAGAGTTGCTGCAAATTCCATTGTAGTCACGTTTATTGGTTTTCCGCCACGGCTTTAGTGATTTGAGCGAAATAGCACCTGTAACAATGCAGGGGTCATGATGAAGAAATTTAATGAGTATGAACAAACACAGCACTAAATGGCAAATTAGGTTAACACTGTACAACACTGGGTTAACACTATACAACAAACTAAATAACAAAAATCAAATTCAATAGTCAATGAATGGGGCAATATACACACATAAAGAGTGGTGAATACAGGATAATCGGCATGGAACGGTTAGTAGGCATTACGGTCTATTGGTTAACTTAAATTGATGCTATGTGTACACAACCTCGCTATTAAACCGTTTTGACAATACAGTGTAAATAAAGGTACATCCCATCAAAGGCAATTCATTAACAATAAAGTCAACACCTAGAAAAAGTAATAAACGATACACATAAATGTTTGTGTAAATATATATACAATTACTTAATTTGAAACACCTCAGATTGTTTCCATAAGTTTATTAAATAACAAATGCAGTTGCAGCCAAAGAGAAAACAAATTAAGGACGGAAGCTTATGCACTTTCCATTTTCAGGGTTTAAATGGCCTATATTGTTAATTTTTAGTGTTTTTTTTGTACAAATGTACATCCTTAATTCGCCTAAAGACCATAGTATTGTAGTAGTTTGTACCGGTATGTCAGATATAGTTTTCTGAGTATTCAAATGTGTACTAACCCTGATATCCTGGGTACCGATCCTTATGTGTAAACGTTTTTTTGTTGTTGTTGCTGTTGTTGTTTTAACTAACTTCTATATTGTAATTCTATGTAATATTATTAACTATTATTTAAACGAAATATGATATGAGTACTATTAATTGTATTTTATTATTACAAAGACTGCCATTAATTGATATTGCCAATCAGATCGTACCAATGGGATGAGCATATATAAGGCTGGGACGGTGGCGTTTGATGTTTGTCCATGTTCTTTCTTGTCGTGCCCTTAATGGTGTGTTCTCTTACTGCTCTGGCTTCTGCCAACTCATTGAGTACCTTCATTGTGGCTTTCTAGGCTATTGTTTTTTTTGTATTATATTTACACGAGCATATTTGTGTTTTACTTATATTGCCTATTGATGCTGCCTTGTTGGTTAGAGTTTAGATCATGGCGGGGATTTCTTTATTTACACTGTCCTGTTTTTATGGGATGACAGTAGGGTAAGTGTGAGGTTTGGTGCACCCTAGAACCGGTTTAAACCCCCATTGGCCTACTTTGCCACTGACCGTTCCAAGGCGGTAGCCCTATTGTCAACCCTTTTTGTGTTTGTGATGTCGTTTGCATTTTTATTACTTTTGCCTTTTCATTTGTCTGTTTGCGTGTTTGTTTTTGTGTTTTGTGGTTGACTGTCGTCCTTGAATGCTGCTTTCCTTGTCCGATATTTTCACCCTTCTTTACAGACATGTTGCAACTCGTGACAGTCCAGACATACTACCGTGCACTGAGAGATTCTTCTCTTGGTACATTTGCGGAGGGAATATACTCCTTAGAACAGCACACACATAAACAAATTTGCTAGAAAAGAATGACTGTTGTGAACCCCAGCCATTTGGATGTAACCGTATCATTGAAATAATAAAGTTTTAGCATTTTAAATGTAAGCATCAACGCAGTCACCCTGCTTGAGCGCATATAGCCTGTAGCCCAGTGGATAGCACGGTGGACTTGAAATCCGGAGAACCCGTGTTCAAGCCTCGCCGGCGCAACTGAGTTCCGTTGGTGTGTTATTTGGCAAGAATTTCTCATGAAGACATGGGTAGCCTCGTATGTCGGATCGAAACGTAAATTGGGCGGTCCTGTGTATCAGAATATATCCTTTAAGTTAAAGAACTATAGTAATCTATTTGGTATTAAGATTATGGCAGGTTCCCGGATTCCAAAGTATAGCTCACCTCTCTTTGGGGCGGGTCTTAATAACGTATAATGTGTTGATAATCACATCCAATTCATTCAACTCTGTTTCTTTTAAAAAGCATCTTCATTGACTGCACACACAAAATTAAAGGTAAAAGTATACTTTTTGTCAACAACAAAACGTAAGTAAATACTAATATTGAGATCAATGAGGGACAGTTTAAGGCAGTACATATACCCCTGTGTTTCGTGTGATAGTCTGTGTCATTGTCGCTTCTACCCCAGTCATTGGCAATAAACTTTCAGTTTGCACTATTTCAGCATGCAATAGGTTATAACTATAATAAAATGCAAAGAATATGTTAAGATCGTGTTATTGTAACAACTGTACCAATTCTAGAAAATAGTTGTCATGGTTAGTAGTTATTACAGCAGTCTATGTATTACCCTTAAGCATCTTCTTCGATGTTTTTCGTGCAAATGCATGCAATAGTATTTCAATGTCATATACATATTTCTTTATCATAATTGATGTGGATGGGGTAATTCAAAGTGGTCTTAAACATCGTTAAAATAGACATAAATTGCAAATAAAGACATCTAATTGGATTTTGTGTTTGCATGTGTGTGGTTTATTGCTTCGTGTCTTTATATGGAATACATATTCAAAATGTCTTAATCATAATAAAAAAAAAGTATGATAATGGACCTTAGGAAATGGCCGAGAACGACACATACGAAATATTGCAGTCTCGGTTTGATTGAGACTGTTCATGAGTGGTAGTGAAATATGCTAGCTACCGCTCACGCTCTAGCCCCGGGTTGAGCAGAACTCAATATTCATAAAATAAACACACAACATTTTAACCATCCCGAAGTATTTAATATCGCATAACCTAAAATGGACTTATAAAAAGCGGAAACACTCACATTTACCTTATCTAGAATCCGTTGGACTATTTGTGTCTTTCGTGCAATAAATGTATAGATCAGTAAATTAAAATAATAGTGATGTTTCAATTGTTTTGAGGAAGTCTTACACTTCCTGTTCGGTGCGTGAATCCTCTTTTGAGGTTTGCTGAACTTATATATGCAAGCAAAGGCTTAAACGTTGCATAATACATACATTTATTAATTCAAAATATAATTATTAAATCATCGTAGACTAGTTGTGAATGATTCTTACAATGTTATACATATAATGTAAAAAGAATATTTACTAACCTTAATGCATACAAAATGTGTCAATAGTGGGTGGAGTAATTTACTTCTAATTTTAAACTAAATAATGATTTTAAGCAGAATGCAATGCTGAAATAAAACTTATTTATTCTGTATTAAATAAATATGAATTATAAACTTAATTGCATATTTTAAAAGTATATTAACAATTATCAAATGATAATAATGTGCAAAAATGAACATCCACAATTTGATGCCAAGGTTACAATGATACACCTACTATTGTTTGAATCAAACTGTATAAGCTACCCGTTCCAGATTGATATCATGGGAAAATGACATCTACAGACATTGCTCTTTCCAAAAAAATAATCGAACATTTTGGGTCCTGGCTCAAGGCCTAACTGTGGTCTTTGAATGCTGGCTTTCCTGTTCGACTTATGATTGAACGTTTCTTAAAAGCGAAGTATTACCTCACATACTGTCCGAAAACTTTTTTATTTTTGCGACAACTCCGCCGAACGTTTGGATTTTTAAGAAACGTTACAGGGATGTTATTCTTGACTGGGTAGCAGTACATAATGTAACTGGGCAGGGTATCATATCATGTGTATACGGCGTGTTATTCCAGAGTGGTAGAACTATAAAGCTATATAGTAGTTCACTGCCACTAATAGACAACGTTTGGATATGACAGGCCTATTGGTAACATCGACGTGACATATAAACTGTAAGGGACATAACTGTAGAATACTACACTAGTACAGAACAATGTAGTTATCGCACTGGACAACAATTAGAGGGACAAATGGCAATCTTGATGTTTTAAGAAGTCATAGCGTCCCAATTTTTTTTCTACATCAATTGCATTTGTTCAATTATTAATATTAATTATAAGAATAGTATAAAATAAAATGATTTTGTATTTCATTAACTGTTATTTATATTGCAGCAATAATATATAAATCAAAGGTAAAATAAGACGGGAAAAATAGGTGTAAAGTCAAAACGATACTGATAAATAAATCGAGATGCTAATTTCGTTTGTTTTTTTCTACATAATTTGCCTTTGTTCAATCATTACAATTAATTATAAGAATAGTATAAAGGAAAATGAGTTTGTATTTTATTAACTGTTAATTATATTACACCAACAATATCTTTAAATTAAAGGTAGAATAAGACGGGGAAAAATGAAAACTCAAAATGTTATTTAAATATATGCAAGTACGTGTAAAGTCAAAATGATATTGGATAAATATATCGAGATGCTAATTTCAATGATTGATGAACACTTCAGAATTGCCATGTGTCCCTTTAAAAGTTGTAACTCTCGCACACAGTCTATGTTTCATTTTTGCACAAAACAATTTGTTACAGTAAGCAGCCTAAACTGTGCCTACAATGATTATGTTATACTCGGCCGATGGCAGGACCTTCTGCGTCGAACTGGCGGCAATCTATACTAGGAAAGAATCTCGGAATAAATTTCTCGAAGTCAGAAAACAAACAAGTTTTCTCGTACATTCGTGAAAATAATAGTTGTCTCACGTCCGTTATTATTTTAAAACAATAAACAAACTCATAAGGAATACATTAGAATAGAAACAATTAGCTGACAACCGTGCAAAACATTAATTACAGAATGTGTCAAAACTGAATACACGTATCATGGACACAGTTGACGGGTAATAACTTAGTGGCAGTCGGTACTAAATTTCCAAATAATGCACCTTTTCTTCTAAAGATGCTCGAAATTTTGTTTCTGTAATAAAAAAAGAAATCATAATATTCCTTATAAACATGATAAAGGGATACGGCATTTTTGTTTTAACTCGCAGAGAGAATGTTGTTTGTTTCATTATAAAACTTACATGTTTCATTGATAATTATTAATTGGTCCAATTTTAGACCTTGTATTTCGTTAACGTGGTATGCCATATGATGTACATTCTAAATATATGACTCGTTAGTTTGGTCCGTTATTTCGTATGGCGCTGCTATATGGGGTGGCAAATCTTATTCATGCATTAATGCCGTAAACAATAAAGTAATGCGTTTTTACCTGGGCACGGGAAAGTATACTCAAACGGCTGCTGTCTATGGTGATAAGGGTTGGAAACCTGCTTTCATTAAACAGTGGAAATGTATTTGCAACTTCTGGTATCGCAATATTAATACGAACACATTTAGATTGAATAAGCGTATTTTTATTTTGGCCTGTAATAAGGCTAACACATCTATATTAAATCGTGTTTTAAAAACATCGATCCAAGATATTCTGATACTAATTTTAAACCATTTAAGGTTGTTTTCATTAATTCTATTGTTGATTAATTGATGAACAAACACATTGAAGAAGGGCAACTTAGAATAAAACGGGTCACAGGTCAAAATGGTAATGATGGCAACACGTTAAGAACGTATAAGCTGTTTAAATCAGAGTATTGTGTAGAAACGTATTGTCAGCTTATATTACCTTTAAGTCATCGATCAGCTTTTTCGAAATTTAGATGTGGCGTTGCACTTTTAAGGCTAGAGACGAGACGCTTTGAGAACTTACGAGAAAGCGACCGTGTGTGCCCACGGTGTAAGGCAGATGTAGAAGACCAAATGCATGTGATCCTTAAGCGCAATATGTATAATGAACACAGAGATACATTATTTAAAAAGGCTCTTACAGTCTCTGTTAATTTTTATAATTTTAGTGATTTAGACAAGATGAAGTTTTTATTTTCCAATCAGGAAATGATACGAGTATGTGCCATGTCTAGTCTAACCTGATGAGGTAAATGCTTTTTAGCTTTATTTATCTTGCGTTTATAAATGGACTAAATTGTCCCCAGGTGCTTATTTACAAAATGCATAGCCTGTCCATGCAGACACTTTTAATGGCCTTTTAAACTAATATGTTTACAATGGTTATGATTCACATGAGGGCGATTAACAATGACTGTTCAGCTTTTAGCATATTGTATATAATGTTTGTAGTAGTATAGATACTGGGGGTACCAGGCCAGTTTCCCTCCCGCGCAGGGAACGAGAATAACTAGTGAAATATGCCAGGTGGGGACTCAAGCATAACTCTCATTTGTATCACCAAAATCTAAATGTAAGTCACGCCTAAGTCAACCCCAACATATTCATTAGTTTTCTCAAGCACCCCGCTCGGGAAAACTCGTCTGATACCCCCAGTATCTATACTACTAATCAATCCAGTTTGTCATTTTAGGAGAGCGTAATTATATGTTTTGTCTTCTTTCGGCGAATCTACTTCCAGCGAAGTTTTTCAATAACATTTGCAACTCGTTAAGCAAAGTCAGAAGGAACCGGGCAGTAGTCTTCATCATCGCTCTGCATATCATTTTTTACCATGGAGTATTTTATTTTTCTACACTTTGTTATTTTGTATTTCAGTTCGAGAAGCTCTTCTCTGTTTTTATCAAGCTCACGTTCATAATTATCCATTTCAACCAGAATCGCCTTTTTATGGTGTCCATAAAATCATCACGGACTACTTCATATTCTACTTGGAGTTGCTTGCCTCTCATCAAATTTCTTCTATATTTATCTTTCAAATGGTTAAGTTTTTTGCAAACCTTTTCTAATCTTTCTTGTTCCATTATATAATAGTATATATAATTACCTCTTATTTAATATTTTCAATATCCTTCTCATACAATTCAACTAATAACATTTGCAGTTTTTTTTTTTTTTTTTTTGCAAAAGCCACATGTTATGCGCATGTATTTTACATTAACGGCTGTACAAATTCTTTTACGTAGCTGTGCACACCCGTTAATGTGTCACCTGATTTTGATTAGGAAATCTACGCTTGCGCTCATCCCACAATCCATTTAACTTTTCAATGGGCCGGCTCGTTCCATAGACATTACCAGAACTCTTTTTGGCATATCTCTACCGAAATGAAACGCAGAGATACACCTAAAGTTTGGCGAGGTCTGTTACCAGCAAACACATATCAGGGAAGAATTCTTTAGCAGCTGCACCCCAATATAGTTTGCTAGTAACGGAACTACACGGATACCATCTACTAGGCGCCACAATTGTGAGACTACAACAAGTTAGCAGATAACTGTCATTTTCACCAGGTGACCAACACTTGCAAACATGTAACCGATAGATACTATACCTCGATCGTCTATATATGCTATACCACCGACCGCAGAACTTTGAAAAGGGTTTTCAAATTTGCATAAATTTAAATTATCATAGTTAGTAATTTTAATTAGCATTGTGCTGCAGTACAATCTGATCAATTAGTTGTGTTAGTAATAATAGCGTTGGCATTTGCTTTAATATTTGTAAAAGTACTTTTAAATATTAATTAAAATAAATATTTGTCACAAAACGGATGGAGATGTTCCGGTGACCTTTGACCCCAATACCGAAACCGAAACCGAAACCCAAACCGAAACCGAAACGAAACCGAAACGAAACCGATTCGGTGGGGATTTGGCGTCCGCATTTTGGAACCTACTACCTGCTTCGAACACACGCTTGTTATTGCTTAATGTTTTGAATGTCTTTAAATGATACCCAACTGTTAAAGCTATTATCATAACCGACCCATTTTACTAATGCTAATTTCTTTTTATAATCACGTCGTATTATTTTTTCAATCCTGAATATTTCTTGCTTTGCTTTTATCATCTCTAATTCATAAAAGCTGCCATCAATGTTTTCGTTGTTTAAATCTTTTATTTTGTATGTTACAGGATTTGTGTTTTGAATTTCATCAACAACAAATATTTCTTCAGTCCAATTTGGGGTATAACCTTTCTCAAACGTTCTTTTATATTTACTAATTCTAACATTATCCCCTATTTTAAACTTTGGCTTAATCTGAGTACATTTCATCTTTCCATACAAGTTGAAATACACTGTTCCTTTATTTTTCTCATCACTTGCTTCAGTCGGTGTCATTTTAATACTCCGATGTTTTGTATTATTATACTTGTCAACCATCGGCTGAAGCACGTCTAAATATGTATTTGTATTGTTAGCTGTAAAATATTTCCACATCTTTTCTTTTAATGTCCTGTTAAATCGTTCAATTACTACAGCTTTTCCGAAATTAAAAGTGTGATACATTTTGATATTATTATCATCGAGGAATTGCTTATAAAACTGCACACCCTGGTCAACCCACAACAATTTACACTGTCTTCCTGTACTGATTATCTGTTGGAACGCTTTGGTAATTTCTAAACCAGTTTTATTTGGAACGGGTACAACCCAAGCAAATTTACTAAATAAATCAATAACAGTAAGCAAGTATTTAGTACCTTTATTATACTTTGAAAACGATTGCATGTCAACCAGATCAGCAGACCATATTTTATCAATTTCATTAACAATCACACGGCGTTGAGTGAACTTTCTTCGTATAGGCTTATGAAGTTCGTCTGCTAACTTGTCAGTCCATTTCAACGCCTTTTTTAGTTTTTTGAGTTTCCAAGACCAAGTTTGTATTTAGCACTAATCACAGGCTTGACTAACAAATTCTTAGCGATCTTTTCTCCAACAGTTTTAGATTTACTTTTTTTTAAACCGGTCAACATGTTTTTATCACACATTGATTTATTACTAGGATTTTCATCATAACAATAATCATGATCTTTACAAACAGCATCCAATTCATTTACCGGTTCTCCGCTATCAAGTGGATTACCAGGACCGCAATATTTATAACCAGGAAGAGTTAGCCCCTTTTTGGGTAGCAAAGGGAGCAAAGCTTTATGAATATCAATATTTCCACCTTCTGTGTTTTTAACAAACTTTGTTTTAGTAATACCACAAGATGCACATGTTGCCCTTAACATTTTTCTACCATTTTTTGCTAAAACATACTGAGGATTAATATTTTCAGTAACCTTTTTTCTTTTATACAGTAACTCATATATAATATGATTAGATTAAACTTTGTTTACAAAATATGATTTTATAATGTTTTCATTTTCTATTGGCTTGTATGGTTTTAATAATTTGTAAAGAATATTGTACACACTGTTTCCTTCTTGTAACTTTTTGATAAAGTACAAACAGAAATATCCACATAGAACACTTGTTTTATCTTGGTATTGGATAGTGTTGTATTTTATATCAGGTATGTAAGTTAAAACTTCTTTTGGTGGGCTCAAGCCAAACGGATCGAAGTAATAATTATCATAGTAACAAGTCCAGTGTGTACCAGGTCCAATATAATCATCAAGATTAATAATACCACATTCTTGTTTATTTTGTTTTGTTGGTAATTTGTTCTTGCTAAACACTCCCCTGAAGTTCTGTATACCTAGCTGCTTAACCCACTTTATTATGTCTAAGTTAGATATAGGTTTATTTTTAAAATTTAATTTTTTTTTATAAATGGGATACTTCTGTATGGTCTAATATGTGAGTCCACTTGTAAACCTTGTCCTCTTCTATCTACTTGCAAACCTTTTCCAGTCAAACCACTAATAAGAGATCCAATCAATGGAATTCCTAATGATGCAAGCATTCCAAGAAATCCTCCGTCCTGCTGTTGTATTTTAGTTAGTTTAACAGGGCAGTGACCTTTTGACTTTGCTATCTTCTTTCTTTGCGCAGCTGTTAATTTCTTTGATTTTAGAAGTGTTTGTTTTTTATCACTAGGAACAGTTGCTGTTACCTCTTGCTGTTTTTGATCACTGGGAACAGTTGTCGTTTTGTTACTAGAAGCACATGCCAGTACGTCTTGCAATTGTTTGTTTGTTAGTTTAATACTACAGGAACCTTTTGACTTTGCTATTTTGTTTTTTTGTGCAGCTGTTAATTTATTTGATTTTAGGAGTGTTTGTTTTTTATCAGCAGGAACAGTTACCATTCCATTTCCAAATATTTTACCAATTCCAGTACTTGCCAGACCACTAAGTGCCCCTGTTGCTAGAGGTCCTAATATCTTTGGAGCAAATTTAGCAACTGTTGGTAAAATTGTTTTAGTTAACAAACCAGCTAATGCACCTAAAAAGCCTCCATTTTTGGACTGAGATCTCATCTGCGATTTTGATGAATTTATGTCTAATCCCCGTGTCACAAAATGTCACGGGTAGAGCGTACTGGTCGTATATAGCTCTTGTATCGGTTACACCCAAAATCTATTGTTCGAGTTGAAACAATTTCACCATATTCATGATCTATTCATGTAACACGTAAAAGCGTGCACATTTTAAGTGGCCGCCAGAGAGGCCGTGTCATAAGTTTAGTTTTGTGCTAATGCATGTAAACGTATAGGTAAATTTTCCTTAAACGGCAAAATTGTATAAGGGGCCTCTCGTGTTGATTCAATACTGTAGATTTAGCCACGTTTGTCACGGACTGAACGGGGGAAATAATGATTTGGGCGTAATGTTTGCTATAAATGCCATTGTCTTCTAGCTATCGCCGGGATAATCGATAGTACTTTGTTGGAACAGAGATTGGACGGCAAATTTCACAGGCAACATGTGGTTAGTAGTTTTATTAAACTTTTATCGTATATTTGTATTCAGTGGGCGGCGCCATCTTGTTTGGCGGTTACGACATCCGGTTAGCATTGATGTTTCTCAAACATAACTTTAGACTAGCATATGATTTTGAAGTGACTTTATTAGATGTAATTATGGTAATTGATCATTAATTGTAAAACAATATTAATTTGATAACAGTGGATAATAGGTGCATTAATTAACGTTGGCGTATAATTCAGTGATTGTAATACACGATTGTTAACATTAGTTGACAATGAGATGAGTGACACGAATAAATGCGTGCATGCATAACTCAGTGAGTGTAATATATGAGTAATTTGATCATGTTTATATTACATGTATTAGGGGCATTGATTAACAGCGACGTACATAGCGTACATATGGCGTTGTAGAATATGTATACATTGCTACTCCTCATTAGTACAGCTTGCATATATTGATTGAATAATGATTTGTTTGGGTAATGATAATTATACAAGATTGTTATGTTTGTCAACCGACATCTAAAACGTATGTATAATTACAGCCTAAGCCATCCAGGATCTAAGCCATCCAGGATATAAGCCATCCAGGATATAAGCCATCCAGGGTTGGAGTAAGCCATCTAGGTTTGGATATCCAGGAGTGGAGCTAAGCTTCCACGACTAACGTTACAAGCGGTGGAGACGGTCCCCGTACCTGCGCAGCCAGGTTTTACTAACGACAACCCCCGGGACACAAGGTGGGCCCGTTACCAGTCCTCACTGGAGGAATATCATTCACAATCTCAGTGGAGATTAACTATCATTGCATCGCGTCATCAACCCTTACAGAAGGCATTTGATGACAATCATCCATTGAATTCGCGCATCATCATCTTCATGAGCTCTCGCGCATCACAGTTATCGCGCTAGATCAACATTGTTATAGCTTTAACAACACTTTAGTGTCTTAGACATTCAGTATTTATAACAATACTAAGAACGTCTTAAACGTTCAGGAGAACATTCTTTTCATAGTTCATTTGTGTATTCGCTTGTTTTTTTAGATAATTGTATATATATTAAACATATTTTAAAAGTTGCATTAAACTTATGTAAATGCATTCACCGTCATTGATTCTTTCCTGAGTTAGCCCAACCACTAAGGTCATCCTGTGACAACTGGTTTCAGAGTAGTGGGATTCTGGGCGACTACGGAGGGAAAGAATCAATAAGTGATCTTTATTATGATATACTAAATCTCTACTTATTATTTTAGAATTGTGTACCACCCTCTGATCCATCAGGGCGACTGTCGACGATCACGGCCACAGCTTGGAAGACAAGTCAAGACACGACAAGGGTAGGGTGAGTCCAAACTGTTGTTTTGTCCGTTCTTTCCTTGGCGCGAGGTCGCAGTGGTCTACACGAGTGGGTCTGAGGCACTTTTGCTCAATAATTTGGGTGTTTGTTTTTACCTCCCTTGATATACACATAGTATCCAATTAGGTTGGCGAACAAGACGTTCTACTCATGCTGTGACACTCGAGTATACTTATATTGATGGGAAAAGTAAAGATACATGTACATGTTATACACATTTCGATGATTGTTTAAGGTTTATGTCCAATATCAAATTAAGATATTTTATGTAGTGCATATGTTTTGTGGAAGCTAGATACTATCTACACATAATCGTTAGTAGTTAGCGCTAGTACAAATGTGTATGTAACTTGTCCGATGATGATGCCCAGGTATTTACTGAGGACACAGTGACTTACCATTAGTAGTTAAGTGAGTAGAATTATTAGTGACGTGTGTATTGTAATTATTGTAGTTAGTAGTCCACAATGTCCATAGACATGACGTCCATAAAGGATCTTACGGAAATGGGAAAGGAGTTAGGGTATGCTGGAGAGGAGCTTAGAAACTTTGTTAAAGACGAACAGGCTAGGGAAAGGGAATTTAGACTTAAGGAAAGAGAATTAGCAAAGCAGGAAAGAAATGAAGAAAGTATACTAGTTAAAGATAAGCTAGAATTAGAAGGTAGATTAGCCAAAGAGAAGCTAGATGCTGAGAAAGATAGGTTAGCATTCGAAAGTAGACTAGCCACAGAGAAGTTAGAATTAGAAGATAGATTAGCTAAAGAGAAGCTAGATGCTGAGAAAGATAGGTTAGCATTCGAAAGTAGACTAGCCACAGAGAAGTTAGAATTAGAAGATAGGTTAGCAAAAGAGAAGTTAGAATTAGAAAGTAGAATAGTAAGGGAGAAGCAAGAGTTAGAACATGAGAGGTTCGAAACAGATGGTAGACTAGCTAAGGCTAAGATGATAATGGAAAGGGAGCAAAAAGAGTTTGATCATAAGTTAGCTTTAGAGTTGGAAGCAGCTAAGACACATAGTAAGGAAAGTAAAACTGAAGGGAAAGATAGTTATTCTGGGAAGTTAAAAGGTTCGAAGTTACCATACTTTGATGCTGACAAAGATAACATGGACAGTTATTTGTTACGGTTCGAGCGTTATGCTGAGTTACAGGAATGGACCAAAGATAAGTGGGCAGTTCATTTAAGTGCGTTATTGAGAGGCAAGGCCTTAGATGTATTTTCTAGATTACCTAGTTTAGATGCTCTTGACTATGACAAGTTAAAGGATGCTCTTTTAAAGAGATTTGAGTTAACTGAAGAAGGTTTTAGAAAGCGGTTTAGAGCTTGTCTGCCTGAGAAAGGCGAGTCATTTATTCAGTTTATTAGTAGGTCTAGAAATTACTTAGATAGGTGGTTAGAGTTAGGGAAGGTAGCGCAGACTTATCAGGGCCTCATAGATTTCTTGTTGCGGGACCAGCTATTCAATGTTTGTAGTAGAGATCTGTTCTTATTTCTTAAAGAAAGAAAACTAACTAATGTAAATGAAATGGCAACTCAAGCAGATCAGTTTGCCGAGGCTAGAGGTGGAGCTCATAATGTAGTGTCGAAAGACAGAACGTTTAGAGATAGGCAAGGGGACGATCATAAACAGAAAGGCCAGAGTGGAAACTATAGAGGTGGAGGTAGTTCGATGGGTTCTAGAGGAGGTAGCAATAGTGGTAACATAGGTAGACCTTTTATTCGTTGTCGTCACTGTAATGGGAATCATGCTTCACATGAGTGTAGGAAAGCGGTGAAAGTGTCCGCTGTCGTAGACAATTTCAGTGAAAATAGTAGAGTGGACAACAATGTAGGGAATCAGAACCAAGGTTTTAACAACCCATGGAATTTCGGTAGAGGTAGAGGTGGTCAAAACCGAGGTAGAGGTAGAGGCAGAGGTAGTAATAGTCCGGTTATTAAAACCGAGAGTAGTAGCTGTTGTGTTAAATCGGATGGTGTAATGGCGAAGATCGGAACATGTCTCTTTCCGTATGCAAATCTTCCAACGGCAGATGGTAGAGTGAACGGCACGGACGTAATTGTAATGAGGGATACAGGTTGTACAGGTGTGGTAGTTAGGCGTAGTTTAGTTACGGATGACCAGTTGGTAGGTAAACAGTCACCGTGTATGTTGTTAAATAAGTCGGTAGAGCACGTGCCAATAGCGAGAATAGATGTAGATACACCTTTCTTTAAAGGGACTACAGAGGCACTATGTATGGATGACCCGATGTATGATTTAACGATAGGGAACATAGATGGTTCAGCACTTCCGGTAATGTCCGATTTTAGAAGTAGCATAAGTAATGCCGTAGAGACTAGAGCGCAGGTTCAGAAGCAAGCTCAGGCTTATAGAAAATTAAAGGTTCCTGCAGCCGTAGGTGACATATCTAAAGCGGAGTTTATAGAAGCACAAACTCAAGACGAGTCATTAGGTCCTTGTAAAGTGAAGGCCAAGGACGGTGTAGTGAAGAAGTGTAAAGGGTCCGGTAGTTGTAAGTTTGTACATAAGAATAGGTTATTGTACAGAGAATTTGAAGATAGTGGTAGTAGACAGTTTCACCAATTAGTGGTACCTACCCAGTATAGAACGACAGTGCTTAAGGTAGCTCATGAGTCGATTATGGGAGGTCATTTAGGCGTAAAGAAAACGTCAGATAGAGTATTGGCAGAATTTTATTGGCCAGGCGTTAGTGGAGATGTAACTAGGTATTGTAGGTCCTGCGATGTATGCCAAAGGACAGTACCAAAAGGTCGAGTGACCAAAGTACATTTAGGTCAGATGCCACTGATAGATACACCATTTAAGCGGGTAGCCGTAGACATAGTTGGACCAATTTTTCCAGTGTCGGATAGGAAAAATAGGTACATTTTAACCATGGTAGACTATGCAACTAGGTATCCGGAGGCAGTAGCATTGCCCTCAATTGAAACTGAGAGAGTAGCTGAGGCATTAGTTGATATGTTCAGTAGGCTAGGTGTACCAGAGGAAATGCTGACTGATTGTGGGTCACAGTTTACGTCAGAACTTATGGCTGAAGTAAGCAGGTTATTGTCTTTGCGTCAAATCATGACAACACCATATCACCCTATGTGTAACGGGTTAGTCGAACGATTTAACGGGACGTTAAAGCAAATGTTACGGCGTATGTGTACCGAGAGACCCAAAGATTGGGACAAGTATCTCCATGCTTTATTGTTTGCATTTAGAGAGGTTCCACAAGAGAGTTTAGGATTTTCTCCGTTTGAGTTATTGTACGGTAGGTCAGTTAGAGGTCCCATGAGGATTCTTAGAGAGATGTGGGCAGGTGAAGTAGATAGTGATGAGGTTAAGACTACATATCAGTATGTTTTAGATCTGAAGGAGAAACTAGAGGAGACTTGTAAGATAGCTCAAAGTCAGTTAGTTAAGGCAAGTACCAAGTATAAACGCTACTATGACCAGAAAGCTAGAGCTAGGAAGTTTAAGATAGATGACCAGGTGTTACTGTTACTCCCGACCGACAATAACAAGTTGTTATTACAATGGAAAGGTCCGTTTTACGTTAGAGGGATAGTGAACACTATGGATTACCGTATCGAGATAAACGGAAAGTTAAAGACCTTTCATGCGAATATGCTGAAAGAGTATATCAGTAGAACCGATAATGTGCAACAAGGGGTGTTAACCGTAGTTAATGTTGCAGTTATTGAGGATAGTGAGGAAGACAGTAGTGAGGACACTAGTCCCATGTATTTTCCCATTAGTGTAGGTAAGGAGACAGCAGCCGATGTAGACATATCGGGCATGCTTAGTGTAGCAGAGAAACGAGAGGTAAGTCGTTTAGACTCTGAGTGTAGTACTGTTCGGTCCGATAAGTCGAGACCAACAGATGTAGTGCAGTGTAGCTTTAAGCACACTTTAGCAAAGCCGATTAGGGAAACGAGAGACCCTACTCCATTTCGCAAACAGTATACTGGTAATGCGATGGATGCAATGTGTAAAGTTGGAGTTCTGGTAGTGACAGGAAGTAGTGTTATTAGCAACAGTAGAGTCGGTGTAATAGACCGTGGAAAGGACAATATTGGGGCAGACTATTTAAGTCGCCGCACATAATGACCGGTTTAATACAATAGTGTATTGCAGTGTATTGTACAATAGTAGTATATGTTACGACAGGGTAGTGTACAATTGTAGAATAGTGTTGAAATTGTAATTACATATTATAGTTAGGTTATAACTGCAGTGGTAATAGATAACATACTCAAGCGATTGAGCGATCAGCTTGTACGTTTTGTCGCTCGTTTGCTCAGAAGAATTAATAGTTTCTTAACGTGTAAATATTATCATTTTGTTGAATTTTAAAAGTGTAGCACTTTCTTTAAGTGGGGAGATGTTGTCACAAAATGTCACGGGTAGAGCGTACTGGTCGTATATAGCTCTTGTATCGGTTACACCCAAAATCTATTGTTCGAGTTGAAACAATTTCACCATATTCATGATCTATTCATGTAACACGTAAAAGCGTGCACATTTTAAGTGGCCGCCAGAGAGGCCGTGTCATAAGTTTAGTTTTGTGCTAATGCATGTAAACGTATAGGTAAATTTTCCTTAAACGGCAAAATTGTATAAGGGGCCTCTCGTGTTGATTCAATACTGTAGATTTAGCCACGTTTGTCACGGACTGAACGGGGGAAATAATGATTTGGGCGTAATGTTTGCTATAAATGCCATTGTCTTCTAGCTATCGCCGGGATAATCGATAGTACTTTGTTGGAACAGAGATTGGACGGCAAATTTCACAGGCAACATGTGGTTAGTAGTTTTATTAAACTTTTATCGTATATTTGTATTCAGTGGGCGGCGCCATCTTGTTTGGCGGTTACGACATCCGGTTAGCATTGATGTTTCTCAAACATAACTTTAGACTAGCATATGATTTTGAAGTGACTTTATTAGATGTAATTATGGTAATTGATCATTAATTGTAAAACAATATTAATTTGATAACAGTGGATAATAGGTGCATTAATTAACGTTGGCGTATAATTCAGTGATTGTAATACACGATTGTTAACATTAGTTGACAATGAGATGAGTGACACGAATAAATGCGTGCATGCATAACTCAGTGAGTGTAATATATGAGTAATTTGATCATGTTTATATTACATGTATTAGGGGCATTGATTAACAGCGACGTACATAGCGTACATATGGCGTTGTAGAATATGTATACATTGCTACTCCTCATTAGTACAGCTTGCATATATTGATTGAATAATGATTTGTTTGGGTAATGATAATTATACAAGATTGTTATGTTTGTCAACCGACATCTAAAACGTATGTATAATTACAGCCTAAGCCATCCAGGATCTAAGCCATCCAGGATATAAGCCATCCAGGATATAAGCCATCCAGGGTTGGAGTAAGCCATCTAGGTTTGGATATCCAGGAGTGGAGCTAAGCTTCCACGACTAACGTTACAAGCGGTGGAGACGGTCCCCGTACCTGCGCAGCCAGGTTTTACTAACGACAACCCCCGGGACACAAGGTGGGCCCGTTACCAGTCCTCACTGGAGGAATATCATTCACAATCTCAGTGGAGATTAACTATCATTGCATCGCGTCATCAACCCTTACAGAAGGCATTTGATGACAATCATCCATTGAATTCGCGCATCATCATCTTCATGAGCTCTCGCGCATCACAGTTATCGCGCTAGATCAACATTGTTATAGCTTTAACAACACTTTAGTGTCTTAGACATTCAGTATTTATAACAATACTAAGAACGTCTTAAACGTTCAGGAGAACATTCTTTTCATAGTTCATTTGTGTATTCGCTTGTTTTTTTAGATAATTGTATATATATTAAACATATTTTAAAAGTTGCATTAAACTTATGTAAATGCATTCACCGTCATTGATTCTTTCCTGAGTTAGCCCAACCACTAAGGTCATCCTGTGACACCCCGTCCATCAGATTTAGCTTTGTTAATATTGTTAATCTGAGTAGCTGTTAGCAGCAAAGGAAAATTCCCAGTTAGTTGGTTATTTTTTAACCTGAGTGTTAATTCACTTTTCTTTTCATATGCTTTTGCCAGACTTTGTTTCTGACCATCTGTTAAATTTACTGAATAATTTACGTAAGTCATATATATTATAAGTTAGATTAAACAATAACTAGTTCATTTCCAACAGTATCAATAACAACATCTTCCTCATATAGAACCAGAGTATAAACTGTATATGGGGCAGCAGGAGGTATATTTAATTTATATCTCAAACTTAGTTGTTTTAGATCAACACTGACCTCATTTCCCTTGTAACTTAAATTGAAATATATCATTCCGAATAGAGTTTTAAAATTGCTCACGTTTATTAAAGTTCCAGTGTTTTTATCATTTTGCTTGTAAGAATAATTAATAACATCTCTGAATATTCTTATGATATTAGCATAACTATATTCGGTTTCTGGATAATAAACTCCATTTCCAACTTCCAATCTAGCTGATTGTAAATAGCAATTAGTATTAGCAGCATTTACCTTAAACGTGTCCAAACGATGAGGATTTTGTGTTTGAGAAGAACTCTTGTCAGCCCTTTGCAAATAAACAAACACATGTTTGGGATTTTTAACACCAGCCGTTATTCTAAATACGGATTCAGTTGCTTCAGAACTTCCGCTCTCTTGTATCATTTCACGGAGGTAAGTCCATCTTGTTGATGTCATATGATTTGCCATTTCATAACTTAAACCATCTGAGTTAAATATCATTCTGGGTATCCACAAAACTAATTTATTAATAATTACTCGGCCATCATCACCACTTGATTTGGAAATTAGTACATTATCATCTGTCAGTTGCAAGCTTATTTGAATCTGACTAGGAGGAAGCATGTTTGTTTCCAGACCTCCAAAGAAGGAATATTTATTTAATGGGATTATAGAGTCAACTTTTTGATTAGTTATTATTAAAGCATGGCGAATAGCAAAACCTTGATTATAGGTATCTTCATCCTTCCGAAATTCTGCAGCTGCCGACTCATCCAAATAAAAGTATTCGTTTGTTCCGGTTGTCTTTGCATAGTCATCAGAAATTTCAAGCAAGCTTTTGATATTAACAAATCTGTGAAGATTATTTCCATCGTAAACTATTTTCCCATTTTGCTTTACTTGCATTTGATCAATCAATGAAGCTGCATCGTTAATTAAAGCAATTCTGTCAGCGTCTGCGAAATTGGCTCCATCAGCAAGTTTGTTTACCCGAAAACTGATTTCAAAATATGCATTATACCAATCAAAGTAAGAACTTCTATCATTTATTGTAAACTGATAACCACTTTTCATTTGTCTGGTATTATTTCCTGGTCGTGTTATGGGGGTATCTAACTGAATAGGTACATGTTCATATCTATTATTATATTGATCTCTTCGAAACATCTATATATACTAGTAATTAGATTATTTTTTATTAATTAATCGATTAATTCTCGCATTAATAATTTTGGTTCCTCTTCCGGATAGTAATCTGTTAATTTTTGCATTTACATCTTCTTCAATTATATCATCAGCCGCAACTTTAGCTGCATCTTTTGTGGCAGCTTTTGTAAGTTCTTTTAAAATCATCTCGACTTTTGGTTTAGGTTTAATAACTGAAACTAATTTATCAGCAGCCATTTTTCCTACTTCATCTCCAAGTTTTTTAGAACCACTCTCTATGATTTGTTTACCAGCAGTTTCTAATGCTTTCTTGCCTGCTGTTTTCACAGACTCGCTGAATATCTTTGATCCGACTTTTGAAAGAATGTCAAATATGCCAGCTCCAGTTAATCGATCAACTTGAGTATATGTTCCCGTGCTAGTGTCATAAACTTTTTTTAAACATGCCATATAACTTATGTTACATTAATTCCTTCAAAACAAAACGAAATGATGTGTGGACACCATTAAGATTAATAATCTTGCCAGAGAAATCGGTTATGTAAATATTAATACTGTTAATGATTATTTTGTTTACCTCACAGAACCAGACTCTCATCGGTTCATCTTTGAAAGGATATGATCTGGTAAGATCAGCTGTACTTATTTCATAAATAACATCCCCGTATGATCCTTCAACAATAGAATTACTTATCGAATCACAGTGGATATACAGCGTATCGATAGAATTTGTTATGTTCGGTGTTACAGTTCCAAATTTAGTTTCTCTAATAACCGCATCTTTGTCAAACCCGATCAAGACATGAAAGTTTGTTTCTCTTAAATCAAGCATGAAATTATTATGGATGGTAACCAAGCATTTGAAACTTGATAAATCAAACTCAATTCTTATCGGGATGGGTGAGTCATCAGTTAAATCATTGTTTACAGTCAATGCTTCTTTTATGTAATTATCGATATCAGCATAACTGTAATTTCCATTTGTAAAAAGAAATACTTTTCCAATCTGTTCCATTGTGATACCTTATCACTTTGTTATTAAAATCCTCACTAATATTATACCACGAGTAAGTCATGGAATTAATCTTATCGAGTCCAATACCATACTGTTTGTTCCTACCTAATATTAATGGTCTGTCAAACACAGTTGTAAAATTACTCGGTGTGTTTGAGCTATTAATTATTGACGCTTTCTCCGATGATAATTCAAATTTTTGTTCCATATAATATAGAATGGATATTTTTTATTCATACTGATCATTTCGGTATGTAAAATAGTTTATAACTTGATTTTTCAAACTTGAAAACTTGTGTAGTGTTGCGTTCTATGTATGATCTGAACTGCATACTATATGGCGGTTTGAGATATAATTCAAATGTTTCTTTTACTATTCGTTTGTCATTTTTTATTATCGGGTGAAGATGCTTTCCGACATCACCCGATGATACATAAATATAGAAACTTTCTATATCTGCTCCTGTGTAAGTAAAATCTATTTCAAATACATAACGGCCTTCTTTAATAATTTGCAAAAACTCCAAGGAACTTTTTTCATAATATTCTTCACCTTTTACAAGTGGATTGGCTATAAAAGTAAACGCCCGGAGAATATTTTGTGAACGCCCGGATCTTTCAAGTGTTTTTGCGTAGGATATGATACAAAAATATTAACACTATTAGTACTCCTACCATAATCTTGAATAATACTTATTCCATCTATCGTATATTCAAAAAGTAGAATCCGACTTAAATAGTCAACTTTTACTTTCAACCCATCAATTATACCAATAATTGCTGTGTGTCTACTACCAGACTTTTGATTAAACTGTTTCAATGAAGCTATTTCACCATCAAAAGCTGTGCTTTTTTCATCCTGAGCAGCTTTCAATTGCTTTGAAACATCATCAATAGCAGTGTTAAGTTTATCAGTGTCGACCAGTTTGCCTAAAGCAGTATCCAGCGACTTATCGTCAACCATTTTCTTTTTGATGTCTTCAAACTCTTTGTTGATATCGGCAACGTTGGTGTTTATCTGTTGATTTAATATTTTAATATTTTAATTTGAGTTATTTCGGTAGTAAAAGCAGTTCTCATTTGTTTTGAAGCATCAGCAATAGCAGCTTCTAGTTCATTGTTGTCAACCATTTGTGTATTGATTTCCCCAATTCGTGCATTAATATTTTGAACACCAGCTTTTATTTATTCGCTTAATTTATTGTAGTTTTCACTCTCTACATCTTCTTTTTTTCTAACTCTTTCAAAGCATCACCCAAAAGTTTTATTTCATCTTTTAATCCGTTTTGAATTTCAAGCATTTTCTCGCGGTTTGCTTGTAACTTTGTTTGTATTTGACTAAGTTTATCATCAACACCTGTTGTTAAATTTGTTATCATGTCTGGAATTTTATCAATATTATAATCACGTATGATTTTTGCAACTCTTCTTTGAGTAAATTGCTTTGTTGCTGCATCATCTGCTTTTGTTGGATTGCTAACATTGGTAATTTTATTATTATCCATATTATGCTCACTTCTCAAAACATTTTCCTGGTTTCTGCCTTTGTTAAGATAATTAACCAGATGTTTTTGTTTTACATACTCGGACAGCACAATACCAAAATTTGTAAAAAGTCCCATTATATATAATATGATTAGATTAAATTTCACCGTTGAAGTTACGCTTCGTTAACTTCCTCGGGTCTCTGTTATAAATCGCCGATGAAGTTACGTTTTACTAACTTCCTCGGTCGATCCAGATACAGAAAGTCATACTGTTTGTCAGCTGCTTTTTTATACTGATCTTTGCTGACATCTTGTTCTTTGGAAAGCATCTTGTTCTTTGGAAAGCATACCAAGCTCACGATTAACCGGAGTTGCAAAGAAGATGTAATGAGAACAGTTCAAACGAATGTTTTGATATAAGATTGAGATAAATAAATTACACAACAATTTTTGTGTCTTCCCTGGATGAAATAATTAATAATATCATTTTGATTGCGCTCACAAACATAATCATCAAAAATAGCTATCTTCTGATTATCTGATTCTAAAGTATCAACAGGGATAACTTCATCATTTGAACATTCTAATATATCTTCAACTGGGATTTTATTCTTTTTTGCTATCTTTTCCAGTTTTTGCGACAAGACTTGATACTTAGACTGCTCCAAGTTTTTAGCAAACAAGTAAATCTTGTCATAGTAAACTAAAGGTTTTAACAACATGTGTACTAATGTGTTTGTCTTGCCAGATCCTGAATTACCACAAATTAACATTCTAAGACAACAGTCTGGCATGAAGTTCCATATCTGTTTAAAATTACCGTTTTCTGTCTTCATATCATAGTTTGGAATCTCCATTTTAATAATAGTCAGATAATATTAATATTATCCAAGTATTATTATATATGTCTAAAGTATATTGTGGAATAAAACAAATTTCTCGTGGTAAACAACTTGGAACAGAAGCAGAATGTCTCAAAGCTAATCAAGTTAGATATTATGGATTACAAAAAGTTAAGATGAATATCCCAGGACCTTCAAAACAAAAAGATGCAGATCCTGCTGTCTGGAGACCATCAACGAAAAATCCAGGAAGTCTGTCAAAAACAGAAGAACGACAAGGATTAGAAGCGGAAAGGAAGCAAATAAATAAAATGTTAAGCAAATCTGAATCTCCCGACGAGGTAACACGTCTGGAAAAGAAGTTGGTTAAAATACAAAATGAGTCTGAAAAAGCACATGCAAATATTAAACTCATAAGAAAACAATTAAAAGCAGCTAAACCCGCAGTTAAACCTACAGTTAAGAAAGCAGTTAAACCTGCGGCTAAAAAGAAAACAAAAACTGCATAATACTCGATTTAAGTTATCTTAACTTGGTTTAACTCATGTCAACTTATCTTTATTTATCTTATTTTAATCTAACCTAATATTATACATGTCTTTGTTAAAATGGAAAGAATTAGCAGATAAAAAGCGAAAAGCGAGTGAGCTTGTTAAAGAATACGAAAATAAAGTTACTCAAAAAAGACTAGAAAAAGGAGCTAGTCGTGATTTGTACAAAGAAATATTTAAACCTGTAACTAGCGAAATAAAAAGTCAGTCAGAAGAGCTAACCGAGCAGTTAGCTTCTCTTCCAAAAATAATTCAGCAATTAGCTGCTCTTCCAAAAGCAATAGGTGAGGAAGTACAAGAAAAACAAATGTATCAGGAATTATCCCAGTTACTGTGAAATCATTTTATTTCGTCGGGATTAAATTTCGCGATTCTTTCCAAAAAGACAGTTTCGAGGGGATGTAATTTCGCGCATTTCTGATATTGGAAAAAAAAATCTTTAAAAAAGCATTGTATCTTGAAACGCATTATCGATAAATTTGACCCAGATTTGTAAGTGCAAACACGTCCTCAGGCTACATATTGGCAGTGCTGTCTGGCAAATTACGTCAGATTTTCCCAAATAAACAATTAACCCAGGTCACCTAACACCGGACACACTTACTCAGCGAGTGATATTGTGTGATCTCCCGTTGTTTTGACTCAGCGGGTGATATTGTGTGATCACCCGTTGTTTTGCTTTTTTTATTACCCTGTCTTGACACCATTGTTTGTTTGGGAAGAAAATGGCGGACACCTGCGGCGATGTGTGTCAAATCTCTGTGATTTTATTGGCTAACAACTATAATTAGCTCATGAATATATATGAATGGCGATACCTCAATTAAGGGGTGTTAATTTGTTTTGATTGTACGATAAGGGTACTAATTGATATGTAACACAGAAGTCGTACTATATTGCGTTTTAAATGTTTATATGTTTGCCTGTGTTTTGTTTTTTACTATTTATTTGTGTTGATTTAATATATAAAATCTGTACGTGTTCAATTTAAATTGCCGACCTCTAGGTAAGTACTCTGTAGATGATGACAACGATAATAAACTTATATAGCATTCGTGAATGGATTATTAGTCTATTTGCGTAAACACAGGTGTGTCAACACATCGCCATACATACTCGTATTGAAAAGATTAAAACAAACAAGAAAGGCTTCCTTTTTTTATCATATGAATAATTATATAATAATTTAATACTTACATGCATGAAAATAAACGTTTTATCTGCAACAAACAACCCGGTTCAATAAGTTTTAAACTCATTAATGAAACTGCAATACAAAACCGATCGGGATCAAATGTTTAAGCAGTTTTCGTACACATACTAGTTACTTAATTCAAACACTTGGACATTTATTATCGTGGGGATTTGATTTCGCGGCTTGAGTCAACCACGAAATACGCGAAATTAAATCCCCCACGAAATATAATGATTTCACAGTATTTGCTGAAGACCCAACTACTGGTAATCTAGATGCTGGAATCGATAAAGATGTGATAAATAAATATAACTTACCTTTGCCGTCAACCGCAGTTAGAGATGGCTCAAAACTCGGAATCATACTCGGGAATGTTAGTGAGATTATCCGAGAAAAAGGTCGCGATATGACTGTTCTTACTAAACAAATTAAAAGAAGAAAGGCGGATGCAACCGTGAAAGAAGAACATAAACGAATCCGGAAAAACATAGAAAACGAGTCAGAAACCTTAAAATATTATAGAGAAAGAATTGATGCAATGCTTGTGCATAGTGAAGTATTTTCAGGCAAGGGATTACAACAAAATAAAAATTCCTACAAAGTCGACAAAGATGGTTACTTTGGAATGTTGAAAATTGATTTATCCGAGCTTGTTGGTCATCACAAGCTTATTGCCAAACAAGGAGAAGCAGTTGTGTTAGATATGAAAGTAGACGATGATTTTATAGACTTGATAACAAAGCGTTACAACAACGGAAAAACTTATTCAAAGCTGTCTCAGAATGTTTTTAAGAAACTAACAGAATTGTCTGGTTTACCAATTCATAAAGGTTCTTCAAAGTTCAAAAAGATTTTAGGAGGTTGTGCTGAATATTACAATAGCTCCAAAGATTTGATGGATGATCTAGAGTTAGTATGTGGAAGTATCGAATCAGGAAATAATAGTCCGCAGATAATAAATAAAGGTATAAGCATAATCGATGAATTATTAAAAATAGGTAAAATATCACCCAAAGAACACGAGCAACTATTTTCTAAATATTTTAATTAAATTATTGTTTAACTGTAATTATACATGAAAACCAAAGAAGAATTAATTTATCACTTGACGCGACTTGTGGCTGCATACAGATGCAGTTATAAATTGTGCGGTATTATAAACACAACGTTACAGATTACCAGCGGAATAATTGGTTGTGGTGCTCTCCTAGCATTAGTTCCAGCAATTCCTGTTTTCATAGCTGTGGTTGGCGCAGTTCCTCCAGTAGTTGCTGTTTTAGTGAGTAAAACAAGAATAGCAGAAAAAAAGACTTTGTTAAAAACACATCATAGGAGTTTTAAACAACTTCTATCATATGTCCAAACAACAACAGGACTAGAAAATGATGAAGAGATAATAAGGATTGTATTTAATAAAATATTAGAGATTCAAAAGAATGATAACTTTACAGAACCTCTGGAAATGTATATGAAAAGGTTCAAGCTTAATGGACATTAAGCTAGTAGAGATGCTTCTACGAAGCATTCAGTCGTAATTCCATATCCTATCATACTTGTCTCTGGTTGATTTTGTTTTAATCGGTTTTGTTTCTTTTTCTATTTTTAATATTTTAAATATTTTCTGAAAAATGTATTCAAATTTGATTGATCTTTTTCGACCTTCCAGCTTGTCCAAACTATTTACAATTTCGTAAAACAAATCTTCAAATCTTTGTCTATTTGTAGAAGACAAATCATATGCTACCAAGTATTTTTTCTAAATAATAATTTTTGTGGTAAATAGTTTTCTTTCTGTTATAGTTGTAACCTGTGATAAGATTGTAACAGTTGTGAGTGCCACACTTAAGACAAATGCGTTCGTTATCGAAAACTTCACAAGTATCATTACAATTTATACATGCACAAGTACACTTGTAACACAGTTTGGTCCTGGTACAATACTTGCAAAGCTTCTTTTTATTAGTCATGTAAAATAAGATACAATCTATGCACACCCCAGGAGGATCAATAATATCTAAAACTCTTTCACAATATTTACAATTCATTATAATATACTATAGAATTATATATTTAAATACAGGCTTAAAAAAATATTATCTCATGTAATTATATAAATGGAACAAGTAGAAATTGAAATCAAAAACTTTAAGGAAGATCAAATGATATATGCTCAAAGGGTTGATTTTGAAGATGCGAGTAAATTATATGCAGAGCTTTTAATTTTTTCAAACTTTCAAGATTTAACAGAAAGAATCATAACAATGGTAAAACAACTAAAACTATCATGGAAAATAAAAAAAAGAGATATAAACAAACTACGTTCTTTGTGCAAAAAACAAATTTCAGAGGCAACCAGTTACCAGCCAAAAGTATACAAAGATTCTTTTATTGCTTACTACAGCATTTTGTTAGACAAAGGAATTAAAATTATTATGTACGGATGATTTGCCGGCCAGCTGGCAAAGCATCCTAGCTCGCCGGCTAGCTGGTGAGGTACGGATAAATAAAAATAATGTAATCTATAGTATATGAGTATTTACAGTTATGCAGAAGAAGAAAGAAAACATTTTGAAGAGGAACAGAAGGTTTATGAGAAAGTAGCTGCTTACGAGCAGGCTCTTTTAACCAAGACAAATGAACTTATCAAAGAGTTTGAGACAGTTCACATGCAACGATTGTCAGATGATATTGCAGCTTTTAAAAAAGATTGGGCAATAAAAACTGAGATTGAGTGCAATGATGCTGTAAAGCTTCTCACAGATCTAGCAGAAAAAGAAATTAAGATTTTTAATGAAACACAATTAAAAGTAATGTCTGAAAATGTTGAGTTGTTCAGAGATAATCTAATCAGCATTTAGAAAAACCTCATGTGATTAATACTGATATCGGATGTTACGAGGACTTTGAAACGTTTGTCAAAAGTTTAAAAGAAATGATTGATGCAGAAGTTTTTGATAAAGACGAGTTTATAAACTATTGCAAATACAGGATAAAAATAAAATCACTGGCAGCTGGAGGTGATCTTGAAACTGTTGATTTCGATAGATACTGCAAATATCATGTAAAAATAAGTCAGATGATAGATAATAGAGTTCTTGAGGAAAAATGCTTTCGGAGATACTTAGACATTCTCCTGGATAATGAAATAGATGCTCTCTTGGATGAGGTTACTAACGAGGACATCAATGAACATTTTTATGAGGTTACCGATGAGGGCGCTGGTGAGAGTGAAAATAATGTTATTTGATTAATTAATTAATTAAATTAATATAGACTTAAACAAATAATCTCATGTAATATTATATAATGGGTATCCGAGAAATTGAAACATCCCCAAAACAGTATAGCAAGGTTTTTAAAGTAGATATTTATAGTAGTAATGATCCGATTGTTCAACTACGAAAAGTACACTATCCTGCTGTAAAGTTTCTCAAAGCAGAACTAAAAAGAACAGGCGGATTTAAATTAAGCATTGATGTGAAACTTACTTTTAAAAAAAAAGTACCGCTTGATAAAGAACACAAAGGAGGTTTTGATATTATATACAAAACAGCTTACTTTGCCTCAAAGGCTGTAATAATATTAAACAAAAATCAAATATCAGAAGCATTAGACAAAGCACAGGAAGAAATTATAAATAGAATTGGCAATTGGCTTTCTGAAGGAAGTGGTTGGGTAATTGAGGCACTAGACGCACACTATATGAATCGAATAAAGTATCAGCCTCTGCGAGGTAGCTCTTATTTGGATTTACCAAAAGAACTTGCTAATTCCAAAAAAGGATTAATAAATATAAAAAATGAAAAAGATAATGAGTGCTTTAGATGGTGCCATTTGGCTTATAAATTCCCTGTGAATAATAAACCACAAAGAATAACAAAGTACAAAAAGCATATTGATGATCTTGATTACAAGGGAATAACATTTCCGGTTACTATCAAACAAATCCCAAAAATAGAAAAACAAAACAACATTTGTTTTAACATATTTGGATATGAAGATAATCAAGTATACCCTTCGTACATATCAAAAAATAAAGCAAAAGAATATGTTGATCTACTTTTGATCACCGAAGAAGAAAAAAATCATTACGTGTGGATAAAAAACTTAAACAGTTTGATGTATAATCAAACAGCGCACAATGAAAAAAAATGGTTTTGTAAAACATGCCTACAATGCTTTACATTAGAAAGAGTTCTGGAAAAACATAAACCTGTTTGTCTCTCACTTAATGGAAAACAAGCAATAAAAATGCCAAACGAAGATGAAAAAGTTAAGTTTAAAAACTATGACAGGCAGCTAATGGTTCCGTTTGTTATATATGCTGATTTTGAAGCAGTAACCGAAAGTATTTCTTCAGCATCAAACAATCCTAAAAAATCACATACAGAAGCATATCAAAAGCATGCTGATTGCAGTTATGGGTATAAGGTTGTTTGTTGTTATGATGATCAATATTCAAAACCAGTTGTGACATACAGAGGGCCAAATGCTGTTTACAAGTTTTTGGAAAAATGATAGAAGAAGAAAAGTGGTGCAAAAAAACTATGAATGCAAACTTTAAAAAAGATCTAGTTATGTCGCAGGAAGAAGAAGCTAGATTCAAAAATTCTAAATCATGTCATATTTGTGGTAATGGTTTTGCAACAACTCTCAAAAAAGGCGACGCGGGTTATACAGTGGCATACAAAAACTCCATCAGAAAAGTCAGGGATCATTGCCACATAACTGGGAAGTATAGGGGAAGCGCCCATGACATATGTAATATTAATTTCAGGTTGACTAGAAAAATACCTGTTGTGTTTCACAACTTGAGAGGATATGACTCTCACTTTATAATGCAACACATCGGAAAGTTTAAACAAAACATAAATGTTATACCGAATAACATGGAAAAGTATATGGCTTTCATGTTAGGAAAAAGTTTAGTATTTATTGACAGTTTTCAGTTTATGTCCCAATCATTAGATAATCTAGTAAAAAACGTTCCGTCGTTTCAATACATATCTCAAGAATATAGCGGTAAAAAGTTAGACTTGCTAAAAAGAAAAGGTGTTTATCCTTATGATTACATGAACAGTTTTGAACGCTTCGGGGATACTAAGTTACCCGGCAAAGATAGCTTTTATTCTCAATTAAATGATTAGCACATTTCAGATGCAGATTATGATCATGCTAAAACAATATGGAAAACATTTAAGATTAAAAATATGGGAGAATATCATGATCTGTATCTTAAGACTGATGCGCTGTTGCTGACAGATGTTTTTGAAAACTTTAGAAAAATGTGTATCGAGTATTACAAATTAGATCCTTGCCATTACGTCAGTAGTTCTGGGTTAGCCTGGGATGCATGCCTCAAGATGACTGGTATTCAACTTGATTTAATAACTGATATTGATCAATATTTGTTTGTGGAAAAAGGATTAAAAGGCGGTACGAGTTATATTGCAAACAGATATTCAAAAGCTAATAACAAATATATGAAAGACTATGACAAGAAAAAAGAAAGCAAGTACATAATATATTTAGATGCTTATAACTTGTACGGATGGGCTATGGGTCAACCGTTACCTACTGGCAACTTCAAGTGGGTTGATAAGTTTGAAAAAGGAAACACAAATTTCATTGTTGAGTGCGATATTGAGTATCCCGAGAAACTGCATGACTCGCATAATGATTATCCTCTTGCCCCAGAAAGTTTAAATATCAAAGATGAGTGGTTGTCAGACTATTGTAAAAATTTAAAACAGAAGTTTAATTTAGGATCTAACAAAGTTAACAAACTTGTTACGACGTTAAAAAATAAAGAAAAGTATGTCGTGCATTTTAGAAACTTAGAATTGTATAAAAAGCTTGGATTAAAGATAACAAAAATACACCGAATACTACAGTTTGACGAATCGGAGTGGTTAAAAACATACATAGACTTTAATACTGCTAAGAGAACATCTGGTAAAAATGCTTTTGAAAAGGATTTCTTCAAACTGATGAACAATTCAGTTTTTGGCAAAACTATGGAAAATTTGAGAAAAAGAATTAATGTTAAATTGACTCACGGCGAGGAGGTTCTTTTAAAATATGCAGCAAGACCTTCATTTATTTCTTGTAAAATGTTTAATGAAACTTTATTTGCCATAAACAGAATAAAAGAACGATTAGTTTTAAATCGCCCTATTTATGTTGGTATGTGTATTTTAGACTTGTCAAAATATTTGATGTATGATTTCCATTACAACTATATCAAAAACAAATATGATAGAAAAGCTAAGTTATTATTTACTGATACCGATTCCTTGTGTTATGAAATAAAAACAAAAGATGTGTATGCAGACTTTTACAAGGATAAAGAACTGTTTGATAATTGCGATTATGATCCAAAAAGTCAGTTTCATTTTAATGATAATAAAAAGGTTATTGGCAAGATGTAAGATGAAACGTGCGGAATACCCATTGTTGAATTTGTTGGGTTGCGAAGTAAACTATATTCGTATGTGCTAGATAATGAGGTTAGCGCAAAGAAATGTAAGTGTGTTAAAAAGTGTGTTGTTAAAAAACAGATAGCACATGATGATTACAAAAAGATTTTGTTTACGGCAACAGAAGCTCACCATGAGATGAAAGTTATCAGATCACAAAAGCATAACATAAGCAGCTATGCAATAAATAAAAAAAGTTTATCAGCTTATGATGATAAACGATACATACTAGATAACGGACAAGATACGTTAGCATACAAGTAAAATACTCCATGGTAAAAAATGATATGCAGAGCGATGATGAAGACTACTGCCCGGTTCCTTCTGACTTTGCTTAACGAGTTGCAAATGTTATTGAAAAACTTCGCTGGAAGTAGATTCAACGAAAGAAGACAAAAAATATAATTACGCTCTCCTAAAATGACAAACTGGATTGATTAGTAGTATAGATACTGGCGGTATCAGGCGAGTTTTCCCGAGCGGGGTGCTTGAGAAAACTAATGAATATGTTGGGGTTGACTTAGGCGTGACTTACATTTAGATCTTGGTGATATAAATGAGAGTTATGCTTGAGTCCCCCCCTGGCATATTTCACTAGTTATTCTCGTTCCCTGCGCGGGAGGGAAACTGGCCTGGTACCCCCAGTATCTATACTACTGTTTGTATAGACTGAAACATTTTATTCTATGACACATATATGTTGTGATAGTAATAAAACCTTCGTGGTTGGTTCGTTTTGGTTATTGCATCAACTATTTGAGAGTCTGATGACACGGTTGGTGCAATAGTCCAGAACCAATCACTCAAGTGCAGTTTGTCATATTATGTTATTGTTGTAAATTAAATTTATTTTCATATATAGTCTCTTATAATTCTTTTAGAATGGCATAGTTAAAATCATATGTAATGTTTTATTGTATATAATACTTTACTATGACGAGACTTTAATACAATATAAAACTATAACAACATCCGAACTCCCGCATCGTATTTCCCGAAAAGATCCAGAAACAAGCTGGAAATAACAGAATGGCTAAGAGTTAAAGGGATCGATACAGATGTTACCGAAACAAAGGTAACACGGTTGTATATATTATACACATATACTTCTCGTCATTTGATTTATGCGCCCTGTTCTTGATAATTCAAATATTGTTTCTTCTGTTACAAGCTGAACTGTTGCTCAAGGTGACTGCGAATAAACCAAGGCAGGAATTTTTAACTGATACGATTGCAACCGAACATGTACACTTTGTTCAGAGATTGCCTGTTCGCCATTGTGAACTAAACCCAGTCGAGCTTATCCAAGGTAGGAATAAATTGCTTTATTACGGCTGACCTTTCAAAGGCATTCTCTCAACTAGTCTATATTAGTTTAAGTGTACAATTTAGAGCTGTGTGGTACAGTGGCCGTGACAGTTAAGTAGATGGGTCTAAGAAATTACCTGAACGTCATGGTTTCGAGTCCTTCTATCGTTTTCATTGTGTTGATTTTTTTACCTTCTTTTTATTAAAAAACAGATCATGTCTAACAAGGCACGAAAATTATGTGCAAACTCTCGATAAGTAAATTCAAACGTGTGTGTTACATCATCGACATTCATTTATAGTCTAAAAATAATAGTCTGAAATCAAACATAATAACACAAACCATATCCTCATCTCCATTTCTGATAGTATGTATGCAGAAATGTAACATAAATGTTTTATTAATTTTAGCAAACGAAAAGGACTATGTTTCACGAAGGAATACTACGTTTAAGCTAGCAGACGTGGGGAGACTCTTTCAAGAAGCCAGGGATAGAATAAAGAAAGAAGATTGGGAGCAAGCAGAGAAACATGTTATAGAAAAGGCAAAGCTAAATTTTGGGACGTTGACGGTGTGCAGTATGAGGAAGTGCCACATGTTTGTTTTTGTGATGTCGTTTGCATTTATTATTGCTTTTGCCTTCTTGTTTGTCTGTTTGCGTGTTTGTTTCTGTGTTTTGTGGTTTACTGTCCTCCTTGAATGCTACTTTCCCTGTCCGATCATTTTATATTTATTTTGTTAAATACATTTTAGTGATTAAGATTGACCAGACCTTGAATACTTGTTCGGCACGGGGAGAAAAACAATTCTAGCAAAGAGAAGTTGGATGACGAAAACTTATTGAAATGTATATTATAGTGAAAATATATGACATGTTTGTTTCAAATGACTAACGTAAACACGGAACGAAAACCACTATACGTTACATGTATGTTGTACATGTCAAGTATTTTGAACCATACGAAATGTGATTCATGAAAAATGTCGGCGTACTCATTTCTCTAATTTACACATGTTTTAATAAAAGATACTTTTATGTTACTTTTTAGAAAAAGTATGATGCTAAGCAGTATGATGTTGAATATGGCCTACACATCTTTTATACGCCCTCTCTTCTATTTTAAAGGGATACACGACGATCTTGATTTTTTTAAAAGTTCGCTGCGTCCCGTTAGTTTGTTTTACATAACTTGCATTTGTTCAATCTTTGTTATTAATTATCAGCATAGGATAAATCAAATTATTTCAATTATTCCTGATTATATTGCACCAGCAACATCATGAACATATTAACACTTATCCTAGAATTAGACGAAAAAAATGAAACCTCAACATTTTATTTAATTATGGGCAAGCAGGTTCAAAGTCAAAATTATATTTGATAAATACATCTAGACGATAATTTCAATGCTTGATAAACACTTCCGGATTTCAGTGTGTCCCTTTAAAATAAAATTGCGGAATAATCAAAGCAAGATTAATTTTAAGCCTTTTCTGGAGGCAAGTCCCTTTAAAAAAGTTCATTTCCGTATAGTATTACATACATTAAAAATTATTATAATTTTTGTATAATGAATTATTAGATTGTTATATTAATATATATATTTCCGTATACAGAATCAATTAGATTTTTATTATAAGGCATTAAAACATGTTGTTTTTTTTTTTTGTACGGGTAATTATAAATTTGGACGACAATGTTGACGAGGACGACGACGAGGGGGAGGAGGACAAGGTAGACGACGAAGAAGAGGTAGAAGAAGAAGAAGAAGAAGACATGTTTAATGCGGATTCAGTTGGTGATGAAATTGGCGAAGCTTTGAGCGATTACGACAAATGCACGAATCAGGGACCATCTGTCGATTATACAACAAATGAAATTGAACCAACTTGCATTAAAGATGCGGAAGAAATGAACGAAGATGCAGACGATGCAGACGATACAGTATTCAAAAAATATAAAATGCAGTTCCTCCTAGCAAATTAATTTATAAAGAAATAGGAAAAATAAGGAACTAGACAATCAATCAATTTGTGTGACTTTTGTGATTGCTGATACCATGCATGCTGTGAAGGTCTGAACGATATATCCCCTTTAGACAACGCCCTGTATTCCTGTTTAAATTGTAAATGTATTTTTAAAACAAAATAAGTATAGTAATTTATTTTAACTGCAAGTGTTTTAAATTGATTTAATTATATCTTAATCATGTCAAATTCCAATGATATCACATATAATATTAAGCTTTCATTTATCACTTGTGTTGTGCTATTTAGACATACTGTTCTTTGTCGTCTTATGCAATATTATTAAACACCAATGTGCAATACTGTTTACTGTTATTGCGTTTACTTTTCTAGAAATCATGTTACTTATTACATACCTTTACTGGTACTTATATGCACATATAAACGTGCCAATACATTTGTTCTCTGATACAAATGCACATATACATTCAACTCACCAGACTTGTAAATGCGTATATATTTAAGCATACTTTATTAGCGATTGTTGTATATATATATTTGGTCTTTTAAAATAGTGATTTTAAAAGCGTGATCTTGTGCATGTGCATGCAAACTAAATTTCAACAATTTGTCTAAGTTATCGTTGTTTTTAAATTTGTTTTGTTATGCTTCACTGTACGCTTTTTATGTCGAAATGTACATACACAATACAATATATATGATTTTCTAAAATACAATTACATGTAACACAGTAATGAATGAATAAATGAATGGTGTTTTACGGCACGTATACATATAAATAGATAATATTGTGCGCAAAAACCGACGAAAGATGAAAAACTTCAGTAGTAATTAAAACTAATGTATAAATATTAAGATAAAACTATTAAAAAATAAGGGATGATATGGTAGTCATATAAACTGTATATGTAAATCAACAAAAGCCCGTCAACGGGTATATAAACAAGTAAATATATATAAGAACACATTGTAATGATTTATATAGTCTGATTTATTTTAGGAAATCTAAAACAAGACTAAAATATATAGTACCAAATACCTCTTTCATAGTATTAACATTGTAGTACCTCTGACACATAGGATCAAAGTCTACACATTCCAACAATATGTGTTTGACCGTTAACGGTGCAAAGCAGGGTATACATTCTGGTAATTTCTCAGTCCGTAATAAATACGAATGAGTATAACGTGTATGCCCTATCCTGCACCGGGCTAGGACAACTTCTTCTCGACGAATGGGTATACTAGCAGACGCATTGTTTCCAAGTAACGATTTAATTGAATGGAGTTTATTGTTAACCGGCTTTCCAAGAGTTACGAATAAATGTGTTAATAAAACTTTTAAAATCAGTATAAGGTAGTTTAGCATTAGATATATGTAAAACTAATGCTGCTTTAGCAGCACCATCAGCTCTATCATTACCACGTATTCCTACATGGCTTGGAAGCCAGCAGAAAATAATAACATTATCAACTATAAGAGAATTGTACTTTTCTAAAAGCTGAAGCAAAACTGGGTTATATTTACACAGTGCTTGAAGAGATGCAAGGGAACAATTACATGTACACACAAGTTTATCGAGGTTGTTATCTTTTATGGTATATCATCAAGAACATCTGCCACCTGCCCATAATACCAACTCTCTGGTGGATTTTAGTTTCCAACTATGAGCCGTGTGCTACAACAACAACCTACTCCAAAGTGGATATTTTATTTTTTTTAATATAATTCTAGTCGTGTAATTCTAAAAAAACTAGATAAATATATATTATTAGCAAGACACATGAAACAAATTCTAGTTTGATCTTAAGGCATTGAAAACAAATTTAAAATAAATTGACGCCGACTCCCATCCCATCAAGTAAAATGTAATATATTATTGAATGAATGAATGGTGTTTTACGGCACGTCGACTCATAAATAGATCATATTGTGCGCAAAAACTGATGACAGATGAAGAAATGAAGTAGTAATTAAAAATTAATGTAAATATATAAAGATAAAACTATTTACAAGTAAGAGATGATATGGTAGTAATATAAACTTTGTATATATGTAAATCAATAAATGCCCGTCAACGGGTGTATAAACAAGTAAATATATATAAGAAAATTATAATGATTTATAAAGTCTGATTTCTTTCAAGAAATGTAAAACAAGACTAATATCTATAGTATCAAATAACTCTTTCATAGTATTTACATTGCAGTATCTTTGCCGCACAGGATCAAAATCTATATCTATTCAACGGTTGTATTTTCTATTTAGCTACACCCCTGTACTTTCAATTATTATAGAAATTGAATTTAAAATCAATTCTCACATCCATCCCACTTTGTATTTGTTATTATATTATGTTTTAAGCTTAACAGTACATCACGGATAGCTTAATTAATTTCAATTTAAGCAACACGAGAAATAATACCAGACTTCACCTTTAGGTGACTGCAGCGATCTGTTTATCCTTCACTGCTAAAATAGACTGACACAAATCGATGCAAGGGCCTGTGCGACTTCAAACAGACGTTTTATTTATAAAATTGGGAGATCAAAACTGAATGGGGGATTTCTAAATGTGACTCCTGTGACAATATACAGGCAGGATAAGCTTGCTCTTATGAATTTGCCATTACCACCAAAAAAGATCTACAGATCGATATGTAGCTTGTATGGATTGATGGCATATTAATGAAATAATCGCCGAAAACACTTTGGCTGAAACAAGCGCCCCAAAGGGATGTTCTGTTCAGCAAAAAGAAAGCACTAAAGAATGATGGTCTGGGCAACAAGGAAGAATCGATCAGTACCATTTACTGACGACAAAATCAAAATCTTAAAAGAAAAGTCATTACTCGGAGATGGTATGTTAACACTCATTAATTACTTAAAATGTTTTGCTGTACTCGTCAGCTTAATCTTGGATTGGAAGTTGGATCTGCATTTGTACACAAAATGAAATATTAATTTGAATCTGATCATTCACTTTCATGACTTGACAATAATTGATTTTTTTACATTATGTAGATGCATATGTACATCATATATGATTCTGAAATACCAAACGTTGTCTTCTTAACTTATTTAATTAATTAACAAGCGCATAGCCAGATATAAGAAAATGCTCCTTTGAAGAAAAATTGACAACCGTCACTAGCAAAAAAAAAATGTGGAAGCTCCGTCTTCGGTCTGGCTACGCAAAGATCCTGATTTGCGAAGATACTGACTCATTGTGTCCTAAAAAATGACCTGTTTGTATTTTAAATACAGAGAGTACGTCATCAGTATTACGACAGCAGTATACATTAATGACGTCACAACAAGTTTTCAGTGGCGTAGCTCAGAATTTAAAGTACACTAACAAGAATCTTAAATGAAAAATAGTAGTAATATTCACATGCACTGACAAGATGGTTAAATGAAAAATAGTAGTGATATTCACATGCACTGACAAGATGATTAAATGAAAAATAGTAGTGATATTCACATGCACTGACAAGATGATTAAATGAAAAATAGTAGTGATATTCACATGCACTGACAAGATGATTAAATGAAAAATAGTAGTGTTATTCACATGCACTGACAAGATGATTAAATGAAAAATAGTAGTGATATTCACATGCACTGACAAGATGATTAAATGAAAAATAGTAGAGATATTCACATGCACTGACAAGATGATTAAATGAAAAATAGAAGTGATATTCACATGCTCTGACAAGATGATTAAATGAAAAATAGTAGTGATATTCACATGCACTGACAAGATGATTAAATGAAAAATAGTAGTGATATTCACATGCACTGACAAGATGAATAAATGAAAAATAGTAGTGATATTCACATGCACTGACAAGATGATTAAATGAAAAATAGTAGTGATATTCACATGCACTGACAAGATGATTCAATGAAAAATAGTAGTGATATTCACATGCACTGACAAGAATCTTAAATGAAGAATAGTAGTGATATTCACATGCACTGACAAGATGATTAAATGAAAAATAGTAGTAATATTCACATGCACTGACAAGATGATTAAATGAAAAATAGTAGTGATATTCACATGCACTGACAATATGATTAAATGAAAAATAGTAGTGATATTCACATGCACTGACAAGATGATTAAATGAAACATAGTAGTGATATTCACATGCACTGACAAGATGATTAAATGAAGAATAGTAGTGATATTCACATGCACTGACAAGATGATTAAATCAAAAATAGTAGTGATATTCACATGCACTGACAAGATGATTAAATGAAAAATAAAAGTGATATTCACATGCACTGACAAGATGATTAAATGAAAAATAGTAGTGATATTCACATGCACTGACAAGATGATTAAATGAAAAATAGTAGTGATATTCACATGCACTGACAATATGAATAAATGAACAATAGTAGTGATATTCACATGCACTGACAATATGAATAAATGAAAAATAGTAGTGATATTCACATGCACTGACAAGATGATTAAATGAAAAATAAAAGTGATATTCACATGCACTGACAAGATGATTAAATGAAAAATAGTAGTGATATTCACATGCACTGACAAGATGATTAAATGAAAAATAGTAGTGATATTCACAAGCACTGACAAGATGATTAAATGAAAAATAAAAGTGATATTCACATGCACTGACAAGATGATTCAATGAAAAATAGTAGTGATATTCACATGCACTGACAAGATGATTAAATGAAAAATAGTAGTGATATTCACATGCACTGACAAGATGATTAAATGAAAAATAGTAGTGATATTCACATGCACTGACAAGATGATTAAATGAAAAATAGTAGTGATATTCACATGCACTGACAAGATGATTAAATGAAAAATAGTAGTGATATTCACATGCACTGACAAGATGATTAAATGAAAAATAGTAGTGATATTCACATGCACTGACAAGATGATTAAATGAAAAATAGTAGTGATATTCACATGCACTGACAAGATGATTAAATGAAAAATAGTAGTGATATTCACATGCACTGACAAGATGATTAAATGAAGAATAGTAGTGATATTCACATGCACTGACAAGATGATTAAATGAAAAATAGTAGTGATATTCACATGCACTGACAAAAATCTTCAATGAAAAATAGTAGTGATATTCACATGCACTGACAAGATGATTAAATGAAAAATAAAAGTGATATTCACATGCACTGACAAGATGATTCAATGAAAAATAGTAGTGATATTCACATGCACTGACAAGATGATTAAATGAAAAATAGTAGTGATATTCACATGCACTGACAAGATGATTACATGAAAAATAGTAGTGATATTCACATGCACTGACAAAATGATTAAATGAAAAATAGTAGCGATATTCACATGCACTGACAAGATGAATCAATGAAAAATAGTAGCGATATTCACATGCACTGACAAGATGATTAAATGAAAAATAGAGCGATATTCACATGCACTGACAAGATGATTAAATGAAAAATAGTAGTGATATTCACATGCACTGACAAGATGATTAAATGAAAAATAGTAGTGATATTCGCATTCACTGACAAGATGATTAAATGAAAAATAGTAGTGATATTCACATGCACTGACAAGATGATTACATGAAATATAGTAGTGATATTCACATGCACTGACAAGATGATTAAATGAAAAATAGTAGCGATATTCACATGCACTGACAAGATGATTACATGAAAAATAGTAGCGATATTCACATGCACTGACAAGATGATTAAATGAAAAATAGTAGCGATATTCACATGCACTGACAAGATGATTAAATGAAAAATAGTAGCGATATTCACATGCACTGACAAGATGATTAAATGAAAAATAGTAGTGATATTCACATGCACTGACAAGATGATTAAATGAAAAATAGTAGTGATATTCACATGCACTGACAAGATGATTACATGAAAAATAGTAGTGATATTCACTTGCACTGACAAGATGATTAAATGAAAAATAGTAGCGATATTCACATGCACTGACAACATGATTAAATGAAAAATAGTAGCGATATTCACATGCACTGACAAGATGATTAAATTAAAAATAGTAGTGATATTCACATGCACTGACAAGATGATTAAATGAAGGAAGAGTAGTAGTGATATTCACATGCACTGACAAGATGATTAAATGAAAAATAGTAGTGATATTCTCATACACTGACAAGATGATTAAATGAAGAATAGTAGTGATATTCACATGCACTGACAAGATGATTAAATGAAAAATAGTAGTGATATTCACATGCACTGACAAGATGATTAAATGAAAAATAGTAGTGATATTCACATGCACTGACAAGATGATTAAATGAAAAATAGTAGTGATATTCACATGCACTGACAAGATGATTAAATGAAAAATAGTAGTGATATTCACATGCACTGTCAAGATGATTAAATGAAAAATAGTAGAGATATTCACATGCACTGACAAGATGATTAAATGAAAAATAGTAGAGATATTCACATGCACTGACAAGATGATTAAATAAAAAATAGTAGTGATATTCACATGCACTGACAAGATGATTAAATGAAAAATAGTAGTGATATTCACATGCACTGACAAGATGATTAAATGAAAAATAGTAGTGATATTCACATGCACTGACAAGATGATTAAATGAAAAATAGTAGTGATATTCACATGCACTGTCAAGATGATTAAATGAAAAATAGTAGAGATATTCACATGCACTGACAAGATGATTAAATGAAAAATAGTAGAGATATTCACATGCACTGACAAGATGATTAAATAAAAAATAGTAGTGATATTCACATGCACTGACAAGATGATTAAATGAAAAATAGTAGTGATATTCACATGCACTGACAAGATGATTAAAGCCACAAATGTGTTTATAGTTTTGAAATTAATATTAGGAATAATAGGTTTAAATAAATTTCATTAGTTCAGGTAACCCGGAAGCGTTGCTCAACACAATGTGGTATAACAATACACTTCATTTCGGTTTACAACGGAGACAAGAACACCAGTCTATGTTGTGGGGTAATGTAGAACCACTGGCAGCGAATGTTTAGTTTTCATAGAGAGAGCTACAAAGGCAAGAAATGATGCTGAAAGTGACCCAAGAGGGTTTCGCCCAAAGACGTTCTCTCAACTAGGTGATTATAAAATTATATAAATTTACAACAATAGTAATAATAGCATATCTTTTTCTTTCTGTTGAAAACTTGACCTTAACTACCAGGCAACATCGTAATGGATTGTTGTTTGAAGCAGGTGTAGTACATTTCTACTTAAACACATTGCACGATAAGATTAATAGTATTTAGGGAAATACATAACTGATCTAAATTTCCATTGATTAACAGATCTCTGCATAAATGTTTGAAGTTATTTTCAGTTTTTCCTAAAACTAAATTTCTTCTTGATTTCAGATGACCGTTAACTGTTCAGTTACGATGTATAAATCCTACGCCGATAAACGCCCTGAATCAATGAATAAGCCAGAAGCAAAGTTCTACCTCGTCAAAAATAATAGACATGGAAGAACTCCAAACAGTTTTTGGTTGATAAACTCTCCCATTGAAATCAACACTCTGGGGTCAATCGCTCGAACTATGAGCGAGAAGGCAGGCCTTTCTGGGAAACAAACACACCACTCAGGAAGGAAAACCTAAATTACTAAACTGTTGAATGCTAACGTTCCTCCACAGTTTTCTGCACATAACAATTTAATGAGTCTAAACCATTATAATAATGTTAGTATTAAAAAGCAAATGGAAATGTCCACTGTTCTTCATACTGTAAATTCAAGTGGTGATAGCCGTGGTAATATTTTCAGATGATTTTAACATGCAAAAAAATGATTCTGAGTTTATCGGTGTCGCACAGGAAGTTACTTTATCACAGGAAATTACTTTCTCACAGGAAGTTGATAGTTCATTGGAAGTGATACGTAATTATGAAGAACGTGAATCTGTTGTTAATCAAGTAGTAGAGCTGCCCGTTATGCAAATGCCCGATGGCTCTCTCAAGATCTGTAATACAGTAAACAGCAGACGAAATGCAGAATCTCTGTTTAAATGCCGTAAATATTATTTTCTTAAGTAGGGATCTGTATATTGGAATTATGAAATTTAGGGTTGTTTATATATCTGCCCGTTACGCAATCGTCTGGTGGCTTACTCGTGATCGTTAACGCAATAAACAGCAGACTAAATCCAGTTTCTCTGTTCCGAAATTGTACATTTGACAATGTCGTAGATATTGTTTTTAGGTAATCGTAAATTTTAAATTTGAAAATTTAATGTTTAATCGTTAATTGAAATTTGAACATGTAACGAATTTAAATATGTCAGTAAACTTATTACTGTTATCTTGTATTGAGTTTTATCTCTAACAGGTATATAACAAAAAAGTCATTAAACGGCGATGTTGTGCCTTAAGTGGTTATTGGCACTCCTCATAATATATTTTCACTCGGCCTGAAGCTCTCGTGCCAATATAGTATGAGTAGTGCAATTACAACTTAAGGCTAGCCATTACCATTTAAAGGGACACTGTCCGGAACTTTTAGCTTATAAAACACACACTAATTATGTTTGCACACATTACACACCGAACATTACTGAATATTTACTAATTAAAGCAGGATTGTTTGACGGAATTCAATCGCGGTACAAAAAAAAAGAGAAACCATTTCGGGCGTTTGAACTCGCAGCCCAAACTAAAATTACACTCGCGGTAATAATAGTGAACGTAAAGTTTCGACCTAGCTCCCAACTGAGCTAAGCGGGCTATACATCTTAAGCCCTAAAATACTATGGTCAAATACTATGGTCAAATACTAATGCGCTAATGGAAGTCACGTGATCGCAGAAAAGGTATATACGGTGGGTCCCACTTTATTTACAAATAATAATTTAAGATTTTTTTTTTCAAACTCACGAATGTATTACTACAGACTTCTTAGTGTCTATGCTCATGTTTTCATGTATTTATTTCACTGAATAAAAGTCAGACAGTTATTTGGTTATGCTCCCTATCTGCTTACTTACAGACAGTGTCCCTTTAATAACTTTTTATTATTACATGTGCGACCTGATGGACTTTATACTGATGCATCTTTAGGTGCGTTCAAATATATGTTGCGTTATTTTGTATCATAATACAGGTAACAAAGACACCATGTGCTCAAGAAGTCCCCATGGTACAGTGGTTGATTAGTGGTTGATTAGTGGTTGATTAGTGGTTGATAAGTGTTGATTAGTGGTTGATTAGTTGTTAATTAGTGGTTGATTAGTGGTTGATAAGTGGTTGATTAGTGGTTGATTAGCGGTTGATTAGTGGTTGATTAGTGATTGATTAGTGGTTAATTAGTGGTTTATTAGTGGTTGATAGTGGTTGATTAGTAGTTAATAAGTGGTAAGTTAGTGGTTAATTAGTGGTTGATTAGTGGTTTATTTAAGAAATAAGAAATACGTACCTGTGTTTTATCGGTGAATAATATACAGTTAGGAGTTCGGATGCGTAGTAATTAAATCACGAGTGCGTTAGTACGAGTGATTTAATCACTCGCATCCGAACGACTAACTGTTTTTATTTAAGAAATAATAAATACGTACCTAACGCACTCGTAATTTAATTACTACGCATCCGAACTCCTAACTGTATTTTAATACAGGTACGTATTTATTATTTCGATTCCAACACAAAAATAACGCAATTATTTACGCTATTGTGGGGGCACGATATAATATCTCGGAGGTCATGGTAATCAGGCTGCTTTGTTTACGTGCTGTTCCATTGGGCCCTCGCGTATGCAAGTTCTGCGCAGTAAAGTATGTTTATATACACTAGAAGTCACGTGACAAACCATGAAGTCATTGTTTACGTCATATAATTGTAGACGTCTAAACGTTCTCAGCTTGTTCAAGATGCTTATTAATGTTATATGTGCTGATGCATATAATGCGTTTATATCGGAGCGTGTGTGCAAGGTTTGGGAGCATGGCAAGTTTGTTGTAATAAACATTTCATTAAAATTACTGTTGAGTTTGTCTTCGTAACGTTTATTTACCAAGTGATGTCATGTAACGTGGCGCTTCAAATGGATAAAATATACGCGGGGAAATAATGGAACAGCCATATTTTATCGTAGAACAACATACGGTTGTTTCTCTTATTTGTGTATATTAAAGACTGCGCGGGTCGTGTTAGAATCACCGATACAATACGTATTTATTATTTCGATTCGAACACAACAATAACCCATTGATTACGCTATTATGGGGGGCACTATATACTATCTCGGAGGTCAAGGTAATCAGGCTGCTATGTTTACAGACTGTTCCATTGGGCGCCCCCGTATGCAAAGTTCTGCGCGGCACAATTTTTTAAATACACTCATAGTCACGAGACAAACAGTTATGTCATTGATATAGCTTCCGCTGTATGACGTCAAACGTTCTCAGCTTGTTCAAGATGTATGTATTTATGCATATGATGGGTTTATATCGGCTGTGTGTGCAAGGTTTGGGAGCATGGCAAGTTTATTGTAATAAACATTTCATTAAAATTACTGTTGAGTTTGTCTTCGTGACGTATACTTAACAAGTGACGTCATGTAACGTGGCGCTTCCATCGGATGAAATATACGCGGAGAATTAATGGAGCAGCTGTATTTTATCGTAGAATAACATACAGTTGTCTCTCTTCTTATCAATAGGTATATCAATAGTATACGACGCGTACCGAATAAATATATTTTTTTACGAAATACGGGTTTGTGTCTCTATTTAGACTTGTTATTATTTATAATATCATTGTGACTGCCCCCACACCCCTACCCCTTGCCCAGACCTCCACTACCCCTTCCCAACTCCGGACCATAATTACAAATTGAAATATATTATTTGTTTATATCGGTCATTAGTTTCATTGTTTAATCCAATTTTCAGTTTTCAATTTTTAATAATGTTGTTTGTATTGTATTGTACTTGTTCCTCATGTTTGCACCATGTTGGTGCCTGAGAGTAATACAGTTTATGTTGTTGTTGTTGTGGTCTCTCTTCTTTGTGTATACGAAAGATTGCGCAGGTCGTGTTAGAATAGTGGTTAATTAGTGGATGATTAGTGGTAAATAGTGGTTAATCATTGGTGGAGTAGTGGTTGATTAGTGGTTAATTAGTGGTTAATTAGTGGTTGATTAGTGTTTAATTAGTGGTTAATTAGCGGTTGATTAGTGGTTAATTAGCGGATGATTAGTGGTAAATAGTGGTTAATTATTGGTGGAGTAGTGGTTGATTAATGGTTAATTAATGGATGATTAGTGGATGATTAGTTGTTAATTAGTGGTTAATTAGTGGTTGATTAGTGGTTAATTAGTGGTTGATTAGTTGTTAATTAGTGCCTGTAAATTAGACAATCAATGGTGCTAGCACCGGGAATAGCAAACATTTTTTTCTGTAAAATGCCACGCTCCTCGTGTACAGGTACGACGTTCACAACTCGATGTCACGACGTTCACAACTCGATGTCTCTAACGTAACTTATGCCCTGCACTATCTTTGATCACTAATATACCCGATTTCGTCATGAGCTGGTGAACCTGAAATTATGAATGAAAACATGAATTCAAAGCGGCATGCGATTTAAGTATAGCATGTGTAGCTTAAAGTAATATCTCAGATAATCGCAACTCTGAGCAAAATTGTTGATTTCAGAGATTTTGATCTTGAGTAATGAATTTTATATCAGGTTGAGAACGCAATAACTTTAGCAAACGGATTACACTCTTCATCAGCATTGATTTGAATGTTTTTTCTTCAATAAGATCTCGGACAAGTTCAGAAACGAAATTTTTCGTTACAAAGGCTTCTTTAGGAAACTTTAAAATCGTGCACGCTGTAACTTTAGTCAAGTGATGTACATCAAACTTAATTTGATTTTTTAATTTGAAGCTTCAAAGTAGAGTTCCGCTTAATTCGGTGCTAGGGGGAGTGAAAGGTGTTGTATCTCATATTACCACCCATGAGCAGTCTCAATAAAACCGAGTCTGCTACTTTTCTCTCTTGTTTGTGTTTGTTGCTTTAGAGGAATCCACGTTTCAGTATTTATTGATATTCACACGAGCGTTTGTTTATTGCTGTGTGGTGACTGTTAAACGTCGCCACAACTACAAATCAGTAGTTACTACTTACTGATCCTTTGGTATAATGCATCAAGCCCAATCTTTGTGTCTTTAAAGTAGAATACCGCTTAAGCCCGTGTCAGTTGGGTCGACAGGTGTTGCACCTTATATTACCTCTCATGGACATATTTAATAAAAGCGAGTCTGCTATGTTTCTCTCTTTTGTTTGTGTTTGTTGCTTCCAAGGAATCCCCTTTTCAGTTTGTTTTCCTTATCCAGAACGGGGTTGACTATAACCAAACCCGATGTTATGTAGTTATAGCCTGGTTATTGAAAAAAAAAGCGAATTCAGGCATGTGCACACGATTTTTACTTAAATGGGTTTTTAACGTTTGTTGGAATAAGATCTTTAAACGTTCGACAATGGGCATAATCAACGCAAGTAATACAGTTTGTTTTTTATAGGTAACGCCAACTGGTCGGTTCTATGTATTTATTTAGTGTTTTTTTATATTTCCGTTAAATAAAGTCGACAAATAATTTTACGAAATGTCCATGTTGACAAATATTAGAAGATGCCAACTAATTTCCTATCTAGCGTTTCATCAAAATGTAATTTGGCTGAATGAAATCACTGTCTATCTCAGTATCGATTTGTGCAAGGTTTCCAATCATTCGCTACATTTCGAATAAATGTTCTAGACAAGTTTCTAATGATTGCGTTAATTAGTTGACAATTACATGCGTTGTCGTGGCATTTAGATATGTCGGTATTAATAGTGCTACATTACGATAATAATAAAATTACCGAACACAAGGTGTACTTTTTGATATTAATTGCCACTAATTACACATATAATTTATACTCGTATTGAAAATTTGCCATAGCATTTTGAAATACTCAATGGTAATTGGTTAATTTAGGAAGTATTAAATTAGGAAATAATGGTTTTATATTGTCCAAGATCAATACCTGGTGGGCGAGACTTGAAGTTCATCGATACCAAGGGCCACATGCCCGCAGTTTCGATGTGTTTCAAGTCCTAAACACCAGGCCTGGAATTCACTAACCATCTTCAAACAATTTTTAGACTTGAACTCAAGTACTGAAAATTCGTTCACAAATATTTCCATGACCTTCAAAGATAAACAATCGTAAGAAGTTGATGTTTATTAGTATGCATAATATTTATACATACCAGCTTGTTATGAACGTTTATTCTATAAACTTTATATTTGTGATTGAAATTTGCGTCTCAGCTTGGGATTAAGTCTAAGAATATTCTCAAGAATGGTTGGTAAATTCCAGGCCTGGTTTGGATCTCGCACAATATAAGACCCCTTGAAATACTTTATTTCTTATCTGACATGGAGTTTTTATGTAGCATGTTGAAAGAAATTGCACAAAATACAAGCAAATTCTCACAACTTACATTGTATGCCTATCTCCCAACATAAACGAGGAGAATATACAGCTTCATCCTATCTAAATGTGTTGTTGGAACGTATTCCACTGCATTGTTGTTTTGCATCTGACGTTTAAAATGCCGTCTTAACGGTTAACTTGTTTCTGGCGTTTACAATAACGTCTTAATGGTTGACGTACATGATGTCAGAGGTATTTTAAGACCTCTGAAATAACCAATCAACATTGAGAATTTTAATAAACCTTGTTAGATTTTCCTATCTAGACCTCTGACCAGCTACTAACGTTTTGCATGTTTCCCTGCATACCGGATGTTGCCGCGCGTGAATTTTATCTCGACCCTAGGGTGAGACGGAAATATCTAGCCCCGGTAAAATGACGGATATCTTTGTCCGGTATGCAAGAAAAGTCATTCAATCCCCCATGTAAAACGTGGATAGCCGTATCCAAGAATATAAGAATATTTCCTGGGTATCCGCTGAAGGTTGGGAATACCAACCCGTTTCTTATAAAAAAAAAATGCCTCCAGTGAGATTTGAACCCACGACATTATCAAATTAAACCGAAAAAGGGCCATAACTCCGGTGTTACTGGCTCGAGCTGACTGGTTTTCAACTCGTTTTATTGATATCAACAATTTGGCCAAGATTGGGAAAGATCGAATACAAAATGAAGGCGCTAGAGTGTTCACAAGGCTGAAAATGACATGTTTCAATAATTCCAGGGCACATAACTCTGGTGTTCCTATTCCGATATAGCTGGTGTTTCAATTTATCCGAGCTGTCATTGATATTAACAATCTGTTAACGTTTAGTAAAGATCGAATGAAAAATGAAGTCCCTATCGTCTTAACGAGGCAAAATATAGCATTTTAAATTAAATAAAGGACTATAACTCCGCTGGTACATGGATCGATCTAGCTGGTTTTCGAACTAGTCCGAGCTTCCATTCATATTAACAATCTGGTAAACGTTGGTAAATATCAGATGGAAGATTAAGGCCCTATCGTCTTAACGAAGCAAAATATAGCATTTCTAACTACACCAAGGGCTATAACTCCGCTGTTACTAGTCCAATCTGGCTGGTTTTCAAATTTTCCGAGCTTTCATTGATATTAACAGTCTGGTAAAGTTTGGTAAAGATCGAATGAAAAAGAAGGCCCTATCGTCCTAACGAGACAAAAGTTAACTACGGAAGCACGGACAGACGGACGACGGACAATTCGGCATACCATAATTAATATTGCTGCTTATTGTTTATAACCACTCAATAATGTTTAAGATTGTCCCCCTCCCCGCCTGCTATCCATATTTGGATTCTACGTGACAGGTCTTGTTTTAATATACAGTCAAATATGTATTTAAAACTACTAAAGGTAATAGATAGCAAAAGTAGTTTCGTAACACATTTGGTCTCTTCTTACAGGCGCATGTTAATCTAAATAATACGATAATGAACTGAAAGCTGGTCTCTAAGGGCATATATTCTCTTAATAAAGGCTAACTCGTGAAAATTGTATCGATATAGTTTGTTTCCGATGTCAATGCAATCATGATTACGGACTGTCACTCTTGAACACGTTTGATTGTTTAATGCAAATATTATCGATATAGTTTGCTTCCGATGTCAATTTAATCATAATTACGGACTGTCAGAAAGATGTGTCATTAAAGGAGTATTAGCTAAGGAGTGGAAATGATTTTTCTAAGTATTTACACAAACATATATTTAAGCTAACCAGTAGGCCGCATTTCTTACTGACCATACCAAGTCGATAACACTGTCTGCCCCACTCTGTATGTTGTGTATGAGCTTGTTCCTTCTATTGACTATTTAGCTTGAACTATGCATTTTACAATAACTCCTTGAATACACGTCATTAACGATATTAAAACATGTAAATCCATACAATAGTTATCCCAACTCATTTACAACAGACACTCATTTTAGTTCCTCCTAAATTAGGCGACGGAAAGAGAGGACAACAAATGAACGCTTAATTTACGTCAAAGCGTTCTTTTCCTAAGTAATATAATACTAAATACGAAAATATTTGTATTTAAGCATTTTCAATATTAAGACAATTATAATAAAACAGATGCTTGGAGAACTCTAATTCGGCTGGCATCCGACAAAGGTCGTCGTATTCTGGCAAAATAACTCATCCTGTAATATTTCTACAAATTCAGTACAAATTCAGTAGCCTGTAATCTTTACTACATCCGAGTCGATCACATTGCTGTGCTTCGCGTTCATAAACATGAACGTGTTGAACGTTCTTCTCTGAAGTACTACTTTGTATTCGTGTAAGTGCACACACAAGCAAGGTTTTACGCAAGTTTAAAATAGCTGCCGAGAGATAATAGTATTACATCTGGATAGGAACTCTGGGAACAAAGTTTAACATAATAACAGATCAAGTCACGTGTGTTAAAACAATATTGAAAACGAAAATTAAAAAAATGTTGTCACTAAGACGTAAACATGCCAAAACCGTTTTTTCTTACCGTACACTTTCTTCCCAATTGTTACCATCAGTTCATAACAAACAGTTTCAATCAATGTGGACGACCTCGCTTTGTTCTGATCAAATATTTGACATGCGTTACATATTCACCTTTGTAGCACAACATGCTAGAAGTACACATCAGCACCGAAATACAATTGTTGACATGTAAGCGATGCGTGTGCGTTAGTGTGCATTACAACACAGATAAACTGTTCACTGCTATCATGTGTAATTAAACGATTGTGTTATCAATGTGAAAAACTCAAAGAAACTTTTCATTGCTACCTTACCATGTGCAATTATGAAAACCATATAAGAGTCGCTGTCATTTCACAGATGTAAGGAAAATTCGAACCCCATAAAATAATGACCCCAGGTCATTTTGCTATGTAGTAAAATGACCCCCTTCTGTAAAATGCTGACACCATCCGTAGAATTGTGACGCCTGAAAGGGATCAATTTATTACAGTAGAATAGTAATCGAATGACCTTATGTTTTCTGTTTGGTATGTGTTTTTTTACAGAGTTTTATTCACGAATTTGGGTTTGATATAGGCCAATTGTTTTGTTATTACTTATGGGTGCCGTTGTTGCCAAACAGAGAATGTATGCCATGTGGAGGGGTCACCTACACCCAAACTGAGCTGTTGAAGGAGCTCCTTCGGGATAAAATATTTACTTTTAAATGGTCCATTCAGATGATTTTTTGCTTTGACGAACATTATAATTTGTATTATAAAGTTTGTAGTGTACCTTTAAAAATACTTTAGGTTAGGGCTGGCAGACCATTCCCACAAATATCTTTAACCTCCAATATTTCTTCAATGGTTTAAGCTAACATGTATGCCTTACTCCTACTGACCTTTCTCGTCGTATAATTAATTAAATATTGCTCATTGTTTGTAGAACAATGCGGACCTACGATGCCATTGCGTTTGGACGCTGTGGTTTCTATAGGACCCTATATCTCATTTTTGACTGATTTTACAAAAGTATACATTTTGAAAAGCTCTCGTACTCTTCAAAATGTGAAAAGAAAAGTATTGACTCAAAATACCCGCACGGGTCCTGATTCGATAGACTGTCATAGGTCTTATTGTTATTAAAGAACGAGACACAAAACTATTATACATTTTATATGTACAATTTATTATTCCGAGATTCTACATTTTGTTATTTTGGCGTCGAGAACTAAACTGAATATACCTGCTAGGTAGACAGTCTTGATGTTAACCTTATGACCCGCAATATACATAAGAGTTATGAATACAACTGTATCACGGTGTCTTTGCATGTTGTATATATCCATACTGTTACACCAGGATCGGGGCACAACTTCCGTGGTGATATGATCTGAAAATGTTGTTATTGTAACAATACTGGTAATAGAAGCCAGGAACACGGTTAGGATAACTGACCGCCATATATACAATTGTTGAAAAATGTTGTTAAACCAAATGAAAATAATAACTGACTCGACAGGAATTTCGACCAAAACGACAATCATTTTTTCAACATGGACATTAAACCAACATGTTTTCCCTTTTTAGAGAAGTCTGTAAATGTTACGCTAAACAGTCTTAGATTATTGTTGCATAGATGAATAAATATACCTTGGGAACAAGTATTTAGACGGGGAGCATTCCCCCGACTCCCTTGGAAATATATTTGCCTCATGTCAAGTGTATTCACAAGGAAACACATGGCAGTTGATAACCAGACGGGAGATTCGCTTGCAGTAGACATGGACATATTTAAATTGAACATTGTTGATACGAAGCACCGCAACAGCAAAAAGCTTAACAATAATTATATTCAAAATACATGTTGGGAGGACGAATTGAGCAAGAAAATACTAGTGAAACATATAGAAACAATTGCGTAAAATACCTCTAAAATGCACATCAGAGCACATACAACTAGAAAGTTTTCCAGCTAGAGGCATGTCCCTAACCCCTATAGTTTACTAGCAACTGTAGTTCTCGCGGCACCAATCTCAGAACTTTAGCTACGTCTCTCAACATTCCAAAGATGAGTGTTATAAACGATAACGAGACCTAAAACTATTTCGACGAAAACACAATAACACATAGGCAAATATTTATAGAGGGGATCGGGGGGCATGCTTCTCCCGGAAATGTTGTTTTCTGTGATGCGATATCGTGGAATTTGACGTATATCTAAGGGACTTTTTGATATAAAATTTATGATTTTGTATGTATGTATGGCTCATACAATATTTTTTTAAAAATGGCTCAAATCTCCTCCGCCATTCAAATTAGTTCCGTTGGCTAGTTAAGTTTTCATTTTTTCAAAGCGTCGCGAGTGCGTTCGCCTATGTACGCTCCTGGCAGCATCATCAAACACTCTTCAAATAACTAGCTGGATATGTGACACTTCAAAGTTAGAAATGTGCCTGTATGTGTACATGTAGTACCTGTATGTGTACATGTATACATAAGATTACCTACTGAAGCACGGAAGGACATGTGTGAAGAACTATTATATGCACTCGAGGTAATATTAGTTAGTGCGCACGAGATGATTTGCCACCTGTGGTAATGATACCACTCCTCATTGATTATCGATACGCCCTCCACATTTAGAAGCTATAAAACCTCCCAACTGAGAAGTGATACCCATCGATTGAGTATTGAATTGATAACCCCTGCCCATTGAATACTGATACATGTACTCACCCCCATTTAGTATTGATACTCACTTCCACATTGAGATTCTATAATACCTCTCCATTGAGTATTGATACAAGTACCCTACTCATTGAGTATCGAGGGGGTATCAATTTTCGATGGAGATATTTTATAGTTACTCACTATTGACTTTGTTGAGGGTTATTAATACTTATTGGGAAGGGCATCAATACTCAGTGTGGTGGAGGTATCAATACTCAATGGCGAGGGGTATCAAAACTCGGTAGCGTGGGATATACATACTAAATAGGGACGAGTATCAATAGTCAATGGGGAGGGGTTATCAAAACTCTATGGGGAGGGAGTATCGATACTCATCGATACTGAATATGGAATTAGTATCAATACTCAATAACGAGAGAGTATCAGTACTCAATGGGGAGGGTGTATCAAAACTCAGCGGGTAGGTAGTATCACTACTTATTCGAGTGGGGGTATCCATACTTAGTGAGGGTGGGGGTATTAATACTCAATCGGGAGTGGTATCAATACTCAGTGAGGAGGGGTATCAATACTCAATCAATTTTCTTTTTACCAGTTACATTGTCCTCGGTCATTTATTATTACAAAACTAGTCTTCTTATCCACTTTATCAACAAACGAAAAAGTCTTAAAATCCTAAAGACATCATACATATAAAGAAGATACGTTGTCCTATCCTATATTATTATATATATATAAGATTTTCATATAACAATGCATATGAGAATATTAGACGAACATTGTAGTCTGTTTCTTCCAAAAAAAATCCATTATTTGCTATTCATTTATAAGGTTCCAAGTGATCCTCAATGGCACAATTACGCCAAATATTAATAAAGTATCAAGTTAAAAAATGTGCAGTTACTTGCAGAATATTGGTTAATACTGGTAACAGAAACCACGGTAAAGATAACTGACCGAAAATGACTGGAAAATGTTGATAAATGGCGTTAAAACCAAACACAACAAAAAACCGGTGAATTGATATCCCCCTGCGAAGTGTTAATTGTCTTCTGGGTAAAATACAGACGAAGAGACAAAAGAAAAGTGTAGTTCTGCCGGTCGTCTTGATGAGCTGAGTATATGTGCCGATTTATTTCAAAATCCTTCCATGCTTGTGAGAGTTTACATGCAGCTTACACGGAAATTGTAACGGACGGACGAACGCCCGGAAAGGACGGACAACGCCAAAGCTGTATCCGTATTCGGTGGGGATAAAATAATAAAATAATAAAAGTAAATAAAAAATGTTTTGAGGAGGTAGGTTAGGGCCTGGGGGTCTCCATGCATGTCTTGAATGGTTGAGTATTTGTGTATTTGTGTCAATTCCTTACAAAATCACGGCAAACATGAGCGTTATGGAGAGACAACACAAAATACTTTATTAAAATCTCATATAAAAATATATGACCGTATGACATTGACCTTGAAGATACGGATCCGGGGTGTTGGGTTCTGCACGTCGCCTCGATGAGATGGGTACTTGTGCCAATTTATTTCAAAATCCCTCCATGCATGGAAAAGTTTTGGTGCGGACACAAACTGGACATTATTATATGCATCCAAGAAGCAGATGATACAGATCCGGGTGTTGGGCTTTGCATGTCATCTTCATGAGATGAGTATATGTGCTAATTTATTTTAAAATCCGTCCATGTATGTGAGAGTTATACAGCGGACACGAAAATTGTATGGGACAAAAGGACGGCCGGGCGGACGAACGTACGGATAGCGGCAAATGTATATCCCTCAGACCTCGTTAGGGGATAAAAAACAAGATTAAACTTGTCTATAACTAATTCGAGTGTAACGAAACCTCAGGATAGACATGTCGGCACTGTCATTCATTTTTTTCCTATGTTCAATACGAATTCTTGGTTTAGAGTGAATGGTCAAGATAGTTAATGCAAAATAAATGACTCCGGTACCGACATGTCTATCCCTGTTATATAGCAAAACGCGAAAAGTTCCTTCCTTGAACCATTCGTATATAAACATATGATACCTAAATGTTGGCTGTTTTTTTTTTAAGTAAAGCAGATATACTTTGCTAGGGGTAAACATTTTACGGGGGTCATATTTTTACCTGTGAAGTTGTTGTAATATTACTGGATTTGTTGAAAGAGTCATTCCACGACAGAACAAATTATGACCAGGTGTCATTCTATTACATAGAATTTTGACCGGCGATCATTTTACTACATAGCAAAATGACCGGGGTATCATTATGTTATGGGGGTCTTTCCTTACACTGGCAGCGAATAAGCTAAGCATTAGCATTCAATAATAAATGAACCAGGTATAAAAGCATGTATTGACTAAGAACAATATGAATATAAATCGAATGTATAGACCCAGTTTAGTTTCAAATATATTAGACTTCTGTTAAAGACAGAAAATTCACATGCACAGACATTGCGCTTTGTATATAACAGATTCTCATTTGTTTTTTTATTTGGAATGAAAAATTCACCAGAATATCTGATATAGATGGTTGTCACGCGTACATTGATGACGTCATCATTTACAAAAACACATGGAAAGATCATCTGCAGGCCATAAGAAGTTTCTTGGACCGTCTTACAGATGCTAAGCTAACAGTCAATCTAAACACAAGTAAATTTTGTCCCGTTGTTGTCGCGTTGTAAGGACATGAAGTGAGACAGGGTGAGGTTAAACCTATTAATGCTAAGGTCGAGGCTATCTCTGAAGTTCCTGTACCAACTTGTAAAACAAAACTCATTCGTTTTCTTGGTTTGGCTGGTTATTAGAAAATATTGTGATAAATGTTTCAGTCATTGCTGAACCTTTGACCAACTTACTGAATAAAAGAAATATATTTATTTGGACTGAAAAATGTCAGCCGTCATTTGACAAATTAAAAGCCATTCGTATGAGTGTATCAGTGCTTTCAGCTATGGCATGTCAAACGTTGCATAATTCGATGTTTTTATATTTATATTCAATATGGTTTCATTTATATTGTATATTTTCTTATTTGTATTCTATAATTGTCAATTTGTATTGTATATTTTTCATTTGTATTCTATAATTGTCAATTTGTATTCTATATTTTTCATTTGTATTCTATAATTGTCAATTTGTATTGCATATTTTTCATTTGTATTCTATAATTGTCTATTTATATTGTATATTTTGCATTTATATTGTAAAATTGATAATTTATATTCTATCTGTTACATTTGTGTTCTATAATTTCTACATTTATATTCGATATAATTTGAATCACGGGATTTGTTTATTTACTTTGTTAATACGAAGGATTTCATTGGACAGAGCAAATTTCAAATTCAATATGGCCGCGCCCTGTAAACAGTCATATGTTAACGCGACTTCACGCTAAGTTAAGAAATAAACATATTTTTGATGGTCACGTAAGTGTCTCATACCTTTTAGTTGAACGGGAACATATTGAAATATTGCGGAAGTGATTCGGGTTGTGAATTTTTTATGATTCTGACATTATTAGTTGTTGCTTTGTCGCAGGACAATGCCAATACAAAAAACATCACATCGTTGGCAGACGTGTATTTGCACTACCAGGCCAGTACAACCCGTGCTCTGTGCCTCCTGCAGTAAGGATGCAGTCCCATGGTTGCCCTAGGCCACCACAGGCAGGTGGCAATACCTTACACTGGTGGCACTCAAGGCCTTGCTCGGTCATATTGTCACCAGTCTCATTTATTTACGTATTTAGGTGCTTTTTTTACATACGGACGTTTATAGATGCACCCTAGTCGGAGGATATCAAAAAATCGTCTTGCCATTCGTAGACGTGTATTTTATGCACTAATTATCACCAGTGATCCAGGCGGGCAACATTGCTCTGGGTCATTATACCATGGTGACCCAGCGGACTACAAGCCTTCTTTTGGGTCACCATGCTGCGAGCCGACTGCCCCTCTGGGTCAATTTACCATCGTTGACCCAGCAGACTATAAGCCTTGCTTTGGGTCACCATGCTGCAATTGCCCTCGTTGGAAGATGTCAACATAATGCGGTACCAGGGTTGGTTACATAACTATGCCCTTAACCACCGGTGACCTCTGTTTGCCAATAGTAAGAATTAATACAGCCTTATTTCAGAAAATTATAGCATAGTATTTCCTGGTAATAAACAACAATTTATTATTTTTCCTTTTTATCGCTCATTTATGTATTGCATTAGTTTCTTGTTCATCCTACGCTAAAGTTAATGAGCATGATTCATCAGATAATTGTAAATTCAATAGAATTTTGTTTATTTTCATTTCCAAATATAATTTTATACACATTTCCGATTAATCGATTGTAGACTTTCATAATTGATTATCTTAATCGTATGCCCAAGTAGCCGATCATCGGTTACAATCGATTAATCGATACATCACTAGCTACATAACCGTGACCTAGGCCACAGGTGCCCCCAGGCATGCGGCAAAACCTTACACTGGGTCGTGCCACCAGTGACCTGGGTGGCACTCAAGGCCTTGCTCAGTCATCATGCCCAGGCGGTCTACACAACCTTGCTCTTGGTCATCATGCTGCGGATCGTGTTGTCCTTCTTGTTCCAGCTGCTTGTTCGTTGGGATGAACCAAATTAAAACTATATACAGGGCTGGAACTCTACTTGGGCATCACTCCGGGGATATATGCTGACGGCAAGCAATGCCTGAATGTATCCAGTGAGCTGGAGGAGATGGTCTCTGTAGGTTGGGCATTCCAGTCTGATGGAATGGGGAAGAAAGAGTTGTTGAGTCCCCGGTTGCATATTCTTTCATGGAAGAGACAGACCTGACCATCTGTCATTTGCTTATAGGTAGATGAACATCATGGTCAGGCGGATGTTGTGGCGGCGGGTCTCTAGGCTTTTCCATTCCATGTCCTCGAGCACAGGGTTCGCACAGTTCTGGAAAAGTCATGGAATTTGGCCTTTGACCTGGAAAACTCATGGAAATCTGTTTTGGTAGTTTTTATCATGGAAAAGTACTAGAATTTCAAAAAAAATCCTCGAGTTTGTGCAAATTGTCCTGGAATTTCATAAATGTAGAAAAAAATAATTAAGAAAGCTAGGTTTTATAAAAAACATAAAGGAACACGAAAAAAAAGTAAGTTTATTTTGTTGAAATCGCTACTTCTTTTGGGTACAAATTGGTTGGTGTCCATTACGTGAGAGCGTCTCCGTGGCCGAATGGTTAACGACGTTGCGTGTTCGAGTCCCACTGGGAGCTGAGTAACTGAGGAAGTGGCGTTTCTTACGGATGGTAGGTGTACAGTACCATTACGTGAGAGCGTCTCCGTGGCCGAATGGTTAACGACGTTGCGTTGTAAACCTTCGCCTCTCACCGCTGCGGGTTCCAATCCCACTGGGAGCTGAGTAAGTGAGGAAGTGTCGATTCTTACGGATGGTGGGAGGTGTACAGTACTGCCCAGGAAAAGTGGGTGGCCCGCCTCCACCACAAAAAAAACAACCATCATATATAACCATACATGTGTTGAAAATGACGTAAAATACCATACAAAAAAATATTACGTGAGTGAGATTAAATGTCAGTGGATCGTCATTTTTAACACCGGTGCGCATATGCGGCTTACTCTTAGTACCATTATCGTTGTGCGAAATGGGAGAGTCTAAAGTACCGTGGGTTTTTTATTCTATTCATTCGGTTTTGCCCGTGATTTTTTTTTATATTGGGATGACGTCATTGCTTTCTGCGCATAATTGAAGCCATTTTGTTTTCTGCCGATAGATATAATTAGTTAGCAGGTTAGATTTATGTGTAACTTTCTAAACCTATAATATATTTCCAGGAGATTTGAATCAGTTTATTGGTAAGTTTATCAGTTTGAACTGGTTCAGAAAAGCCTGGTCTATGAAACTGCTTTACATATTTACAACTATGTTTGCTGTTCAAATCATTAAGCCTAGTAAATTCATCATTTCGCACCAAGTTGTTTCGCTCCTTTTTGTTTCATACCACAAACATTAAAATGTACATAGTGCCCCGTGATTCTGAGAAACTAGTTTGAGATGCAGCAATGAAAAATACCACATGCCATTACAAGTGACCTTGTCCTGGCGGCAGGCAAGTGGATGTTTTCTGTGTAGCATGGGTTTATGAACGTTTCAGTTATTGTGGAGTGGGGGGGGGGGGGGGGTGGGGGTGAGACCTGTGGACCAGATTCTCCCTCATATCATTATTTGAAAGACCGTGGACTCTTAACATAGACATTATATCATTATCTAAGCCTAAGAAGTAAATTGAAATGTTGTTTAATGGCTCATCAACTCAGTATAGGTTATTAAGAGCCGCCCCAGAGAAAGGGAAAAGATACATAGGAATCCGGGAACTGGCCCTACAGTTATTATCAAATAAATTCCTATGGTTTTTTAACGTGCTCGGATGATAGACCTATACACGGGAAGGGAAAGTGTCTTGTCCAAGAACACACCAAGGAAACTCCGGGGCACTAAGGAGGATTGAACCCTCGGCCTCCGGTTACAAATCCGCCACGCTACTGACTGCGCCACGCTAGACCCGTGGGCTGACATTGATCTCATATCATTATCTAAGAGGCTTATGGACTCCAACATAGTCTTTATATCATTATGTTGGAGGCCTGTGGACTCTGACATGCCTGTGGACTCTGACATAGTCCTCATAGCATTATCTTAGAGGCCCGTGTACTCCGACATGTTCCTTATATCGTTATATTGGAGGCCCTTAGACTCAAACATAGTCCTCATAGCATTATTTTAGAGGCCCGTGAACTGAATACCATCCGTCATAGTCCTTATATCATTATATTGGAGGCCTGTGGACTCTGACATAGACCTCATATTATCTTAGAGGCACGGGACTTCCATTTAGTCCTTATATCATTAACTTAGATCCCCATGGGCTCTGACATCAAGACTTCGTAGCATTCACTTAGAGGTCTTTGGACTCTTAATAGTCCTCATAGTATCATTTTAGAGGCCCGTGAACTGACTCCCATCCGACATAGTCCTTATATCATTATATTGGAGGCCCGTGGACTCATACATAGTCTTTATATCATTAGGTTGGGGGCCTGTGAACTCTGACATAGTCCTCATATCATTATCCTAGAGGCCCGTGAACTCCGACATAGTCCTTATATTATTATCTTAAAGGCCTGTGGACTCCGACATAGTCCTTATATCATTATATTAGAGGCCCGTGGACTCCGACATAGTCCTTATATCATTATCCTAGAGGCCCGTGGACTCCGACATAGTCCTTATATCATTATATTGGAGGCCCGTGGACTCTGACATAGTCCTCATATCAACTCTGACATAGACCTCATATTATTATCTTAGAGGCCCGTGGACTCTGACATAGTCCGTATATCATTATATTGCAGGCCCGTGTACTCTGACATAGACCTCAATACAATAAGTGGTTTTGAAAATAAAGATATTATTGTTACCCATTTTTTTGTCAAAATAATATTTTGCCTTGCCAATGAAAAACACCTTGACAAATGTGGTATAATGGGTTTTTGTGGGAAATATGGCAGTTCTGTTTTATACTGCAAGTCCATGCTCTCAGTACGAACATATAACACTTCTATGGTGTAATCGGTAAACACGTCTACCCTTTGGGTGGAAGACCCAGGTTCAAATCCTGGTGGGAGATGTTTTGACAAAGAGCTGGATTTTAAATTTTGGATATAAATCAATGTACAAGTGTACCAAAATCGAAATGATAAATTTTGAATATAAAGTCATTCGGTTAGATTGTCGTCTATTATGTGTCTACTGAACCACGGGTTCAGGGTTCGAGCCTTATATAAGGCAACATTTTTTAATTTGGCATTTGAGTATATCAAATGAGTAAAGCGCAAACCCAGGGTCCTGTTTCATATTTATGTGTATAGTAATGTTTGCTAAAGGACCAAACTTGGTATGTGGATACATCTTGGGATAGCGGTGTGTCGCATACCAAAATAAGGTCACTATGACCTTGACCTGTGACCTCTGTCATAGAAAATTCTTGTCCGGACTGTATTTTCAATACTATAACACTTAAGAGATACCATACTTGGTATGTGAATACATCTTGGGATGGCGGTGTCGCGTACCAAAATAAGGTCATTGTGACCTTGACCTGTGACCTCTGTCATAGAAAATGCTTGTCCGGACCGTATTTTAAATACTATAACACTTAGAAATACCAAACTTGGGATGTGAATACATCTTGGGATAGCAGTGTCGCGTACCAAAATAAGGTCACTGTGACCTTGACCTGTGACCTCTGTCATAGAAAATGCTTGTCCGGACCGTATTTTCAATACTATAACACTTAGAGATACCAAACTTGGTATGTGAATACATCTTGGGATAGCGGATGTGTCGCCTACCAAAACAATGTCATTGTGACCTTGACCTGTGACCTCTGTCATAGAAAATGCTTGTCCGGACCGTATTTTCAATACTATAACACTTAGAGATACCAAACTTGGTATGTGAATACATCTTGGGATAGCGGTGTGTCGCGTACCACAATACCTTGATCTTTGACCTCCATCATAGAAAATGTCTGGAAAATGTTTGTCTGGGCCGGTGGGGGACTATGGATTGCCCTGCAATTCTTGATGCTCTTGTTTTAAAAATTCTCGTACTACTCCTATTATTATTATTATACTAGATTTAAAGTTATAAACTATTACTACAAGCTATTGGAGTAAAGTTCATACTGTTGAAAGTCAATAAAAAATAAATCATTAAATGTATTCTTATATTGAAAATAAATAAACAAATAAATCATAAAATGTTCTCTTATACTGTACAGTAACTTCCTCGTGCATGGAGGGATTCCCAAATAACTTTGCACAAATGTTCACCATCATGAGACAATGGCATGCAGCAAGTCACATTTGCAAGTTGAAGGTCAGAAATAAGTACAATAATGAATATATTGTGTCCGCTCGATGGGCGGTGGGGGGGTGGTGCGGGCTGGACATGTTGCCCTTGGGCATCTAGTCCTATTGTATATATATGGAGTCAGGATTTAACTTAACTTCTTCATTGACTTATGTTTGGCGGGGGGGTGGGGGAGGGCTCGACATGTTGCCCTTGGGCATCTAGTCCTATTGTATATCTATGGAGTAAAGATTTAACTTAACTTCTTCATTGACTTTTTGTGTCGAAGAAAAGCGAGACATAAGAATCACTTTGTGGTCAATACGTCCGTCACGAAAACTTAACATTGGCTATAACTTTCTCATTTCTTTATATTTCTTCATCAAACTTTCAATATACAATCATGACAACATCCACATGACCATACTAAAATATAAAGGTCAAGGTCATACTGAAGTTTATTATATGGGTTAAATACTTTTTTTTTCTTCATGAAAACTTAACATTGGCTATAACTTTCTCATTTCTCATTTCTTTATATTTCTTCATTAAACTTTCAATGTATACTCATTATGACAATGTCTACATGACCATACTAAAATATAAAGGTCAAGGTCACACTGAAGGTCACATTTTTAAATTATTTTTTTTAATTGACAAGGCCCCAGAAGGCGACACACGTGCTCCAGAGAGCACCCATCTAGTTTAAATCAACTCTTACACTGATACAGTCTTATAATCCCAGACCAGGCTTTCACTAAACATCGCAGTATGATACAGTCTTATAACTCCAGACCCGGCTTTCACTAAACATCGCAGTATGATACAGTCTTATAAACCCAGACCCGGCTTTTACTAAACATTGCAGTATGATACAGTCTTATAACCCCAGACCCGGCTTTCACTAAACATCGCAGTATGATACAGTCTTATAACCCCAGACCTGGCTTTCACTAAACATCGCAGTATGATACAGTCTTATAACTCCAGACCCCAGCTTTCACTAAACAGCGAAGTATGATAGTCTTATAACTCCAGACTGGCTTTCACTAAACATCGCAGTATGACTCCAGACCTTAACTCCGAGTAAAGGGTTAATTTAAAGCTCTGTATCCCTATTTTGGAAAGAATAATATAAAATTTCTTTGGCCTTTTTGAATAAGTCTATTCCACGTTCATCATTGATATCAAGTGGGTCAACTAATGTTAATCTGTCAACTATGTCCGATGACAAGGAAGGCGTGACATTTGTTTCTACAGGTATTTCCTTATCAGATGATTCAACTTCTGAAGCTTCATTAGGATCCATTCAATATGTCATTAAATCCACATTGGAGAGTTGTATTTCATTATGCATGTCATGCATGTAAGTTGTCACAGAATGTTGCCTATCCCTACAAATCATTCCATTAATCCACATCTTATATGGACTCCAGTTGTGCTCAGTACGCATGTTATAGTTATTATAAGCCTCTTGGAATTCAGTTAGGGCAGCATGAATCCGAGGTATAAATACATAATGAAGGCAAAAGATGTCTATGTCATTGTCAATATTCAACTCATCTATACTCTCAAGGTAATAAAACAAAGAGTAGAATGTTTGAATCACAGAATAAAATACATCGCGCCACAATCACTCGATGCGACAATTATGGACTGATCTTCCAGAAATAATGTTGTAACGGTTTGGTCCCCGTTGTTGTTCCATATACCTTGCAACGCAAACATTTTCAGATCCTTTATTTCCTCTCACTCTGGATGGTAAAGAAAATTTCTCTACAGCTTCTAGAAATAAATCTAGCACAGTAGCGGCTAAGTTGTTATTTGAGCATTTAAGAAAAACTACAAGTCTACTAAACCCATCGATACCACCATGAGTAACAAATTTCCATCTTATGAGTTTATGATGGTCATCGATGTGCCATTGTGAATTTGGACTGGGAACATTGTTAGATCTCCTTAATGTAACTAAACCCCACCTTATTGCTGAATTTGCAGGATCAATAGTTCTTAAAATGGTCCGAACTCTTCTTTGCTGGACAATAATGCCATGAGACCGTAAATGTCCTATCATCAAGAAAACTCCAGTATGGGGGTGATGCTGATGTATGGTTTTCATGATAGTCATTAACTCTTCATCACTGATATCTGTGTATCTGCTCAAATTAAATTCTTCCTGCTTAAATCTCCTCCATAAAGTTGTTCTGTTCACCAAAAATATGTTTGCTATTTGGGTTAACTTGAAACCATGTTTCAATAAATAGGCTATTTGTTCATAGTTTATGTATGCTCTAGGTCTACCTACATGTCCTGATCTCGATAGCTCGCCAGCCCCTATTACAACAGCTGTAACACTACTAGAAATAAAGGGGATATGGATGTTATCCCAGGTTTTCTTTAAAACTGTAAAACATTCTAAAAAACTTTGAATTGATTGTAACAAATCTGATGTGGAATGTTCTTGAAACGATGGATGAGATTCAATATATGCCAATGTGTTCACAGCACCTCTTAATGCGTCTTGACAGTATTCAATGTCATTAAAATTGGCAAAGGCTTCTTTCTTTTCACATACTGTTAGCAACTCTTGGAGTCCTTGGAAGAAAGCATAAAAATCATTATGTATCCTAGAAACTCCTAATACCTGCCCATTAAAATATTTCTCAGTTATCCCACCAGATACCTAGACAAAATGTGTGAATAGCTATTAAATTAAAAAATATGACGTATTCAGACGTAAATGTATTTCATGTCTATGACGTATTTAATAAATTCGATATGATTAGTGCACAAAAATTAATTCCAAATGTTAAGGTCTACCAAAATGAACTATTAAGGCATTGTTATCCTTTAACTGTCTCCGAAACTGAACCGGGAATTGCCAAAACCAGTCAAATTATTGTGAAAAAACACCAATATTCAACACTTAATTAAACTACTTTCTTCTTTTTTTTCAACATTTTTTTAGTGATTATGGAAAAATGAATACATATATAAGACATATATGTCATTAAAACGTCTGAAACATCAACACACTCATCACATTTGCCACCCCTTTTCAACCGGGTTTTAACCGGGAAGTAACCGGGAAATCGACCGGTGAATAGTATCACCCGTTTACAGGACGCGGCCATGACGGTTTGCATTGTCCAATGAAATTCTTCGTTACAAAGTAAATAAACAAATCCCGTGATTCAAGTTATATCGAATACAAATGTAGAAGTTATAGAACACAAATGTAACAGATAGAATATAAATTATCATTTTTACACTATAAATGCAAAATATACAATACAAATAGACAATTATAAAATACAAATGAAAAATATGCAATACAAATTGACAATTATAAAATACAAATGAAAAATATACAATACAAATTGATAATTATAGAATACAAATAAGAAAATATACAATATAAATGAAACGATATTGAATATAAATATAAAAACATCGAATAATGCAACGTTTGACATGCCATATTCAGCACCAAATTTTGATTTTCAGTTCACATTAGCTGTTGATGCAAGTGATATTAGTGCTGGTGCAGTGCTTTTGCAAGAAGACAACAATGGTATTGACCATACAGTTTGTTACTTTTCTAAAAAATGTTCCATGTTAGTATATATAGCTCTTGGGGTTTCAGTATTAGTATTCAAAGTGGAGTATCTGATTAGTTATTGTAATTAGGAATTTACGCAATATTTGATGCTGCAAATTAAAATATATTGTGAGAGGATATAAAAAGATTTTGTGCTCATCTAGTGACATTGGATTATTGAATTATTTGAACATTTGGACTATAATGAATTAATAAACTAGGAAAGACTTGAAGTAAAATTAGATTAAAGGGACACTTGACAATAGCATTGATTAAAGGGACTCTTGGCAAATTAAATTAAAGCCACACTTATTTTGTCTTTATTCGTATATCGGATTTTAAGGAATACTCGATTCATTTGAGGTATTTTCTGTCAGTGAATATTTTTCAATGTAGTATTTGAATAAATGTATTGATTATATTTTAAAACAAGTTGCTGCTGATTTTACCTCCATTCTTATTATATTTTACCCGTAGCACAATGTTTTTTTATATTTAAATGGAGTGGGCAATATCGAGTTACTGCTTTTTGACTTTAAAGGTAAATCATTACTTATCGTACGACCAGCTTCTAACTCATGGTCTGTTAGCTGTTTCTACAGGAAAAATAAAAACGTTCATAAAGTAGTCAATTTTATGTACATGTAAATGACAGGTAACGAGTTAGGAAAACTATATTTAAAACAAACAAAAAACATAATAAAAAGAGGGCCAAGAAAAGATGAGAAGAACCCAGAAAGACAAATAAGATGGGTCCTAAAGACGTTTGGGAAATAACAAGCCTGATGAGTCACGAAACAATTCAGGAAAGTCCTTCAAAAGATAAGGACACAGTTCCAAGATTGACATCGAAAACATTAGAAACAAATCAGAAAATTAGAAACAAAATCGCAGAAATTCCGTTGCGATGACAGTTGCAGTATAATTTATAATAATTGCAAACATACCGATTATAAACAGGTCAGAAAGTAGGGATAGAAAACAAAAACTTATGAGATAACCCTGTGCTCGTGATAATCTTATTCCCAATTATGTAAATACATATAAAGACTGCATATATCAAACTATGTGCAGGGGCGGATCCAGGATTTCAGCTTAGGGGGGCGTAAGATTTTGGTCAATTTTCGGGTCCGTTTCTAGCCTCATAAAACGGCTGCGGTAGTGCATTGATAGGGTAAACTAGAAATTGTTATTATCCATGGGACAAAAACGTATGGCTCCCCCACTCGCCCGAACAGACATAATTGGTCCAACAGTTCTCTATTGATCTGAGATTGTTTTGATATTCAATATCCCTGTGACTGTATCTAACATCTGTATCAGTAATATCTACTGGTCATGACCAACCATCCTTCCAAGTTTGAGGACACTAGGTCCAACCATTCTCTAGTTATTGATCGGAAATATTTTGTTATTGATCGGGCATCGTTTTGATAGTCAATGTCAATGCTAGTGACCCAAAATCAACATGGAGCCATAAAAAGTCCGTTTTCAAATAAAAGGATTTAACAATGTGTTAATTAAACCACTCATTAGCCATTATGCGTTGAGCGAGCGAGCGAAGGGAGGGGAAAACAATTATACAGAGGGCGTGCATCGAAATTGTTTGATATTTTATCTACAGTAACATGGACATACATGTATTATCCGGAATATTTATGGCGCGCGCGCACCCCCTCCTTGTATCCGCTAGTGATGTGTTTTCAAACACCTTCATTACAAACCATGAAATCACGCACCGTTAAACAAGAGTCGATTATATATTAAAAGACTTCAAATGGTTGTGTGTGTATAATATAATCCTTGATCTAGCCAATTATATAGCCTACAATAAAACATAAAATACTGACAAATCATGTTTTGCGGAAGAACACTTTGGATCGAATAGCGCAGATATTCATGAAATGGAATAACATTACGAATACAAATATTAATGTGTGTATCACGTAAATAGTGCGAAATGAATTCAAAAACGAAAAAAAATATTATTACTGTTTTCTTTGGAGTATTGTTTTTGTTCTTGCTATATGTCATTAGCAATACATGGAATGATCACCTATTACATATTTCGGAACAGTTTTCCGATCGTAGGAGTTTTCATTCAAATCATGAACTGGTTGAACGCCCAAGAGCTCAGGACTGTGATCTTCGCATCATTGTTATTACATTCAATCGACCAACATCGCTGATGAGACTTCTGAACAGTCTTAACAAAGCATCATATTTCGGCGATAACGTGCTCTTAGAGGTTTGGATTGATCTGTCCACGATTGACGGTTCTGTTGATCATGATACAATGGAGATCGCTAAAGAATTTGTATTCCTCCACGGTACTTACAGTGTTCTTGTCCACCAGGTTCACGTCGGAATTATAGGACAGTGGATCTATGTAAGTATATATACTGACGGTGTAAAGCAACAACGTTGTATCGTTACATTAAAGGTAACAATTTCCTACACTAAAGGTAGTTTTCAAAATACACAGTTTCAATGAGCATAGTGTAGAAATGATTGAGGTCAAAGCTGTTACATTTAACATTAGGGCTGTTATTTTTAAGCAAGAAGTGATGTGACATTTAACGAGGGTTGCTACCTTTAACAGTAACTTTGACATGGTCACTTTAACGGAGGTTGTTACCTTAAGCGGGACAATTATCTTACAGACGGCGCATACGACTGTCACACAACACAATTATTGCATGCGTTAATACAAGCATTTACCAAGAACGGCTCCGGCCCAGACTGCTTAAACAATAACATGAAACCATACATTGAAATAATCAGAATAACTGGTTGAATACTGATTTTTTTTGAAAGTTGGAAGAAAGTCAAATATGGTTAATATGTTGTGTTGTTCACATTGTGTTTTAGCCGTCAATTTATACTATGATTAGCCTTGGACCAATAACTGGTTCAATATGACAGTCTTTGGACTAATAACTGGGTTTGACTATAGATGTCAATGTCCAATATTTAGTGGTATACAAATAGGTCTTACGGCAATATTGGCGTATCTAGAACGCATTTAAATTAGCACAATCATGTATTAATCAAATATTTTCACTTGAAACATGCCTGAATCAACTTAAATAAACGGGTTTATTATAAACATATCAGTGTTTTATAACTTAAGGATTTCTCAGTGACATATTGTTAGTATCAAACGAAAGTGATATCGTCACACCAGTGACGATATATTTTTCTAAATTGTCACTGATTTGACGATATCACTTTGCCAGATCTCTTTTTTTACCATTTTTGTATTAAATGGTACTGTAGATTGCTATTGTTTTCAACCAGCAAATTTTAATATCCTTTAGGTATATAATAAATAGAATAATCTTCTAACTCGTCTTTTAACCAAATTACAACGTCTTCTCGTGACATATTGTTCGTATCACACTGAGACCTTCGATTATTCTCTATATGTTTTTTTCAAAGCAGTTAAACATCTTATTGGTGTAATAAAGTCAGCAGTTAGTAATATATATAAACGATTTACTTTGATCCATTGTAATAAGTATATAAATGATTTCAAAAAATAAGTTATGTAGAAAAACTAACGGAGACGTCGTTAGTTTTAAACCAATAATCATTGCCGTGTGTCCCTTTTATATTGAGATTATTAAACACGTATTAATTTATCAAAGAGTTTAATGAATTAAATTTCAAACATGCCACAATTAAGTATTATATTTTCAACATAACTCCAAATATGTCATGTCACATAACCTATGAATGTAACTGCTACTATATAGTAATGTCGTATATTGCATCGAGCAATCTACCAGCCTCAATGATTTCCGTAATCGGTATTTAAAAACTGCTAAAATTACTGTTCTACGCAAAGTAAGAATATGGACGATTCCGGAATTGCTCTGCGCAAAGTAAGAATTCTTAAAATGCGCAACGATTCCGGAATTGCGCAGGACTATTCCGGAATTGCGCAAGGGGTTAACTATATAAACCACGCATTAAAGTGTCTCTGCACAATTTGAGAATATTTTGCGCAAAGTAAGAATTTGTGTTATGATGTGTATAGGAAGATGCTAATTTTAAACCTACTTATATTTCATTTTAATATGCTTATTTTGCTTCACCCATCTGCGACGAACAGATAATTTACAGTTAAGTATCGCGTATGATTAACATAAACTTAATTATTTACAAAACAATTTGAAGTCCTTAACTTCAACAATACTTTCCAGGTTCCATAATATTTGGAAAGAAAATTCAATTGAACTATTTTTAATTATTTCAAACGAGGTTGCACGACAATGCACTTTATTAAAAGCACATTATTTGCCCATTTAATTACGTTTCGCCTACACAGGCCGGGAGTATGGTTAAAGTTTCTGCTTATCAAAGAAAATTATGTAATACTACCTAATATGTCGAAATAATTAAGTAAGACGGTTCTATCTGTTGAATCGAAAATCACTCTTTCATTGGCTTTTCATGAAAAAAAAACAAGTTGGTATAAATATAATCAACGTGTTGCTGTCGTTTTAAAACGCGACTTTGACTTGCAACATTATTTAGATATCGATGAAGAGAAAACAATTATCGGCATATTTAGATTGTCTTCACACAATCTCGACATAGGAAGAGGAAACCAAGAAAATCATAGAAAGGAAAAAATAATGCAAACTTTAATATATGAATTTTATTGAAAACGCTCGTGCGTCCTTTTTATAAACCACTTATTGCTTGTGTGTACTTTTCATGCGTTAATCTGATAAAAAAAAATAGATTTAAGTGATAGTTTTAAACAAGTAATTTTTTTTTTCTTCAGTAAAACATGTTTTGAAATATGTTTTTATTGTGGAAATATCAGTTATAATTTAGGCCAGGCCTTCGTTTCCCAAATGTTCTCCAAGAAGCGAAAACGGTATGGGGTATGAAATAAACCGTAATTTCGGTTTAAAAGGCTTGTATATTGAACAATTAATTGAACTTCTTTCCGCTTTATTATTTTTGTGTTTTATTCTTTAGCGTTGTTATAGTTTAACATTATAATAATGAATAAAAATAATTTGCAAATATGTAAAAAAAAAATCACAACAAAAAAAGCTGAATACACCGCGAACTAAAAAAAATTAGCATTTCCATAGATCTACATACACCTGTGTTGAACCGTAAATTTCACAGAAACGAATTCTTCACACGTGTGAGGAATTCGTGCAAATTATTCACACTTTTGTTACAAATACGGCCGTAAATATCACTAATCGAAAATGTGACATATACGTTTGACTTTTTTTTTACTTTTTCGTACGAACGTGCCAGCTGACAGGATACAGTTTATCGCTTATATCATACAATTGGTATGCTAACAGTTTAGCGGCCACATTTTCCAAGCAATCTTGACCAACCTTGGACAAAACATATATGACCAAAAGATCTCGGCATATTTACGGACAGACAGATAACTTGCCAAAATCGATTACTTTAACTCGCAATATATAACTTATGCACCTGCCATTCGACGACGTTATGGCACATAAATGTATTACCCACTGTTCGTCCGTTCGTGCGCCTGTCCGTCCGAAATTTCATGTTGGCTCCATAACTTGCGCATAAGTATTCCTCATATAAAACAATGGTGCGCAGCGCGCAACGGCCCGGTGGCTATATTCGTGGTCAATGTCGCTGGGCGCTTAGAGGTCATACAGTTTGTATGGACATTCGTGTCCGCTCTGTATATTCCACATACACAAACCGATTTTCAAATTACTCATGACACATTTATTCCTCATAACACAAGCGTGCAACCGCCAGGAGGCTACCTTCAATGTCAAGGTCGCACAAAAGCAGGGGCACCCATGTAGTATGGACACATGTGTAGGTACTGAACCTTTAAGAAAGGGATTTACCTGTATTGATATTTTCATTTGTTTCGTTTACGGACAAAATGTAACCATTAAAATATGGTAAACGTCGCGATTTTACCTTTACAACTGTTCTATGTTATTTTTGCATCAAACGCCAAGTTATTAAAACTCTCCCATTTAACGGACCAAATGATGTAAAGAATTATCGTATGAGAGAAAACCAAAAACGTACACCGTACAGCTGTACACAAGCCAAATTAATACATTGTTTGTTGCCGTTTAAACTGCTCACCATTAATGGGAATTCTATTCTATTCTGTTCTGTTCCATTCTCTGTTGTACATAATAAAAGATTGTTCTGTTCTGTTCTGTCGTGTTGAGTTGTGCTTCACCTATTTTTCTAATACTGTTATATTTTCGCCGATCTGTATGTACATGTGACGTTTTCGTCTAAACAATCATTTATTGCATTTTTTTCGTGCTGTTTTAACATGTGAAAAATACGTTTTTGCTCTACTAGGGGTAGAGATGCCAAACGTAAATTTCACAAATATTTTGTGAAATATCCGCACGTATTCTTCACATGTGTGAAGAATTCGCACGAATTCCTCACCCGTGTGAAGAATTCGTTTCTGTGAAATTTACGGTTCAACACATCTGTATATCCATGGCATTTCCAACTATAAATTTAATATTTCGAAATACGCATATATTGTCGTCATGAAAAAAACACACAACTTCTAATATGATAAAATGTATTTAACATTTCTTCTAGCTAGTCACCGATGTTAGTATACGTCAATAAATTATGGCGAAATAATTATATTTAATTTAAACATATTTCATTTCATGGGTGGGCTACCCTCTACAAACCGTACAGATATAGATGCAATATGCATAATATTTATTATATATAAACAGTTTTCAAAATATTTAGAAGAAAAAAATGCATATCTTGATTCGAAACTAAATAAATGGGGAGTTTTTTTATTATATTTCTTTACAATATTCAAAAGAATATTTAAAATACAATTTTGATGAAAGGGGCTCTCTGCAATCTGAGGGTCTTTCAAAAGAATTTTATTTACAAATACACCAGATTGCTGTGTGTCCCTTTAAATCTTGACATTTACAAAATTGTCAAAATATTTATTTTGTTATTTAAATACGCCTTCATTGATAATTGTAAAGAAATATTTTATTTTTTTCAAAACCCAGCATATATATATGGAATAAAGAATTGTTTAACGTAGATAAATACAATGCTAACATAATCAACTATGAGTGTTTCAGTTGACAAAAGGACTTGTATTTAACTATTATTACATTACATGGTCATGCATTAATTCCTTTAAGCGATGGGGAAGCTTATATTAGTCAGTTTTACCAGGGACTCATATATGTAATATAGACGGGTCCTGGTTTTACAATGTTTATTTTCGACAATATGAACATACATAAAATATGTTTTACTGAAACAAAAATCGATAACCTGTTTAAAATTATAAGTTAAATGTTTTAATTTTACAATATGCAGGTTTTTAAACCGAAATTAAGGTTTTATTTCATACCCCGTGTTAGACGGGTTATGACAGTTAATTTCCGGCCACGTAATGATATTAATGTTGAATATAATTATGTTATGTTATACGATATTGCAATATTTCGAAATATATTTAAACATATTTAACATATTTAGTACACTACGATTATTGTTTCATACGAAAGCTACATTTTTTATGTAATGTTAGTGCTAACACTTAGAACACAGTATAATCAGCCCATTTTCACGTTATTTTCTAAATTACTATTTCACTTCTTCATCTTTCGTCGATTTTTGTGCAAGTATAACCTATTTATCTGTCGAAATGCCATGAAACACCGTTCGTTCGTTCGATCGTTCGTTCGAACGTTCATTTCATCCATCCATCCATCCATTCATCCATTCATTCATTCATTCATTCATTCATTCATTCATTCATTCGTTAATTCATTCAGGAACCATTTCTCTCCCGAGGGAGATATTTCCCGTATCCCAAGACACTGGTTATAGATTTTCTATTCCCAGTATTTCCTATACAAATCACAGACAAATATGTAACATAGGGAAAGCTATAGGGGTTAGAATGGCAACCAGGGACGAGGTTCTGCCGAGTTCATGGTTACAGTTCTGATCTCGAGATTTCCCTATCTCACGTGGATAACTCTATCGAATGAAATAAGATAACATGCACGTATATGAGGGTATGTGGACATTGGGACATATAATGTATGTAAAGGTGGTACGGGGGCATCCTATGTAAAGATATAAAAGGTACGCGGACATACAAATGATACGGGGGAATATTGTGTATTAAAAGATATATAGAGTATGTAGATATACTATGTAAATATATAAAAGGTACGGTGACATCATATGAAGGATATAGAGAGTACGTAGGCACATTACGAGATCATTTAGAGAGTACGGAGACATATTATGTTAGGATATAAGGGGTATTCATGGGGTTATAATATAGAAGTATAAAGAGAGTACGGGGACATATTGTGTAAGGATATAAGGGGTATTCATGGGGTTATAATATAGAAGTATATAGAGAGTACGGGGACATATTATGTAAGGATATAGAGGGTATGGGACATATTATTCAAGGACATATAGCGATATGGGGATATAGTTATTATGTAAGTATAATATCCACATACCCTATATATCCCTATATAATATGTTCCCATACCCTCTATATGATATAGTACACTACGCAATAAATATGATATAGAGGGTATGGGGATATATTACATAAGGATATATAAGGTATGGGGATATGATATGTAAGGATATATAAGGTATGGGGATAACATATATTATGATAAGTATATAGAGAGTGCGTTGACATATTATATAAGGATATATATGAGATATGGAATGCACAACGTACATACAGAGCTTTCTCACCCACATAACTCAGTAGAGTCAATTCGAGTTCTGACTGTTGTCTCCACTCAGTTGCCTAACACAAGAGAGACGTTGGTTTTATTCTAGTCTTCAACTTTAAGTTTTCAAACTATTTAATATGACTTAAGCTACTTGCGAAATATTTTAGTCACATTTACTATTTTGGGAACTGAAAATGTTTGTGATAATTATGATATAATCTCGTTAAAGTGACACGTGTTTGTGGATATTTAACCTGTGTCATTATGTTGATGGTAATACAATCTCTTGCACCCAGATCTTTTCACAATAGGGCTTTCAAAATGCACTAAAAGATATGCATTATTAACGTCGCTCTGCTGATTTAAAACCAGACATACCAAATTAAATGTCTGGTTATGAATTGAATAGTTTTACATTTTCAAAAGATAGTCGGTAAATAGAGAAGATAGATCTTTATTCCAATTTCCAATAGGCTTAAAAGCCCATGAGGATACAGAATACAATTACAAAGCATGGCAACAGTGTAGTTATTACAAACAATACATGTCCAAATATGCAGTTTATCTTAACTGAGCTGATACAATGAGAAGGCGTTTATATAACACTTCCTTGCATAAATAAATTACAATTCATCACAATTTCCTTAAAGGGACACTGTCCGTAACTTTTAGCTTATAAAACACCCAATAATTATGTTCGCAAACATTATACACTAAACATTATTCAATATTTAAAAGCAAGATTGTTTAACGGAATTCAATCGAGGTACAAAAAAAAAGCAAATCCACTTCGTGGGTTTGAACTCGCAGCCCAAACTCCCAGTAAAAAATAAGTGTGCGTGAGCGTAAAGTTGTCGGAACCCGCTCCCGACTGAGCTAAGCGGGCTATACGTATTACGCAATACATACTATGGTGAAAACCTAGTGCGCTATGGAAGTCACGTGAACGCATAAAAGGTAAATATTGTGGGTCCCACTTTATTTACATTTAATAATTAAAACTGTGTTTTTTTCAAACTCACGAATTTATTCCTACATACTTCTTAGGGTCTATCCTCATGTTTTCATGTATACATTTCAATGAATAAAAGTCAGACAGTTATTTGGTTATGCTCAATATCTGCTTACTTACGGACAGTGTCCCTTTAACACATATATTACATACATTATATTTAGAAATAGCTAATTTCTGTATAGTATTTCGTTTCGTAACTTAAATGCTTTTAAAACAAAGGTACACAATTTGCGAATATATATCTTATTTTGTTAGTTTAGTAATTCCAGAAACTTGATCATATTTGGTCTCTTATAAAAATATTTAGGAATATATTGCTTCCATAACATTATGTATATTTGGCATTCCAACACAAAATGGAATTCATCTTCAAGTTTATTACAAAATACACATATTCTATCGTAATGGCAATGTAACGTTATAGACTACAGAGGGTATAGGACCATATGTTAGTGTTTGTTCGTGATTGATTAGTTTTCTTTTTATTAGTGAATACAACTCCCAGTTCTCTGTTATTACATGTTATAATTGTTACAACAATTAATTGAAACATAATGTTTGTCTCTATTTGTATGTTACGTTACCATTACTATTTAATTAAATTAATACTATTTGTATGTTGAGTGACCATTACTATTTAATTAAATTTATAATAATAAGAGCATGTTTTTTTTTATATTCGTTTGATTTAACTTTAAACAATAGAACATTTTCTATTATATAATATTGCAATGTTGTCATCACACGCATGTTCCCATATGCATTCTACATTTCGACCAACAGTGTAGCATGAACTAGCAAACTTTTATAAGACACTTACAGTGTTTTAATAATCGCTTTTACCATATTTTAAAAGGTCTAACTGCCAGATACAACTTTTTTATGAACATCTTCCTTTCCGAATATTTAATAACATAAGGTCGTAAGTGCAATTAGTCGGATTACAAAGTCAACATTAAATACTTTATTTTATGAGAAAGCAAACTACAGCTTATGTCATATGAAGATTGTTCAGAAAATTCACACAGTTGTTACTGTCAGTCCGTTTTTTTCACTTTCCCGAAAACTATGATTTTTCACTTACAACGTTATAATTCTAGACCATCCATATATAGAGATTATTTAAATGCTGGGATGGATTATAGGGAAATCCTTCAAGAGTGGTATAGACGTGTGGTTCTTTTCACGAACGAGCGTATGAGAGTGAGTGAAAAAAAAAACACGTCTACCATCGAGGGAAGGATTACCCAATAACCGATTCGGACAGTTAACTAATCTATTTATTACATTTTAAGTCAGTTTATTGACGCCATCACTCAACGTCGCAACGTTAGTTATTACGTCGCAGTGTTAGTTATTATTGTGTTCTGAGTTAGTTATCAATTTATTCTTGTTATTAACATATTCTTGCATCCATCCACCGTGTAATACGCGGATCCCCGTGAGGTTGCCGGGGTAGAATTCAACCACTGAAAACACACCACCCAATGCAGAGGTAGGACCATCCCCCTACCCCCCTCCCCCCCTCCCCCCAATTCATATTATTTTTTTCATTTTTTACCATGCTCATTCAAGATCATGACACCGCGTACGCAAACGTGGAAACGTGGCACCATCGTAAATGGCAGCAACTCTGCATTTTTGCAGGTAAGAAGGTTCTAGGCCCATTCTACATATTTTATCTTGATGTAAGTGGAGGATGAGCCGGGCATTTTCATTCCTGTTAGGCGTCATATAACCTTTTATGTGTTGGTGCGCCTTAAAACCCAGTTCAATTCAAAGTAAAACACGGAAAGCCTTATCCCGAATGCAAGAAAATACTTTCTATCCGGAATGTAAAACGCGGATATCCTAATCGGTATGTAAGAACACCCACGGTTGTCGGCTTAAAATAAACACACACATTTAAGTATTTGTATGCTCTTTTGTCGAACGCATTTAGCAAACTAAATCACAGTATGTTAGTGATTTTAACTATACGTACGCATGATTCAAAATAAAATTGTTTTAGCTTTACCTACTGACGTATGCATCATATTTTCTGGATTAAATAGCTATTTTACTTTATAATTTCTTATACTAATATACTGCTGATATGTTGACTATTTGAATGAAGCAAACAAAAATCAAAGTGTATACTCGGAAATATGATTAACGAAAATATTCCTACTTTGTCCCAATTCCTACTTTGCGCACGGACTATTCCGGAATTGAACCGCGCATTTTGAGAATTCCGATAATGCCGCGCATTTTAAGAATTCTTACTTTGCGCAGAGCAATTCCGGAATTGTCCATATTCTTATTTTGCGCATAACATTACTACTACATTGCTACTACGATTATAATAAGTATTATACTAGAAGAAACGATAATAATAACTACAACAACAACAAACAAAACTATAATACTACTAATACTACTCCTACTACTCCTCCTCCTTACCTCCTCCGCCTCCTCCGCCTCCTCTTCCTACTACTACTACTAATGCTTCCACTGCTACTACCACTATAAAACTACTACTACTGCTACAACGACTATTTGAATGAAGCAAACAAAAATCAAAGTGTATACTCGCAAATATGATTAACGAAAATATTCCTACTTTGTCCCAATTCCTACTTTGCGCACGGACTATTCCGGAATTGAACCGCGCATTTTGAGAATTCCGATAATGCCGCGCATTTTAAGAATTCTTACTTTGCGCAGAGCAATTCCGGAATTGTCCATATTCTAATTTTGCGCATAACATTACTACTACATTGCTACTACGATTATAATAATTATTATACTAGAAGAAACGATAATAATAACTACAACAACAACAAACAAAACTATAATACTACTAATACTACTCCTACTACTCCTCCTCCTTAACTCTTCCGCCTCCTCCGCCTCCTCCGCCTCCTCTTCCTACTACTACTACTAATGCTACCACTGCTACTACCACTATAAAACTACTACTACTGCTACTACGACTACTACTATTACTACTAATGCTACTACTAATACTACTACTACTACTACTACTACTATTACTACTACTACTACTACTACTACTACTACTACTACTACTACTACTACGACTACTACTACTACTACTACTACTACTACTACTACTACTACTACTACTACTACTAATACTACTACTACTACTACGACTACTACTATTACTACTATTACTATTACTACTACTACTACTACAACTACTACTACTAGTACTACTACTACTATTACTACTATTACTACTACTACTTGTACTACTACTACTACTACTAATAATAATAATAATGCTAGTACTAATACTCCTACTAATACTAGTGCTACTATTATTACAGTGGGTTGGGCGTTAAACGTCCAAATTCAAAATGAAAGGGAAATGTATATTTAGTTTCGGATTTATCCTTTTAGTTATACGGTAGCAAAATTTGTGATTTTTTAAAAGTAGATTTTGCACCAATATTTACATAATTTCATTGTATCGGTAGAAGTGGAAAACTTTAACAAGTTAATTTATTTAATGATTACATTTTGATTGTTGGCCCTACTATTTATTGTAACAACAAATATTAATATCTCAGTCTATTGTGACAGTTTATTTTTTTTGTTTCAAAAACGCACTTCATTGGGGTAATAAAGAGTCGTGTTTTTTTCTGAGAGGTACATGTAGTGATATATGTTGCATGGAAAAATACACCATATCATTACACTGCTGCATAAATGTATGCTTAACAGTCTCAATCAAACCGAGACTGCAATATTTCGTATGTGTCGTGCACGGCCATTTCCAAAGGTCCATTATCATACTCTTTTATATGATATATCTTCAAGCCAGGAAAATTTTAAAATAATCTAAAATACATAAACTGAGAAAATTGAATTTAAACAGTAAATGATTCTTATTATTCTTATTACCAATGATTTTATACTCCCCCAAAGCACTGAATTATTAAACAAATATGGAAACAGCATTTATTGTTTTGTTTTTCATTCACAAATGCGCTTACACATCCAATTGTCATCGTTAATTTTGCTATGATCACCATGCAGTGGCTTCATCACTCAACTGACATGTCACCAGTACTTAGATATCTCCGCCCTATTGTTGATGTCGGAGTATATTGACAATAGGTTATATTATAACATAGTTTCACGTGCTTTATTACCCTGTTATACAGTGACACGTGCTGTTGTTTGTCGGAGGTATTGTTTTGGTTTGATTGGTTGAATTGAATAAATGATTGACAACTGGCGACATGTTAATTCGGTTAACCTTACTGGTCAGTTGGATAAAACGGACTGCGATTGGTGAAACAATAATGATAATAATAATACAAACAATAATAATAATATTAATAAAAATAATAATAATAATATAATCATGATAATAATAATAATAATGATAATAATAATAATAATGATCATGATCATAATAATAATAATAATATAATAATAATAATAATAATAATATAATAATGATAATAATAATAATAATATAATAATAATAATACAAACAATAATAATAATAAAATAATTAAATAATAATTGGGTCAATAATCGGGTCAATGTCAAGGTCACACATTGATGTTAAAGACATTTGATTATATTTCGTGTCCGCTCCTAAATCCCGGAAAGGATTTTCATGAAACTCGGGCATGTATGTCCATCATCACATCGCGGCGTGGCCGAGTGGTTAGCGCGTTGGACTTGCGATCGGAGGGTCGTAGGTTTGAACCCCACTCGGAATACGTCCATTATAAAACTGGTCGGAAGAAAAGGAAATAATTAAATAATTATTCTATACATGTATAACAAACAATTATCACTGCAACTCATCACACAATGGTCCGATCTGCTCCGATAGTTAATCGATATATATCGCTTTTGTCTAGCCGATTAATCGATTATGAAATCCCAACCGATTCCCATCACTAATATATCGTGTATCAGATATTATTCGGATCAGTAAACAATGAAGGTGCTAGAGTGTTCACATTGCTAAATATGCCATTCTTTGATAAATCAAGGGCATACAACTCTTGATCCGACCGTTTAATCGGGATCAAAATCGACCTTTATCGAGATCTTTATGCCACAAATATTACATGTATTTCCATGTATGGACAGGATCGATTAAGAAATGAGCATGCTAGATTGTAAACATTCTTAAAAACAGCAATTTTTGATAAATTAATGGCACGTAAATCTTGACCCAGTGGTCCAATCTGGCTGAAAACTGAACTTATAAAGATCTGACAGTCATAGACAATGAGTCCAAGAAGTATAAGGATTAGTGACAAATGTAGTTACTACCGTGTGTAACATACAACATTGTTTGTTTTCCAAGTTTAACGCCCGTTTTCAACAGTATTACAGTCATGTACAGGCGGATAGTTTAGCTAACCATATTTCCTGGAGCGCGGTGGTCTAGTGGTAGAGCGTTGGACCCATGATCCAAAAGTCGTGGGTTCGATTCCCGTCATTGCCATATGCGTTGTGTCCCTGAGCAAGACACTTTATCTGCATTGCTTAGTACTGGTTCTACCCAGGAAGACATCGAGAGTGATTCAAATAAGTTCATAGAGCTTTCGTTACAATCGATGTAAAATAAATAAGTTTAAACTAAACTCCCATCCTACGTACGAAACAGTCAGCTTTCTCACTTAAAGAGTCAGGTCGTTAGCGCCGCTAGTGGGGCTCGAACTCACGACCCTCCATTGGTGATAAGCTTTTTGACATACGTTTGCTGAATCAAGGGCATGCAACTCTTCACAACGGTCCAATAAATAGTTTAAACTCGAACCTGACCGAAATCGTATAATGGCCAAACATATTCTGTCTAAACTTGATTAGGATTTGGCGCTAGATGGAAAACATGATAAAAATATGGTCAATTTTGAAAATTCAAAGGCCACAACCCCTGACCTAATATTCCGATTATGCTTATAATCGAAGTTGGCCAAGATCTTGTGACGACATATTATTAATTGTTGCCAAGTTTGATCACGTTTACTTGAACAATGTGGCCTCTAAAGTGTGAACAAACCAGCAGTGGAAAATGGCCGAACGATGGACATAAAATAAACCTAATAACCCACTATGAGCTAAGAACGCTCGCTATGAGCTAAAAAACAAAGTCCCATAACTCTGACACAAATTACAAAGAGAACGCAAAGGCGATATGCACAACTAGGTTTAGTACCAATCACTCGTGTGAATCTGGCCAGGGGTTATGGAGACAGACAGACGACGGACGGACGACCGGACAGACGTCGAATGCAAAACAATAATAATTATATATCTGCCCCTCAAGATGATGATGATGATGATGATGATTATGATGATGATGATGATGGTGATGCTGATGATGCCATAAATACGTTGCAACATTAAAAGGCACGAACAAAATCTGTGAAAAATGTGATTTTCTTGTTAACCCCCTTTTTGGACAAACACTTATGTCACATTTGAAAATGTGAAGAATAGGATCTTATTCTTCACAAGTGTGTGAAAAATGTGATCTGGGAAAAATATGGTCCAACAAAGCTTCTTAACATTATCTTAAGTCAAAATTTATTGATTGTTAAACACCTTTTTCTATCGTTTCAAGACATCTTCATCATATTTTTAATAATGCCCACAGCTAAATATGTATCTTAAAATGAATGCTATATATAGTGCCGCTGAGAGTTTAATAAGGATATTTGAAAATATGCAAACATCTGAAGTTTTGACTGAGGTAACATGTTCTATTTAAATAACTAGTTGCTTTATTAATACGGGCCCTGCGCATTAATAATCTACAAGAGAATGCTGGTAATTCGTCTTAAAGTCGATCACTTAAAAAAATTGGATTCTCTGATGTACTTATTAAACTCTCAGCGACACTCTAATTAGCATGAAGGCGGTGTATTTGCCTGTGGTGGATTCTAAAGTATGAAAGCAATCATGTAAATCAAATCATCCAAACATATAAAACGTAGGCTGTTCAAATGGAAAACAATAGACTCTACTGTTGTTTTTTTGTCAAAGGTTTTATGCATTCGTACTCCACCATTTTCATTTCCCCCAAGATAATGTTAAAAAATTAGTTTTTTTAAGAATCAGTATTGCCTGTGTTTACTATAAGGATATATGTTCATCCTGATACTGGCATGGTTATCAAATTGTATTAAGATAATGTAATACAACTGTAACATTTGTTTGTGTTTTGTTTTTTGTGTTAGCTGTTCGTTTTTCAATACAGGGACCGCTATCCATTCACCCTGATTGTACACGTACATACAAACACACCATATTGGGTATCGCGAACATAAATTTGCTCAATAACTTCCCAATTTCAGGACCATATATTGATTATTTATGGTTTGGGTAAAGGATACCTACATGTACAACATCTAAGCCATTACAAGTGACCCTAAACGCTTTATGTTAAACACTATTTTATTCTCAAATATACATAATTATAATGATTTTAGTCTATCAGTTGTCTATAGACAACAGCTATATATCAATTTATGTACAATTTAACAAACAATTTGAAAACCTGATTCGAAAAATAGCTTAAACGTCAAACAATCTTTTCCGACACTTGCTTAATTTGTGATGTCATAAACCATTGATAACGCTTACGGAAGCTGGCTACTGTTGTATAAATATGCGTCTCATGGTTCATAGATATGTAACAGGTCGACAGATATATCATGTATTCCGGACGGTTAGCTTAAACAGTAGAGTAATCGGAACGGCAGTCAGAAAGTCCCGGGTTCGAGCCTCGGCCCGGTTCTGCTGCATATTATTCTAGCCCTGTGACATTTCGCGATTCAGTCTGAACTAGATAAACTCAGATGTTCGTACCACGCTATTCTCCTTCTCTTTGGATATTTGGGGATTATGGGAATATGTCACCAGGACTTTATTAATATACATATCTATCTACACTATGATGTCAAATTTCAGATATCTATTAGATAGGTAGACCAGTAACTGGTTATATACGTACATATAGCACACAGAATCAGACAGAAACCTATTTCATATTAAATATTAAAATCACTCAAGGGAAAAAGTTATTGAGTGGAAAGCAATTTTCTATTAATAGAAAGAGTGACCTTTAATGAAGAACAATTCACTAATTTAACCTACTTGACAGTTCAAGAACAATTCACAAATTCAACCTTCAGTCTACACCACTTAGAAGGCCTGATCATATACTTGGTGAAATGTTGCATATGATACTGGAATCAAATAATATCTGCAGTGCTGAAAATCATTTTTCTATTATCAACAACAACAAAGTATCCGCGAAAATAGATGACAATAGGGGTTTCATTTTAAAATACTGTTTCTAATGATTACATTTAGAAATTTTCCTTTTCAAAAACAACTATTAAATGTGTAAGACGTTTTGATACAATAAGTAATGTTAGTAAAATCACAAAACAATTACTTTTAATCATTAAATGGTGCAAGGACAAGCTACAGTCTACAGTTCATGGTGCCATTTCCCGCCAAAAAATCAAGAGAGTGTTTGCATTTTATTTGCACTCGTTATCAGAATCACACTCAGATGTGATATTAAAATAATCCATTTTTCTTTCCAAACTCTTAAACAAATCAATTTATCTCCATAAAACTTGCTACACAAATTAAGCTATAAAAACCCATTTTTTTCATGCGGATTAGGATAATCTCATTGAATAAGGTATACAATGAAGACAGAAACATTTCTAGATATTTTAATATGAAATATAAAACAAATATGTACATATACATTTTATTGTACAGTAAATGTAGATACATTGCTTGTGTATAGTGTGCTTTTACATACAGGAACATATATCAAACTATATGTACATGGTTCTCAGGTGAAAATGAAAAAATAGCTCAAATTTGGCAAAGAAATCGGTGCCTACCTAATTCCAGAAAATTACTAAATTAGTAGTCAAATGTCCGATTGCCTTACAGAAATAATAATCATATTGTAAGAATATGGTATTAAAATAGGATCGAGATAGACAATGATTATTTTTATCTGTTTTTATAAGCCCACTGGGACGTATTATGTTGTGGCGTTGTCCGTTCGTCTGTCCGTTAATTTTTACAAAACATATTTTGGCTAATAACTTTCGAAGTATAAGGTCTACAATGCAACTTTGCACACATCTTCAGCAAAATACACTGAATACATTTGATAAATGCCAATAACTCCCTGGTTCACATTTTTTGTGTCGCCTGTGTAGCCTGGCAGACACCTAGGGATTACTTTGCCCGTCATCTGTCGTCCGTCACACTTTAACCCGCAGTATAACCTCGGCTATAACTTGAACATTGTGTGATTTGTTCCTGAAACTTCCCACACATTTTCATTTTGTCCGAGTTATACCCTTTTTATAAAACTTAAACCTGCAGCCTAACCAAGCTCATAACTGGCCATAACTTCAAAACTATTTGACCTATGTTCATGAAACTTCGCACACATATTCATTTTAATCCAAGGAATGTTGTTACCCATGCCCAATAACTCTGACTTCCGGTTTTGCAGAGTTATAACTCTCACTTACAGTTTTGCAGAGTTAGGACCCTTTACATAAAACTTTAACTTGCAACTTAACCAAGTTCGTAACTCGCAAACTGGCATAACTTGGAAAGTATTTGACCTATGTTTTTCATGTTAAGGAATATTCTTACAAATGTCCAATAACAAGATCTGACTTTCAATTCGGTAGAGTTATGCCCAATTTCATACAATTTTAACCTGCAATCTAACCGGGATCATAACTTTGCAACATTTGCCTTGGTCATACAAATGTATACAGTGCTTCCTTATCAAATATTCAGTGTCGTTGACATGTACAATAACTCCGACTTTCATTTGGGCAAAGTTATGCCCATTTTCATAAAACTTTAACTTGCAACATAATCTGGCTTATAACTTGGCAAATTATTGAACTATGGTCATGAGATTTATACAGTTCTTCCTTATCAAATATTCAGTGTCGTTGACATGTACAATAACTCCGACTTTCATTTGGGCAAAGTTATGCCCATTTTCATAAAACTTTAACTTGCAACATAATCTGGCTTATAACTTGGCAAATTATTGAACTATGGTCATGAGATTTATACAGTTCTTCCTTATCAATTCTCTAATGCCGAGTTATGCCCCTTTTCATAAACGTTTAACAATTTAAACTAGATCGGTGTTCCGCGGAACAGGTGTGTCACCTGTCGGCGCTTTGACAATGCTTTTTGGACCCAGACAAATGACCTTGACAAACTGACCCGACTAAGTTTTCGTGAAGAAAAATAAGAGTATTTAACCCATATAATGGCCTTCAGTTTGACCTTGACCTTTATATTTTAGTTAGTTCATGTCGATGTTGAAATGATGAGTATATATTGAAAGTGTGATGAAGAAACATGAAGAAATGATAAAGTTATAGCCAACGGACGGACGGACTGACGGACGACAAAGTAATCCCTATTTATCGCTTTTTTTTTCGAAAAGGCTACACAAAAACGCATCTGCTCCTTAATTTATGAAGGATTGCCACTCCTGTATTCAAACTTTATACTTATATTGTCCTTCCTGAAATAAGCACAACGTAGAAATAATTACTGCGGGAGAAATAGGTAAATTACCGTGTCAAACTGATATATTTGGAAGAAATTAGCCCATACCCTCCTCAGCCTTCAGTTTTTATTGCATATTTGGAACTTTTATTTTTTTCACTTTTGCTGACAAATTGTACGCATTGGCGTACGTGCGTATGCCTGGATATGCGTCATGTGACACAAGTGTTACGTGAACATTTTTTAACCTGTAACTTAACCTTGCCAAAGATGGGTGTATATGCACCGCTAGGGAATTGCTCTTGATAGCTATATTGATCTAGATCAGCGGAGCTTATGCGTTGACACGTTGTTCGTCTGGCCATAAACTTTTATTTGTGGCAACTTCTCCCCATTTTTCTCAAACTTCAAAGAATATGATCACGATATCTGGTTGGTCCTAAATAAAAATCTGGTCAATTTGAAACACATGATGGAAGTCATGGCAAAAAATAGATTTGTAGCCTTCACCAACATGATAAACCTGAATTTTAGATAGTCGTACATGAATTTATTTCGATTCAAATGCCAATTTCAAAGACATGTGTCGTGTTAACTTCCGGCTACTACTCTTCGAAGGTTACTGCTCAGATTTTCCTAAATCTGCACTAAATATACATGTATGGTTTCTCTAGCCACTTAACTAATGCAGGAAAGTGTCACATTCATATATGATACATGAAAAATATTACATTTAATGCCCATGAACTTCATACTGAATTTTATTGATATTTCATGTCTGTTTACTTTGCTATAAGAAATTCAATTAATGGCCAGTCATTTTATTTTTAAATTAATGGTCATCTTATTATAATGGACATTGAAAAAAAAACACAGTAACAGTTAATGGCCATTACTATTACAAGTAATTGGCATTATTTCAAGTGAAATATAAATTAATGGGGCATTAATTTGTTGATTCTCAAAGTTAATACCTCAAGTGGTAAATTTGTTTTTAATGGGAAAATAATCGTTCATTATGACACCCAATATGACTTTAATACACGTCAATATGAGAGAATATTGACGTTTTCTGCTACACTGAAAGTAAATGGAGCTTGTAAATGCGTATGCAATAATACCGTTTAACAGAATATCAAATTACTTTATTCGATAATCCTCCACTCTTTACAATCATTAATGTTGTGTTAATTAACGACTTGATGTGTCGTTTTTAATCGGATGGATGTGCGGTCACACCGTCATTTTCTTTCAAAGACAATCCATAGGGTAGTATGTTGCTGCAAAAACGAATAACGTTTAATAAAATGCTCAGAATTGTGTTTTTGAGTAAGGCATTTTAACTAAGGTATTGTAGCATGATCGGTGACATTTCCTTTGATGAATGCAGAGCATTGAATCGTTTAATTTATGGTAACTAAATGTGCGTTGCTATACCGTACTACAACTACCAGATATTGGAATTTAGAGTACTGTCACTATGACGTCACAGTGCTACTAAGTACACCATGCTACAAAAAAGATAGAGTCTGTCTCAGCTCTTTGGTTATTTAAACACCTCGATGGGCTACGCCCATCTCGGTGTTTAAATAAGTCAACTCGCTGAGACCAGACTCTATCTATTACTTGTAACTATGGTGTGTTGACTTTGAATTTTGTAAAATATGCAGTACACCTGATTGTCAAAATTAACATAAAATACATAAGAATATAGTCCTGTTTAATTTGAAACTTAAATATTAGCTGCATGTACCAATTAATAAACTATTATAGATACATATCTGTATAGTCTTTCAAAAGGAAAGTTAATTCAATATTAAATAAATAGTAACTCTTCATCAAATTTTCGAACACTTGTTCTTTTTCAAGAAAAAGCACAGAAATACAACTTTTAAGTAAAATCCATCTTGTTGTTTAAATGGCTGACGTTATGATGAAAAATATACCATAACGACGTCACGTCATTTCCTGTATGACGTTCGGCAAATGACGCGACGTTGTTTCCCGTAACACTCCTTCTACTTTAACACAAACCGATTTCATGAACACTATACCAATATTCAAGTAATGAATTCAATTTAAAATTGTCTCTCGGTATTCTTTAAAGAGTACTCTGTAAATTCATTTTATAAACAGTTATGGATGTAACCATATTGGAATCAGAAAAACCACAAGAAGATAATTATGGGATTATTGACTCGAAAGTAAATTCATTTCAAAGAGAAACAAATTGGAAAAGGGGAAAGAATACATTTTTGGTTCATAGGAAGTTACGGAAATGGGAACCACATTTGATACAAAACAATGAAGGCAAGATCAATCCTAACAAAAATGCAATTGTTTGCAATATTGATAGAGTCAATCATTTTGTTGAAAGTGTAGTGACAAATAAATCTTCTTACGAATTATCACAGGCAGAAATAAAATTATTTTCGCGTGGTTTAAAATTCATCCCCGACAGTAAGAAAATAGACAAATTAAAAATATTGTCTGATTTGGCAGAATGGGAGAGAAGAATGAGGTTGCGGGAATTTTTTTATGATCAGGAAGATAATTCGAAAGGCAGGACTGACTTGCAAGAAAGATTCAAACTTCCGAAAAAAAGTAGTTTTACCCCAAACAAAGGCAGGGATATGTGGCTAGACCTTTACATTGAATTGGTGAAGAATGATATCGTGAGCAGTTTAAAGACGTTATGTAAATTGAACATTTCCCAAGATGAAGAAGAGGATTTAAGTCCCTTTTACACAACAAAAACATTGTGATCCGCCCAGCGGACAAGGGCTCTGGAATAGTAGTGTTAGATAAGGAGAATTATATGGAAAGCCTAGACAAAGAGATGAATGTCAGTGATTCTTACAGAGAGGCTGATGGGGATACAACAGCCTCGTCAACGAAAGAAGTAAAGAAACTTGTTAACAAAATGTATAGGGAAGGTGCCATATCAAAAGACATGAAGATGTACCTTTTACCAAGATACCCCAAAACAAGTACGTTGAAAGGAAATCCGAAATTGCATAAATCAGGGGCCCCTATGAGAACAATAGTGAATGGTATAAATTCTCCGACAGAGAAAATGGCAGAGGTGGCAGAGTTTGAACTTAATGAGTTTGTTATAAATTCCCCGAGCTATATACGTGATACAACCGATTTCTTAAATAAACTCAGAGAGATCGAAGGGCCAATACCAGACAACGCTATCCTGTTTTGTTTTGACGTGTGTAAACTGTACCCCTCAATCCCAAAGAAAGAAGGTCTAGAAGCCTGCAAAGAAGCCTTAGATAGTAGAACTAATCCGGTGATACCAACAGATGGAGTGCTAAAAACGATACAGGTGGTTTTAGAGAATAACAATTTCAGCCTAGGAACAAAGCACTATGTACATACTGAGGGAGTGGCTATAGGTTCAAGGTTAGGAAAGAACTATGCTTGTTGTTATATGAGAACATGGGATGAAAAGATGATGGCATGTCACAATACGCCCTATTTTTATAAAAGGTTTATAGATGACGGTTTTGGTATATGGACTGGAACTTTACAGTCTCTACAAGAATTCACTGCATTTGCCAATGACATACACGATAATATTAAAATAGAATTAAGGTATAGTACTTCAGCAATTGAGTTTCTAGACACGTGGGTCAAACTTGAAAATGGTAGAATTTTTACAAGCTTGTACAAAAAACCAACGGACAAACAAATATACTTACACAGTAGTTCAAGTCATCCACCAAATACAAAAACAGGTCTTGCCTATGGTCTTGGACTAAGATTGAAAAGAATATGTGAGAAAGAAACAGATTACTTCGATAGAGAATCAACTCTTGAAGGTAGACAACTTAGACAGGATTGAGCTTTTAAGAGAGACTTCGAGAAAAAAGAATAATAGGGTGCCTATGGTATTAACATTTTCAAGACAATTACCTAACATCCATATGATCCTAAAAAAACATTTTTCGGTCTTGCATCGATCAGACAGAATGTCCCAAGTATTTGAAGACACACCCTTACTAGCGTATCGCAGAGACAAGAACTTGTGTGATGTATTAGTCCACCAAAAAACAAATCAGGTGATAAAATGCGGAACAGAAACAAACCAATGCTCATGCATAGTCTGTAGCAGGTTGACCGAGGAAGACATTCCAGATACCAGATTAAGTAGAAGCTACCCTACAGCTAAGTTCCAGAGATGCACAGACAGAAATCTAGTCTATGGTTTAAGATGTAAACGTTGTTGTGTAACGGTATATGTTGGTGAGACTGAAAGGTCACTACGGGAGAGGATAGAAGAACACCTCAGAGATGTACTCCAGCAGACAGACAAACCCATAATGAAACATTTTCAGGGTAATAAAGACAAAGACGTGGGAGTAACGGTATTACAGCGAGTTTTCGGTGAAGGTCTAACATATAGACACATGATAGAAGATAAGTGGATAAAAAAACTAGACACAAAATTTCCCAGAGGCTGCAACATCAAGATAAACTATTAACTGACAGGAATTAGTGTAAAACACAATTTAATTTTATATAACTGTTTATAAAATGAATTTACAGAGTACTCTTTAAAGAATACCGAGAGACAATTTTAAATTGAATTCATTACTTGAATATTGGTATAGTGTTAATGAAATCGGTTTGTGTTAAAGTAGAAGGAGTGTTACGGGAAACAACGTCGCGTCATTTGCCGAACGTCATACAGGAAATGACGTGACGTCGTTATGGTATATTTTTCATCATAACGTCAGCCATTTAAACAACAAGATGGATTTTACTTAAAAGTTGTATTTCTGTGCTTTTTCTTGAAAAAGAACAAGTGTTCGAAAATTTGAAGAAGAGTTACTATTTATTTAATATTATAGATACATATTAGTTAATATGTTTCCAATACAATACACAATAATAACAAAATGCAAGAACATGTATTTCAAGTCTGATTTAACAAACATATATAGCATTAGCTCAAAGAGCTATTATCAGACATATACTGAAAGGAAAAAGAAACGCAGGGTGCGTATTTTCGCTATATATTGCATATACTGCACACTTAATTCCATATATATTCCAAGGAAATCCCAAGATGTTTTGTAAAAAAAAAGTGCATTTAGTTAGAGAAAGGACACAACTGTGATGTTGTAGACGTTTTATTCACAGTACACGTTGTAACGAGAAATTCATATATGCTGAAGTTCCTCTTTGAAAAATTGAGCCAGTTCAGTACTGTAGTTAATGTTAAGTGATTGCAACTTTTAAAGCCTAAGTTTGCTCACCTGCTTATTCTGACGATAATGAAACTTTAAAGGGGTAACCATTGGTGTGTTCAGTGCTGTTTAAACATTCTTTCTAAAAGGACAGGCCTAATGTCGCCCTGTACCATTCGACTAGCAGTAGCATATTAAACATACAATATATAGCGGAAATACGCACCCTGCATTTCTTTTTCCTTTCAGTATATATATCAATTTAAAAGTATATAGTTAAAGCAGTTAAAAACAAAACAAAAATGAGGTTTTAATAAAAATAGCATGGTTTACATAAAGAAAACATAACGTTGATAATTAAGTCACAATATTAAACGTATTTGATGCTAAAATGAACATACGAACTTAATTTTATCATACTCTTTTTTTATACTGAAATAGTTATAACGTAACATGATTGTTTTTGCCTGTATAACTTTTCAAAATGATATGAAAATAAATATACAGCGCTTTGGGGTGTATATAATCATCGGTAGTTAAGAATCATTTTCTGTGTAAATTTCAATTTTCTAAGCTCATGTATTTTATATTATTTTAAAAATGTTCAGGATTTAATATATCATATAAGCACACATTTATGCAGTGGTAAAACGATTTGTTGCATTTTTCCATGCAAAATGTATCACTAAGTGCAACAAAATTCAGAAAAAAATTTCCTTACTACCCGAATGAAGTGTGTTTATGTAACGAAAACTCCGACTGAACTTATACTGTCGCAATAAACTGAGATATAAATATTTGCTGTTATAACAAATAATAGGGACAAAATTCAAAACGTAATCATCAATAAGTTAACTTTGGTCAAAATTTGGCACTTTTACGTAATTACAATCATAAATAGATACCTTGAAATTATTTAAATAATTTTGCAAAAATTCCTATTAAAAACTCACAGTTAATACAGTACAAGAATTTCAGGAAGTTTGCTATCGTACAACTAGAAGGGGAAATCTGAATCAGAAACTAAATATTTATTTTTTCATTTTAAATTTAGACGTTTAAACCTAAGTAATTATATACGCCCCAACCTACTGTTAGTGAGTTTATCGATGCAACCCTAGTCTGAGGATATGCTTCAGTTTGTTCTTGCAATAATTTAGTCTCGATCATCCAGACCTCTCGCGAGACTTCTCTCAAAGAAGTCCAAACGATGGTCTGGACTCACTGTTCTTTAAAATGTTTGACATCAAAACGAGGTGTGTACAAAAAAAAATCACCGGCCTCTGATTGGTCAACTTCAGTTTGTTATGGGAATCACCCACTACGTCACGACGGCGTAAAAAATTACGTGAAATTACGCGCATTGTTGTGTAAAGAAAATCGCGATTGGTCGAATCTGTGCGTAGCGGGGTTTTCAAAATGGAATCGGAGTTTGACAGAGCATTATCTCATTCAATGGAAATGCACAATATTGATTTCGTGTTAAAGCCATTACAGAAAAAAGTGTTGGAAATTCTTGTCACACAAAATGAAGATGTATTGACCATTTTACCAACCGGATTTGGGAAGAGCCTGATTTATTCCCTGTTGCCCAGCGTCCTTGATGCCTTTCACAATAAGAAGGGTTCGATCGTCCTTGTGATATCGCCACTTGTTGCCCTAATGCAGGATCAGGTGACACAAATAGAGAAACTTGGGATATCGTGTGCATACCTTGGTAGTCCAGATCAATCAGATGGTAATTGTGCTTTCCGTAATGAGTAATAATTTACCCCACCCCTTGCACAATGACCCAATGCGTGTATATAAACACGTGAAGTTCTGAACTTTGATTCTTTACACTAAAACAATCAGTTGAAATGTTTCTATCCTAGTTGTGCTCCCCTAGTAATTTAGTGATTAGTAGTTAGCATAAACATGATAAATGAGTTGTTTCTTTCTACCCATACTGGCTTTCACAATCCACTGCGCAGTCGGTAGCGCGGCGGATTTGTAACCGGAGGCCCCGGGTTCAATCCTCCGTGGTGCCACTGAGTTCCGTCGGTGTGTTCTTGGGCAAGACACTCTTCCTTAGCCTCGTCCGTCGGATGGGGACGTAAACCGGGCGGTCCCTTGTATCGGTCTATCCTCCGAGCATGTTAAAGAACCATAGGAATGTATTCGATAATAAGAGTAGGGCAGGTCCCCGGATTCCTATGTATCCTTCCCCTCTCTCTGGGGCGGCTCTAAATAACCTGTACTGTGTTGATGAGCCGTTAAACAACATTCAATTCAATTCACCATCCACTGATATTCTAATTTACTAATTATATCAGGGCAGCCTTGTGTCTACAGCCTTTTGTATCACAGGATTTCAGGGAGGACTTAACATTCTCAAAATATGTCTCTCCTTGTAGACAGGAAGACTTTACATCTCTTCAGAAATAATGGCATAGTTTCAAGTACCTTGCCCAGATTAGGTACTGGGGGAGTACAATTGAAAAAGAAACATGAGATGTAACCCCACCAGAAATCAAACCTGGGGCCCGTGCATCAAGTGGCAAGCATGCCAACCAATCGGCCACTGCTGCGGTTCCTTTTTTTTTGTTGGTTAATTGTTTATTCCTGATGGAGATGGCAGATTTTGACATGGTATGTATGGATTATTTGGGCAAGGTATTGTTATTAATCAAGGACTTTTAAATTACATGATCAGATGACTTGTAAAATTGAGAGTCCTTGTATTAATACAATTTATAAAATGTGTGCAATTACTGAAGAGGATTTAACACAGTTTTATTCTGAAAAACCATACTTTTGTAGTGTCAGAATAAAAGACTAGATGATTTATTGCCATTGTTTGCACATCCGTTAATGATATGGGTTTTTATGTGTAACACATATTAGGTTATATTGGAACAGCAACCTAAGATGGAGATGAGATGATGAACTTTCCAATCAGACATGCCAGGGAGCACGTCGTTTAAATAAAATTGAGCAGATCTTTGACGGCGACACCTAATTATAGTAATACATGCAGATATAGTTTGGTTTGGGATATACAATATAAATAATTATATATTATTTATTCAAGTAAAAATATAAATTAGTATCATCTTTACTCGAGTATAGATATTTGTAGACTTCTCTTTAAATGCAGCAAAGTTCATGATGAAGTGTCTTAAGTAAATGCTACTTGAACATGATTGGGGACTGGGTCACTGCAAACAATCACTTTGTGTTTTGTTTCACCCAGTATGTGTCCTTATACTCTTGGCAATGATAGTAGCTTTATTTGTTTAAATTGACATTTTGTCTAAGAAATGCATGCTGTGTTTCTTGGTCTACTACTCAAACAACATTTTAAATCTGTGCCCTGTGCCTTGCATTTTAATTTTGCTTTTGTCGAATTACGCTAATTATTTTATAAATAACTGAAACCTTTAGTTTAATAATTAATTATATATGTTTTTGAACCAGTATCTGTGCTGCATTTCCATTAAATGCATTTTCAGATATGTTTCTCATACAAAAATGTAGTGTTTAGAAATATATAAAAAAAAATGTAATAAAAAGCTACACATGTATATGCAAACAACTGAGAAGAATAATAAATAATAATAATATTCTTGTTCAACTAGTAACACATTCATTTAATATACTTTATATACAGATATATAGAGGTGCATATATAGATGAATGAAGGATTTTTTTTCTCTGCTACATCAGTCACATTGTATCATTAACAGTAAGCATTTTACATGTCATTCATATTATATAGGCATGATAGGCAAAGCTTATTAAAGTAGTTATCCCTGCCAACAACAGCCAGATTTTACAATATATGTACACCGTTTCCAGAGCTGTAGATAATTTTTGACTGCAATGCGTATTTACTCATCAGATTCAAAATGAATGAGGCCAAATAAAATTATACCTGTGTTTACTGTAACATTGCTGAAAAAAATTGTGTAGGTAGGTAGGCATTTTATTTTATTTTTTTATTTTATTTTTTGGCGAAGTTAATTTAAGGTGGCGATGAGCTTTGATGAATGGGAAAATGTGGTATTTTAAAAACTACAATAGATAACAATATGAAATTGTGTATGTGTTATTGTTTCCCAAAAGGCATGGCAACAACTGGCTCTTTTCCCAATCACTTGCAATTATTGCAAAGAGGTAAAACAGTTTAATTTATTTTTCGCAAGTCCGGAAGAGGGTCAGTTCCAACAGCAGGACAATGAGCACATGAGTCGGCCGTGATAGCGTGAACATAATTATTAAAGTAAAAATTATTTTTAAAAAAAAAAAAAAAAAAATATTTTTCAATAAAAAAAAAAGGAGTCGGGGGTGTTTTCAGAGGGTCGGTCGGGTTACAGTAAACTCAGGTATAATTTTATTTGGCCTGAGTATTAACAAGGAACTCGTTCAGAGTAAGCACAAGTTTGCTATAAATAGTGATACATTTTAAAAGAAACAACTATTCTGATTGAATGGAAGTTAAGTAAAAACAGAAGAAACACTTTATGACCTTAATATCAGACACATGATTGGAACATTTTTCATCGTGTAAATATGGAATAAACTGTTCCACAGGACAGTTACATACAAATATAATACTCATGATTTTTTAAAAGTTATGATTTTTTATAGTAAGTTGATGAGTAATGATACTCACAATTTAAAAAAAACGTATGCTTTTTGCAACAAAAGTATGAGTAATATACTCAAAAACTCGGCTTATCTACAGCTCTGCGTTTCTAAGCCTGCTGTCGATGAGATATATATATATATATATATAAATACATATTTTGACAACCCAAACTCTATAAACACAATATAAACGACTTTAACACATATTCAATCACATTTTTTTAAGAACCTGTTAATAAACATATACATTTAATCAGCACGTGCACATTATTATATGACCTAAACACCAGGCCAGGAATTCACCAACCATTATTGAGAATATTCTAAGACTTAAGCCCCAGTATGCAAATTTCGATCACAAATATTTATAATGATCAACGTCTCAACAATAATACAGGTTCTATGTGTGATCTCGTGTACAAGCGTACCATAATGATCAACGTCTCAACATTAATACAGGTTCTATGTGTGATCTTGTGTACAAGCGAACCATAATGATCAACGTCTCAACAATAATACAGGTTCTATGTGTGATCTCGTGTACAAGCGTACCATAATGATCAAGGTCTCAACAATAATACAGGTTCTATGTGTGATCTCGTGTACAAGCGTACCGTAATGATCAATGTCTCAACAATAATACAGGTGTTATGTGTGATCTCGTGTACAAGCGTACCATAATGATCAACGTCTCAACAATAATACAGGTTCTATTTGTGATCTCGTGTACAAGCGTACCATAATGATCAAGGTCTCAACAATATTACAGGTTCTATGTGTGATCTCGTGTACAAGCGTACCATAATGATCAACATCGCAACAATAATACTGGTTCTATGTGTGATCTCCTGTACAAGCGTACCATAATGATCAACATCGCAACAATAATACAGGTTCTGTGTGATCTCGTGTACAAGCGTACCATAATGATCAACGTCTCAACAATAATACAGGTTCTGTGTGATCTCCTGTACAAGCGTACCATAATGATCAACATCGCAACAATAATACAGGTTCTATTTGTGATCTCGTGTACAAGCGTACCATAATGATCAAGGTCTCAACAATATTACAGGTTCTATGTGTGATCTCGTGTACAAGCGTACCATAATGATCAACATCGCAACAATAATACTGGTTCTATGTGTGATCTCGTGTACAAGCGTACCATAATGATCAACATCGCAACAATAATACAGGTTCTGTGTGATCTCGTGTACAAGCGTACCATAATGATCAATGTCTCAACAATAATACTGGTTCTTTGTGTGATCTCGTGTACAAGCGTACCATAATGATCAACGTCTCAACAATAATACTGGTTCTATGTGTGATCTCGTGTACAAGCGTACCAGAATGATCGAGGTCCAAACAATAATACAGGTTCTATGTGTGATCTCGTGTACAAGCGTACCATAATGATCAACATCGCAACAATAATACTGGTTCTTTGTGTGATCTCATGTACAAGCATACCATAATGATCAAGGTCTCAACAATAATACAGGTTCTATGTGTGATCTCGTGTACAAGCGTACCATAATGATCAACGTCTCAACAATAATACTGGTTCTATGTGTGATCTCGTGTACAAGCGTACCAGAATGATCGAGGTCCAAACAATAAAACAGGTTCTATGTGTGATCTCGTGTACAAGCGTACCATAATGATCAACGTCTCAACATTAATACAGGTTCTATGTGTGATCTTGTGTACAAGCCTACCATAATGATCAACGTCTCAACAATAATACAGGTTCTATGTGTGATCTCGTGTACAAGCGTACCATAATGATCAAGGTCTCAACAATAATACAGGTTCTATGTGTGATCTCGTGTACAAGCGTACCGTAATGATCAATGTCTCAACAATAATACAGGTGTTATGTGTGATCTCGTGTACAAGCGTACCATAATGATCAACGTCTCAACAATAATACAGGTTCTATTTGTGATCTCGTGTACAAGCGTACCATAATGATCAAGGTCTCAACAATATTACAGGTTCTATGTGTGATCTCGTGTACAAGCGTACCATAATGATCAACATCGCAACAATAATACTGGTTCTATGTGTGATCTCCTGTACAAGCGTACCATAATGATCAACATCGCAACAATAATACTGGTTCTTTGTGTGATCTCGTGTACAGGCGTACCATAATGATCAACATCGCAACAATAATACAGGTTCTATGCGTGATTTTGTGTACATGTACAAGCGTACCATAATTATCAACGTCTCAACAATAATACTGGTTCTATGTGTGATCTAATATATGTACAAGCGTATATATATGGTTCTATATATATATGCAAATTATAAATACACTTATACAATTCTAATCTGATATATTTTGTGCAGATATAAGAAAAAGAATTGAAGGTGGCAACATCCCAGTTTTATTGACGAGTCCAGAGAGCTTGTTTACCACTGGTGGTAACATGCGGCGAATGCTGTCTAGTCCCTTATATCGCGAGAAATTATCAGCTATCGTAGTTGATGAGGTGCATTGTGTAGAACAATGGTACAGTTAAATTGTTGAGTTTCTGTTTAGTTATTAGTTATTTTTTATGGAGGATGGGGCTTTTAGTGTTAGGATTGTCCATTCAGTCTGTACATCCAACCATTAAGTTTTCGTGTCAGGGCTGTAAAGGATGAAGCAATTTCAACACTATATCCCATAAATATGCAGCACAAGTAGACAATGTCATCTCTCTTCCTTCTCAGGTCAGTCAGATGAAGGTGAAAGTCAAAGTGTATCTGGTCACCAACTCAGCAGTGAATGATTGGATCAAAAAGATATATGGCAGAAAGGTTCAACATATGGAAATGATGTGTCTTGTTCATCTCCCGCCAAGCTGGGCCAAATTCAAGGTTGAGATTTCATGTCCAGGCTGCAACCCTGTAAAGGATTGTCCAATTTCAAAAATAATAAGCAGAACTATTCAGCACAAGAAGGCAATATTGAGTACAACTCCCATCCTCCTTGAGTCACAGTGAAGGTCAAAGTTCAAAGGAGTGTCTGGGCCTTAACTCAGCCATGACCGATTGGATAAAAAACAAATGTCAAAGATCAACCTTGTGTCCAGGTCATTCCTCAGCAATGAACGATTGGATTAATAAGAAACTGAGCAGAAAGGTACCACTTGAAGACGGAGCTTTGTCATGCTGATTATGTCTTCTTCAAACAAAAGGAACACTTTTGGAGTGTTACATATTTTTCTGAGGCATCTGTGTTCATTCAAAAAATTCTAGTTAATTTATTTTATCTAAAACATTCAGTTTGAATTTATTCAGCTTGACTTTTTGAAGAAAATTAATGGCAAACTGTTCTCCTCGCCCAGCATTACTGTTCTACTCACCCAGCATTAGTTAACATTTGACGTTAAGCTCACATCTCAGAAACCGCTTAAAGGAATTTGTGGTTCTAAAAAGTACCGTATAATAATTTATCTTGACCTTATACATTGACAGTTTGGCCATATATGTAATATTTATAGCATAATTGTTTGAGTATATGGGATTTATACTTCTTCTCAAGGGCCGCAGAACTAGAAGTGCAGTATAAATCGCATACGAGAAAAATATGCTATACATGTTTTGTACCATATCCATTCAATGCCGTTAATTGACATTTTGATTGACAGGTTGTTTGTAAACATACTACGCACGTGTAAATTGGGTAGACCATGGTATAACTGCCGAATCTGTCATTTATAGCACGACTGAAATATACCGGCAGCTATAGCACGGTTTAGGCTCAGACCTTCAGGTTTATGAACGTTATATCATAAGCAAAAACAAAGGAAAACCATTAGAGCTATGGTACAAGTATAGGATAGAGCATGAGTTTTGCACGTGTACGTGGAGATAATGCACGAGCGTTAGCGAGTGCATTATCGTCCGTACACATGTATGCAAGACTCATGCTCTATTGTATTTATATCACATTCTAACACGACCTCCGCAGTTTTTCATATACACAAAGAAGAGAGACAGCTGTATGTTATTCTACGATAAAATACAGCTGTTCCATTAATTCCACGCGAATATTTCATCCGTTGAAGCGCCGCGTTACATGACGTCACTTGTTAAATATACGTCACGAAGACAAACTCAACAGTAATTTTAATGAAATGTTAGTGACAACAACATGCCATGCTCCCAAACCGTGCACACCCCCGGTATAAACCCATCCTATGCATCAGTACATATAATAATAATTACAAACTGCGAACAATACACATATTTACTGCATTCTGATTGGTTAGTCATTCTTAAAAGTGTCCTGTTATTTCTCAATAACACGTCAAAATAAAATAGTTCCAGTTGCGCAGGCGCAGACTAAAATGGAAGCCCAACATTTGATTTGAACGGCGAAAGTGATCCGGGGTATGCTCGGGCTTCCAAACACTATATCAAAAAAAAAATGGAACGGTTCCGGCTTCCGACCTTTCACCTGGCTGATCGCCTGATTTTCTTTCCTATTCACGGTGACGAAACGAACGTTACCTGACGTCACTTTTTTTAAACCATATGTAAATAAACAGCGGATTTAAACAGATACTCAGTAAAGGTAAACATTTATCTTATTATTACAATCGTAACGCTTGATTATGTGTACAGTATTTTAAAAAGCTGAATCAATAGGAACAACCGATATTTTAAACCTTTTTTCGCTGGGTGCACTCTTGCCAGTTTGGAGAGAAACTTTTGGGATAAAAAGAGCAAAGCCTATCAGGGAAAAGGTTTTCGGTCGGGGTTTGCAGTGCCTAAAAGCAGCTACGCCACTAGAAACACTTTTTTTTTGGAAACGTAAAGATCTAGGCCAAGATCTATATTGTACCGTTGGGCGGAGTAGATTTCAAATTTGAAAATGTGTGATTTGGCTCATCGGTTCAACTGAAATTAATTTAATTCAGAGCTTACTGGGGCATGTGAAATAAAAATTACTATCAGCGAAGATTATCATTGATATAAGTTTGTAATTATAGGGATTGTTTTTCATTTTTTGCGATGTTATCGAAGTATAACACGTCAATGATGGGTAACAAATTTTGTATAAAACCGCTTCGCTGCGCTACGCGGTTTTATACAATTTGTGACCCATCATTGACGTGTTATACTTCGATAACATCGCAAAAAATGAAAAACAATCCTTAATTAATAAGCATCTTGAACGAGTTGAGAACGTTTGACATCATACAGCGCAAGCTATATGACGTAAGCAATGACTTAATTGTTTGTCACGTGACTAGTAGTGTATTGAAACGCAGAGCTTTGCATACGGGGGCGCCCAATGGAACAGCCTGCAAACATAGCAACCTGATTACCTTGACCTCCGAGATAACATATAGTGCCCCAACAAAAGCGTAAACTATGGGGTTATTGTTGTGTTAGAATCGAAATAATAAATACGTAAGTGTATTTTATCGGTGAATAAAATACAGTTAGTCGTTCGGATGCGAGTAATTAAATCACTCGTGCTAACACACTCGTGATTTAATTACTACGCATCCGAACTCCTAACTGTATTTTATTCACCGATAAAACACAGGTACTCATTTATTATTTCTTAAATAACTAGCATCTGCTGTGTATATCCTCGGGTATTACACGATGCATAGTGTGTATTTAGGCTATTGTGGTATAAATATATAAACATGATAATTTATAATAAATAGTTATCCTAAAGTTTCATCAAGATCGGATTATAAATATTAAAGTTATGAATGACTAAACAACTAAACACGTTTTCATTTAAATAATTGAAAAATATAATTTTCAACCTTTACTGTTGTATTAAATACTGGATATATTAAATTACAACAGGGGAGATGAGTTCAGAACGGATTATTCTAGAATCGCAGAACTGAGGAGCATCATCCCAGATGCAGTGATGCTGGCACTGACGGCTACAGCGTCCGTTAAATCAAGAAAAAACATATCTCATTTGCTCAGCATGAATCAGTTTCAAACTGTTGTTGGATGCAGCGACAGGCCAAATATAGCATACTTCTGTGAAAAGGCATCGCCAGATATGAGAGAGACATTTTTATGGTTAATTGATGAACTTAAATTCGAACAGAACAAAACTCCCAAATGTATTATCTACTGCAGGAATATCAAGGCGTGTGCACTACTTTATGTTTTATTTATGAAAGAAATTGGGCCTGAAATGTCGTATCTTGGCAGGCCATCCGCCAAAAATTGTCTGTATGCGATGTTTCATCGTTCAACTCCAGAAAAAAACAAAAGAATTGTGATGGAAAACTTTAAGAATGAAGATAGTACGCAACGTGTTGTCATTGCAACGACAGCATTTGGACTGGGTATAAATGTCCCAGATGTACGCAGGGTTCTACATTGGGGAGCTTCCAGAAGTATGAGTGGCTTCATGCAGGAGAGCGGAAGGGCAGGACGAGACAACATTCCTGCACATTCTGTTGTGTATTTCCATCCGGTCGACATAAGTAAGGTAGCAACAGAGCAGGAGATGAGCAATTACTGCACCTTGTTATCATGTAGGAGGCAGTTCTTGATTAATCATTATTCCCCAGATGCCCCACAGGAGGAAGCAAGTGCACACCCATGTTGTGACGTGTGTCTACAAGTCTGCGCATGTGATTCTTGTTCAGAAACTTACACAAAATTCCTGCATAGTCAAGATGATAAGCTTTTGTTCAAAGATGCAGAAGAATCTGACATGTTACCATATAGGAATGTATCAGATGCCCACAAATCTACTATCAAGACATCCTTGCAACAATTACGAAGTTCCATGGTGGATAACATTGCAGTATCAATATTAAATACAGATTTACTGACTGGACTGAGCAACAAAGTAATAGATGATCTAGTCAGCAATTCACACTACATTTTAAGTGTAGAAGACGTATTGTCAGAATACGTTTTTGATTATGCCACTGCTGACAGTGTTATGAAGGTCATTGAATCAGTCATATCAGAGGAATAGTGTTCACAATAATTATATTCTGCGTTATCAAAGCACATTTCATGTAAAAAAACATAATTCAAGTTTATTTTAACTTCGTAATTGTTGCTAGGATTTCTTGGAGTAGATTTGTGTTCATCTGACTTTTGCCTTGTTCTTGAGTTTAACATAAACATAATATTTAAAGGCATCTTGAAGGTTAAAACCAACAGTAAAGGGAATGCTGGTATTTGTTTGATTGTTCGAATGGTGTTTTATGTCATTTTTAGCACATGGTAGGCCATATATGATGGTTGCTGTTAAAGCGACACGCTTTGGTGAGGTTATGAGGATGCTGAGGCCCTTTTTTTGTTGCAGAGGCAGACCATCCCATTTTTCCTGGGTAGAACCAGTATTGTATATCTCCCGTCATCCATAAGAATCTACACTTTCTCACTTGAAATGCTTTCAACAAGCTTTATAATTGGGAGTTCTGAAAAACTTGATAAAGGTTGAACTAATTATTCTAGCTGGTTGAAACAAATTTCACGTTGTAGGATGCTCTATAAAAATTTAGGTTTACAGGTTCCTTTTTTAAAGGCAACTGGAGGCAATCTGGAAAAATTATGGGTGTCAATTCATATATAAATAAAACCATCAGGATGTGTTACAGCTTCATATAAAATGTACATATGCACTAAATAGAGGATTTTACATGTATTGATTTTAATAAACAAGTTGGATAAAAAAAAAGACAGGATACGAGGCTCTGCCGAGTATCCTATCTTTTTTATCTAACTCGTTTATTAAAATGACGAATGTAAGATTTTGTTTATCACATAACACACCACCGACGTGATAGTTCCACTTTAATATTGTCAATTTACCTTATTTGTAAGAGAATTCATGACGGTGTTTTGTTGTTTACATGACGTCGCTACGTTACGCGACTGTAAATGCGTTCGCCCTACAAATAATGCGACATCTTAAACCAAATTTAACGTTACTAATATGCATTTTATGAACTAAGATTTAAAAAAAAAAAAGATAATTAAGGTGTCTGAATGTATCGTATGATATACCATGCAAACAACTGGGATTTAATGTTTTACTGTATGCAAACAGTGTGACCTGGTCCCCATTTGCATCTGTAATATTTACACTAGTGTATGTAATAAGAGAAATAAGTCATGGCTTTATTGCACTCCCAGAAGCAATATTATGTGATAAATTACAGTAGATCCCATGATCCGTACAATTTATAGTTTTCTTGTGTATAAATTTGGATTGACACCTACGACTCTTCCAGATTATTCCAGCAACTTAAACCTATTTTAAAACCATAATGATGACTTAAAATGCCAACTTTCCTATCGAGTAACTTTTCTTCTTCTCATTTATCCATTTATGGAGTTCCTGGACATTGATTGGAGCAAAAATATCTGCACTCTCTGCTGCAAACGAGTTGTGACTTCTGCCTGGGATAAACTTGAACACTTCTGCTTCCTTCAATTGATTAAGTAGCAACATTCGATCTCTGTCCAGACTTTGGGCTGTGTGCCGACGAGATACCGGTGTGACATCAAGTCCTCTCTCCAACGTTTCCTGTATGTCATGACATATCATTCTTGTCTTTCCAACTCGGTCTACAACTTCTGGAGCATGATTTGGACCTAGTAGCCGTATTCTTGATTTGGCATACTTGTTAAGTAGTTCCATGACGTAATCCCCATCTAGGTTCTGTCCATCCCCACCTTTCAGATTAATGAATCTGTTGTGAATAACTTCATGCTGCTGTCTAAGCGTGAAAAGAGCTTTAACACCAGCAAGAAGTAAAAAGCCTTCCAACCTATACTTAACCTTGTGAGACATATGATATACAAGCATGGCATACTTCCAATGCCTCAGCATCCTCATGCCATCACCATAGCGTGTCGCTTTAACAGCAAGCTTACGGAAAAGTCCCAATTTTGTAATATTTGTAGCATAATTGAAGACTCCGTCTCTCTCAGGCTGAACATCATTTTGTGTATCAGTATCATCGAGTCTGTTCGTGCTCAATGATATAGCATTCAGAAAGAAATGGTCAAAAATTTGCCCCACCATCCGTAAGAACACCCTTCTTTGTGTGTCATTATCTGCAAGATGGATACCTTTAGGCAGATGCATACAATCACTGTCTAGGTTCTCCATTCTGAAATGGTGTAGTGCTGCTGCTAGCACATGACAATCAGTCACAAGATCTATAAATTCGGCATCGGCATGGTAATCTTTGGAAACTTGGCCAACGACATTCCTCCTATTGATAAGGTTTTTTAACTGATATAAAGTACCAGCTTCCCGACAACTGGCTGCAGAATAGTACTTGTCCATAATCACCTGGGAAAAGATAGTTACATTTACATGAATTCTCTTCAACTATTATTTTTAATAGACAAACAAGGGCAGTAACTCTGAACAAGAGGGCCTGTCTTGCACAACTAACTATATGTAAATAAAAGGAACAATGAGGTTTATTATTTATTTATACAGAGACAAAAAATTAGTGCACTTCAAAAAATTATTACTATCAAGGTGTTCCATGGAACGGTTGTGTGCTTATTTCATCAGGTACAAGGTAAAGATAAACTTTGTAAACAGGGGGTACACTCCTTAATTACTTATGGAGCCATTATTTTTTCTAATTGTTAAGTTTATGAAAAGGGGCATAACTCTGCACTGGATAATTGATCAATGTTTTGTCAAGTTAGGTTAAGTTGTAACTGTAAATAAAAGGATTTTTAAGAAGTATAGCCTACAAGGAGCTATTTATAGACAGGTACATGTATAATGCATTTTGGAGATTTATTGGGTTTTTTAGTTTCGGCTCACAGGTGAGCTATTGGGATGACCCTTCGTCCGTCCGCTGTCATCGTCGTAAACTTTTACCTCGTTAAGACGATAGGGCCTTAATTTTTCATCCGTTTTGATGAAATCTCATTCATAGAAGAAAGTGGGACAAATTAAACAATGCCCATGCCAGACTAGACACAGCAGACTTATTGCATCATTACAAGGTGAGCGCTCTAGTGCCATCCTGGCCCTCTTGTTTAAGGGATAGGGCAGAGAGATCAAAGGATAGGGTGTTAATTAAGGACTAGGGGGAAATTAGATTTTAGAATTAAGGGATAGGGGGAATAAGCTCTTAAATGGCCAGTGAAAGACCCTGAAGATGAAGGTGTGTGTGAAGTTTCATGGACATAGGTCAAATACTTTTCAAGTTATCGCCAAGGTTTGGTTGCAGGTTAAAGTGTGATGGATGACAGACAAAGTGATCCCTAAGTGTCTGCCATGCTCCTCAGGCGACACAATAAAAAGACAGACAGAAACAGTGTACGAACAGACAGACAGCAACAGTTATAACTATATGAAGCGCTCGGCATGCATGGCCCTGACTATCCCTTTAACAGATAATGATAATGTCAAGTTTCTTGTATATAATTGTTGAACATTCCATCACTTTATCGAAGAATATAACATATGGGTAATATTAGTATTTTGAGACGGCGTTTAAGTTGAATTACAATATAAATTTTGTACCTGTAAGAAATTCATTTTCTCATGAAAGTCTTCAACCATCGTGAAAACCCCTTCGAGCCTCTCTTCAGGTGTGTCACCATCCAGCCGTGACATATGGGCACCCCGTATTCGTTCACATGTCAGCTGGTCTCCACCTACAGCTACTGGTCGCATCTTGGCATTGGTGTCATCCCTAACAATCAATAAAGTACACAACATTTTTTGAATAATATTATAATTTGTGGTTGACCCAAATCTTTCACCAGTGACATTGGTTGATAGTACTATCCGATTAGTATAAGGATTTGTTTTCTTTATTTCTTTCTTTTTTCATTTGCATTAAAAAATATGTTTGACTATTAAATTGCCCATTAGCAGTCATTTGAACATACGCATATATATGTATGAAAACCTAAATCTACAAGTTCATAATTAACACTTTTTATTACATTAATGTTGGTGGAAGATTGAGATTTCTCCGTGTAAGAATATTCATAAGGCCAATGGAAACACAGTTGTTTTTTTGTTGCCGAATAGCTAAATATTAATAACTAGCTCCAAACACCAAAATAACTACCTGTGATGTTGTGACGTCTTGCCGGATAAAGTGTTGCTGACGTCAACATCATCAGTCGATAAGGTTCAATAAAGCGAATTAATTAAGTTAAAATTATACATAAACTAATTTAAGATGTAATAAATAGATTATTTAACTGCTGAGTTTAATTATAGGAAAATCCTTCACTCGATGGTAGTCATGTCTTTTTTTTTTCACCCACTCCCATTTAACTGCTTGGATGAATTATAGGGAAATATCGTGAAGGATTTCCCTATAATCGATCCAAGCAGTTAAATAACCTCTATATGTTATGCTTTATTATTTAAAATATAGTACCTGGGTACAACAGTTCTTACCTTACATCTTCGTTCTGTAATTCATCTTCAGAACGTGAATCTGGCACATACTGTTGAAGGTGCTTTAAGATTTCTATCATGTCATTCATCTTGTTTTCGTTCAAAGGAAGTATACCCAGAGGAATCTTATTGAAAAACATATTCTTTTAAGGTGAATCTTAAAATATTTTTGCTTGCTGTTTCCCGACCATAGATTTTATAGGTTGTTAGGTAGGTACATGTAGGTGATTTTTTTTTTTGCCGAAGACAGTAAAAACCTTAAGAAATAAAAAAAAGAGGCACAAGAGGGCCTGTGGACCCTCTACTGGCTAAACATAAAGTTTATGTATACTATCATTCAACCGAAACATGGCGATGATATACGCAACTAGGCTTGGTACTGATCATCCCTGCCATGTTTTGTTGAAATCCAGCCAGAGGTTCAGGAGAACTAGTCAGGACAAAGTTTGTGTATTAAAACCTTTAGAGGAACATAAGTCCACCAAAATCATTCAACCGGAACATGGTGACGAAATGTACAACTAGGCTTGGTACTGATCATCTCTGAAAAGTTTCACTAAAATCCATCCAAATGAAGGACCTTTCGTCTTAATGAGGCCAAAATATAGCATATTTCAGAAAATCAAGGGCCATAACTCCTGTGTAAATAGTCCATGAATTGAATTGAATTGGATTTTATAGTCGCACCAACAGCTAAGGTCATATGGCGACTTTCCAGCTTCCACTGGTGGAGGAAGACCCCAGGTGCCCCTCCGGGCAATTTTCATGCACGGGCGGGCACCTTGGTAGAACCACCGACGTTCCGCAAGCCAGCTGGATAGCTTCCTCACATAAAGATTCCTAGGCCCCTGAGGGATCGAACCTACAGCGGTGAGGGGCAAGTGATTGCAAGTCAGAGACTCTAACCACTCTGCCACGGATGCCCCAATAGTCCAATCTGGCTGTTTTTCAAATTTGTCGGAGCTTTCATTGATATTAACAATCTGCTAAAGTTTGGTAAAGATCGGATAAAAAATGAAGGCCCTATCACCTGAACAAGGCAAAATGTAGCATTTTTAAATGTTACTGGAACGATCTGGCTGGTTAAAAAAAAAAAAATATGGAAAAAAAATCACAAGATCTGGTAAAGTGAAGGCCCTATCGTCTTAACGAGGTAAAAGTTAACGGACGGACGACATACGGCGGACAACTCACCATCCCATAAGGGCCAGCAGAGCTAAAAAAATATGTTAAAGTATTGCTATAAAAAAATTGGGTAGGGTCCTTTTTTGTGGGTAGGTAGTGAAACAGCAAACCAACAATTTTTTATAGCTCGTCTAATTTGGGATAATTGAACATATTATGGTATAGTTAACAGTAATGAATATTATATAATTCATTAATTTAAAAGAGGGAAATTCATATAGATGTTAAAAGTGAAATACACAATAATGACCATTTTCACAGCCATGTACAGTGCATTTATAGGTGTATAAAATAATAGGTAGTAAAGAATATTTTTCTGTTTAAATTTAATTTTACTCAGCTCCTGTACCTTAGATTATTTTGAAAAAATTCCGGGCATGAAGATATATATAGAAACATACCTTAATGCAGCAAAGAAATTATTTGGTGCATTTGTCCATGCAAGATGTATCATAAATGATATTAATCTCTTATTTAACAGAGCTGTAGATAATTTTTGACTGCAATGCGTATTTACTCATTCGATTCAAAATAAATGAGTAACAAGCATTCAGAGTATATACTTGCTTTAAAATAGTTAAAGCTTTCAAAATGGATGTGAATTAATACATTTTAAAAGAAACAACTATGCAGATTAAATGGACGTATGAGTAAATTACTCAAAAACGCAGCTTATCTACAGCTCTGTCATTACAGAAACTAACCCGCCAAATAACAGAAAAATTAAATTCACGGGTTATAAAAAAATACCCATGATTGAATATAGATGCTTAAAATGAATTATGAGTTAGTAACTCTTAATTTGATGCTCCAGTTTCAGTGTTTTGTCTGGCTGGTTAAAGGGAGTACATCAGGCTTTGGGGCATAATTTGTTCAAAAACATCAAAAAAGTATTAACGTCCAATTTACCTTGTGATATATATATTTATCACATAACCACTAGTGTATAACAGATGCAAATGAGGACCGAATCACTGTGTTTGTATACGTTAAAACTGTTAATACCAATTGTTTTCATGGTATATCATACAGTATGTTCAGATGCCTTAATTATTTATCATTATTTGAAATCTTACTTCATAAAATGAACGTTAGTAACGTTAAATTTGGTTTAGGATTTCGAATTATTTTTACTTCGTATGAACAAAAAAACGACAGTCATGATTTGCCTTACAAATTGCCGCCGTATATAAGGAAAATTGAGAAAATTTAAGTGAAACTATCACATCGTAGGTGGGTTATGTGATAAACAGAATCTTACATTCGTGACTGTGTGTTATTGACTTTAATAATCTCGTTGAATAAAAAGATAGGATACTGGGCAAGAGCCTCGTATCCTATTTTTTTTTCCAACTCGTTTATTAAAATCAATAATACACAGTCACTCATTAACAGTTTCCTATAATACATAGAGGATCTTAAACGAGTTCCCATTTCATATAAGATTTATGAAACGAGTTATGAATTATTTTAATTTTAACGAGCCTTTTGACCTTTTATTTTATGCGTTCAGTGTAAAACCCGGTCAGATCGGACCAGTAACAGCGGAGTTATGGCCCTTGATTTAGTTAAAAGTGCTATATTTTGCCTCGTTATAATGATAAAGATTTCATTTTTCATCCGATCTTTACCAAACTGTACCAGAATGGGAACGAGTTTAAGATCCTTTTTATCACATAACATTGCAATCAAATTAGTAAAAATGAATTCAGATGGACATAGAACCGCCACAACGTCAGACACACTTTAGCGCCAAAATGTCATAAAATACGTGATGTCGTAACGTCGCGTCTCGCACATAACGCTGCGTATAAAAGAGTTTGTGTTTTACCTCTTTACACAGTCAGAGCTCTAACCTTAAACAGTTACAAGTTTTATAACTGCTGGAAGTTATTAAAATGCCAAATTATTATCTCCCTTTGGTTTAGAGTAGCAGATACGTTTCCCTAATAACCAGTTGTAACCTAAATCAGTTACCAAGATCATTTGCTAATAAATCGAAATAGTTGCCAAATGTGCAGTGTTTATTTATGTCTGAATACTTATTATTAAGGATAAATACATCTTCATCAAGATCCAATTAGCTGTTGTTCATTAATTGTCATGTTGGTACCTACAAAATGATTTTTAATGAAATTTATTGCATAACAGTAGCTAACTTCAGAGGCTTTGCGCATTGGATTTTCATCGATGCTCATAGAATTTTATTGCATGGTTATAAAGTTGAATAATCACCCTACCTGTAGAAAATTATATATATACAGGGAAAATTCCTGTACAGAAGATAGAATGCATCTAAACTTGAATGATTTTGGGGTAGTAACTGCTTCTGGTTATTATCCCAGTTTTAGTTGGTTTTATAATAACAGTCACAGGTTATGAAAAACATAACTGTTTAAGGTTAGAGCTTTGACTGTTACAAAATAGCAGTTTACGCACACTTTTTAACAAACCAACAACAATGTTTTTTATAACGTGCATTATTTTTATACGCTGTCACAAATAATAAGTTTATGACTCAGATCTGTGTGAATTTATAATAAATAAAATAGTTTCAGTTAATAAACTTGCGTAGTGTTACATACATGACATAAATAATGTATTTGAATAATTCTAAAAATAATACCAATCCTGATGTACTTCCTTTAAAGCCGGTTAAATTATGTCTATAGAGTTCATATCCTCAAAATATATATGCTATATATGTACCTTGTTGTCAGTAGTTTTAGAAATTGTGTACATATGATGAAAAAGTTGCCTGTTGTTGGCAGAATAGCTACTTTAAGTGTAACATGAGGAACATTCTGGTTGTATGGCATATGTGTACATACAAATAATAATAGAATGTGAATTGGGTGTTCGAAAAGAGAAGTCCTGCACATGATGTGATATGAAAATGAAAAATATACCACTTTTGACTTTTGCTTCATTTCCTCAGAGAACTCGTGCACAAAGCCATCTGGAATAAGACCACTGAAGATACCAAATGCTTTTATATGCTTGGCTAACAGCACCGCGGTGACTGATATAAGATCATCACGAAGCCAATAATTGTCTTCGGCAGATGGCAGGAACTCTCCATTTGGCACAAGGGCTAAATCTCCTAACGGATGGTCATCTGATAAATGTTCACTTATAACACGATCCTGTATGGCCATGAGTTGGACATAGTGCAGAGATTGATTCTGATGTTCAGACGTCATGTTACGGACTTTCAAATAAAAGTCCAGATTATCCATATTAAACCTGTAACCTGGACTTAAAGTAGTGCATTTTTCAACTGGGCGCTGTGTATAACTGTGGTCATCATCTGTCTCGGGTCGAACTTTTGCTGTGTAAGGGTGGTCAGAAGATGGATCTTGACTATTGTTTACCTCTACTGCCTTTTTCAAATCTTTAATTTCTTCTGTAACTCTATCTTTCATTTTGTTCAGGTCTCTATTGACTGAAGAATGACTAGTAGAAACTCCTAATTTTGACATTATTGCAAAACCGTCCTTGTCAAGTTGGCTGTTATAAAGCGACAATCCAACTACATGTTGTAATGCATTAAGTGCAACACAGCGACCGTTAAGCAGAACTGCCTCTGCTGTGGCAACTTTTACAATGTCATGCTTTCCCTTGCTGTTGGTAGCTGCAGTCTGCAATAATGATGATATCAGTGGGGTTTCTTTTTTGAATTCAGTGATCATCGTGGTTACATTAAAAGCTGAAATGTCATCAACTCTTGTTCTGATTACTGTTGAAGGTTTTCTGGCATAGTCGGAACACTCTTTTTTAATTATGTCGTTGACTGCATTACTGGCTTGTTTTCTTATTTCTTCATTTGCATGAGTAAACAGTGATTTTACTGCTAACCTAATGCTTCCATTGCATACATGCGAAACTGTGTCAGACATTTCTGATTTTAATTTAAGGGATTTATATGAAACCACCTCTTTCCTGGTCTTGGTTATGGTTCTTTTTTCACTTTTCCCAGACTCAAACAACTGGAGCTGTGTTTCACATGCTGGCACACATTGTTTATCTGCATTGTCACCTAAAAGATTGAGAAATATCAAACTTTTTAGTTCATTTTTTTGAAATACACATGAAATACATACAAGAAAAAATGATTCAATCTTTCATAATTAATCATATTTCTAAATAATTAAATTGCTTACAGAGCCGTAGATACTTTTTGACTGCAATGATTATTTCCACATCAAATTAAAAATGAATAAAAGGAATTCATTTAGAGTAAACAATTTCTTTAAATAGTTCATGCTTTTAAAATGGATGAATTATTACATTTTAAAAGAAACAACTATTATGATTTAATGGAAGTCACGTAAAACAGTATAAATGCTCTTATGAACTTAATATTAATAGACCCATGCGTAGAGAATTTTTTCATCATGTAAATCTCCGTGGTGCCACTGAGTTTCGTCGGTGTGTTCTTGGGCAAGAGACTTTCCCTTGGCCTTGTACGTCGTATGGGGACATTAACTGGGCGGTCCCGTGTATCGGTCTATTATCCTCCCAGTATGTTAAAGAACCACAATAATTAAATCGGTTCTTTTATGGGCCCTAGTTTAGTACATGTATTTAATATGCAACTGAAACACATTATGATGGTTTTACTCATATTTAGATGATGCCCATTATTCTCCCAGATCTCCTCGGGTCCTAGGTATATGTGAATACTTACACAGATTTATCCAATATTAGAATTAAAATATGGTAAAATCATAACTTCAGACAACTGCATGCTGCTTTTATAACCATTCAAAAGAGTGTCTGTATTGCAAACTAGCACTAAATATACAGTTTGTCAAGTACATAACTATTCTGCGAATGGTCAATCTATTACTCTTTCTGGATGTAACATCTCTGTCTTGTGAAGACTTTAGAGCCCCAGCCTTCCATTATTGTGATCTGATTTAGAATTTCCACCATGAATCCTCACCTGCAAACAACTTGAAACAGTCTGTAACTCATTTTAGATTTATAATCAGATAATTCTGTGATTCTTGATTTCAAAAAAACACATTACTTAATTTATTGTAGAAATAAAGTAGAAACTGAATCAAGCTAACTGAGTCTCTCCATCTTTGCTAAATCAAAACATTCGGAATGCTTCATTCATATTAAAATTAAATTAACAAATTTAAATTTAAAAAAAAAAATCTTCTATCACGACATAAATTCCTGGTATGATGGGATCACTTTCTTCTATTGTGATGTCACATCTGTGAACTGATTGAGAGTATAAATTAATGTAAAAAAGAGACTTGTATCTATAATTCTAAAATGATTTAATAAACTGTTTTGAATGACGTAACACACACAAAATAAAACAAACATATATCCCCTTCTCTCGTAATCCGTGAATCTTAAATGAAAACTTGGGGTTATTGGTCCCCTAAACACTAAAATCTGAGAAGTCGTAAAGACATGAATCATGACAAATAAGTAGGAAGAGGTAAGAGGCAACATCACCTCATTTGCATGAATTGCTGTTAAAATAGCAAAATACTTTATTACTCTTTATCTGCCTTTCTTAAATTACAAGATTTTATTTTCTGATCTGAAAACATAACACCACAATAATTAAAAACAACAATTTCATCAAGCCAACATTTGTTTTATGTCTCAAGGAAGTCCCTGTTTCGTGACATTAATAACTATTACCAGCGGCTTCCGTATTAAATAAACCAAGTAATTAATATATTTTCATTTCTTGCTTTTACATCAACTCAATCCCTGGTAGTGTTATGTTTAAAAAACACATTGAAAACTATTTGTACCTGTCATGTTTTAATGCAGTAGTTGAGTATTATACATGATAAGTAATGACTTCAAAATGTGCGAACGTCTCAATGACGTTGACGCTCCATTAAAATGGTTAAATATCGGTGTTTGCCTTAAAAAAGGTGCTCGATGCAATAAATCAGTTATTGCCTCGCCCCCTATAAATCTAACTGACCCCACATATTTCTGAAGGGGGTCAGTAACAAACCCAAAAACTAATATTAGCCTAACCCTGCCAAAATGAAAGGCAGAGATAAGATCATGGGTAACAATATTCTGTGTGGTAAGATGAATATGAGTGTGAAGTGTCAAGAAGATGAGGTCAAATACTTCTTAAATTATGGCCAGTTATGAGCTTGGTTAGGTTACAGGTTGAAGTTTATAAAGGGGGCATAACTCTGAACAAAATGAAAGGCAGAATTAGTGGACATGTGTAACAAAATTCTTTAGGTTAAGATGAATATGTGAAATGGGACATATCAAAATTTGGGTTCGATGTGGGACATGGGTTACAGGAACCAAAATTACTTATGCAGGCCTCTAGATAATGCTATAAGGAAGCCCATGGCCAAATTTGGTTGTGCTAGGATAAGAAATGTAAGAGACATACTGGTTAGGGGCCACTTTCCATCCAAGCCCAAGCTCTGTTTGATTTACCAAGAGTTGCCCTTTGTTACAGTGTAAATTGACAACGTGGAAAATAATACATTGACATTACTAAATGCATTGTTATAGCGATCGAGGTGAATGATGGAAAGTGTAAACATAAAAATTTTACAATGAAATTGTTTAATAGACTTGCAAACATCTTTTTAATTTATAAAAAGTTAGTGTATCATGACCTAGCTGTAAGCTGAATCTATCTTTCGTTAAAAAACAGGACCGCGACTGGTCTTGTAAACAGAAAAAAGCTAAGTATTAGTCTGTTTATAAAAAGGTTATCTGCCACTTGGATAATTTATATAAAACAAATTATCTGAGGATCAATATCAAGGAAGAGGTTACCTAATAGAAAGAAGAGTAACAATTGTCAGGATACATAGATTTGTCTGAAAAAGGTGTTTATGTTGACATAAGTGATGGAAAGTGGCCTCCGACCAGTAGACTCGGGGCATTTAATTTTATTAGATACTGGGACCTTACGCCGTACGACATGGGGAAGCATATAACTCCATGTCCACTGCCGTTGGCATGCCATCTTCGGGATGGTTAAAATTGTGTACTATTGATTTTATGAATATTGAGTTCTGCTCAACCCGGGGCTAGAGGGCGTGAGCGGTAGCTAGCATATTTCACTACCGCTCATGAACAGTCTCAATCAAACCGAGACTGCAATATTTCGTATGTGTCGTGCTCGGCCATTTCCAAAGGTCCATTGTCATACTCTTTTTGTAAACACAGCTTACACGCAAACCTTTTTGATGTGGGACGCCGATGTCGGAGTGGATTACATAAGGCAAAAAAAACACACTGTGTTTTCGGTGGCCCGACCGACCCTAAAACTTTTTATGAAAAAAAATAATTAAATTTGTTCTGAACAATGATTTATCGAGGTAAATTGACATCAAAGAGAATGTATCATCAACTTGTATAGGGTTTATGAGATAAATACATGTAGAATCTCACAAAATCTAGCTCAAAAAAAAAATGCCTACCGACCTACCATATTTTTTTAGAGCATGCAATAGCAAACACATCTATTTTTTTTTTTAGGCCTAAGCTGTCTTATTCTTCGAATAGTCAAGCTAAAAATGAATAAAGATATGCTTTACAGACTAAGTAAAAAAGAAATACAAAATAATGGTCCTATTTCATATCAAATTATTAAAATAAGCATTTAATAAAGCACATTTTTTGGTTCAAGATGACGTGATGTTGACGTTTACACTTAATACCGCAAAATTGACGACGTCATTTGACTTCCAGGTAAAAAATAGGCACGCGATAAACAAAAGTCACCGAAACAGGTACGTCACCGAAACAGGGACCTAGACAATCTTCTATGTCAAACCAGGGACCTTATATTAATGAGTTATATACATGTATAAGGTCTCTGGTCAAACAAATATTTTTTTCAAATCAATTTCTTTTTTTCAAAAGGGACACTGTCCATGCTGTCCGTAAGTAAGCAGATATTGAGCATAACCAAATAACCCTCTGACTTTTATTCAGTGAAATGTCTACATGAAAACTTGAGCATAGACCTAAAGAAGTCTGTAATAATACACTGGTAAATTTGAAGAAAAAAAAAGTTTTAATTATTATATGTAAATATTGTGGGACCCACTTTATTTACCTTTTCTGCTGATCACGTGACTTCCATTAGCGCATTAGGTTTTCTATCTAGTATGTATTGCGCAATATATATAGCCCGCTCAGTCAGGAGCGATGTAGACAATCTCTCGCTCACTATTATTACTCGAGAGTGTAATTTTAGTTTGGACTGGGAGTTCAAACGCACAAAGCGGCACTTCTTTTTTTGCACCGCGACTGAATTCCGTTAATCTTGCATTTAAATAGTAAATATTCAATAATGTTTAGTGTGTAATGTTTGTGAACGTAATTAGTGTGTGTTTTATCATGGACTCACATTCCCTGCCTGGAAATCATATTCACTTGAGCCGTTAGGCGAGGGGGATTATACTTTTTCCAATTTCCCCGTAACGTGCCTCTAACTAGATGTTGTTTATTTTCATGACGTTATCACTCTAACGTCGTTATATGTGGCGGATTTTTTCCATAAAATAAACATATTTTATCACTATGTTAATGTTTTATTATCTGTAAAATTGCAAAAATATATATACTTATGATTATTTCAGACATTTACACACAATGGAAAGCGCAGAAAAGCAATATAAGGCTAAATAAAATTATACCTGAGTTTACTGTAACCCCCCCCCCCCAATTGGTTTTTTTTTTTGTTTTTTTTTAAAAAATAAAAATTATGTTCACGCGATCACGACCAACACATGTTCTCATTGTCCTACTGTTGGAACTGTCCCTCTTCCGGACTTGCGAAAAATGAATTAAACTGTTTTACCCCTTTGCAATAATTGCAAGTGATTGGGAAAAGAGCCAGTTGTTGCCAGGCCTTTTGGGTAACAATAAAACATACACAATTTCATATTGTTATCTATTGTAGTTTTTAAAATACCACATTTTCCCATTCATCAAAGCTCATCGCCAAAAAATAAAATAAAATGTCTACCTTATTTCAGGAATGTTACAATAAACACAGGTATAATTTTATTTGGCCTAAAGGAAACAATCGGCAGTTTCCAAAATGAAACGACAACGTTATCGTCACCATTTTGTTTTTGTGTATTCACTATTGCTGGTATGGGGTACCTAAGGGGAAATTGTCCCATGTTCACGTCGCGAGACGTAGACATGGGCTCATGTCTATGGCAGATTGAGCAATAAAATCCCGAGAATTTTCGTTGCAGTATGACAATATCTGTTATTTGCTTCCGGTGAAGTTGACATATCATATGCAGTCAGAAAAAAGTATGTAAGGTTATAATACATAAATTTATTTATCGTAAGCATTCAAGGATTGATGAGAAAAAGGGATAAAGGTAAAGTAAACTGAAACATACATGCATTAGAAATTTAAAATATATATATATATATTTACCAGTTGTTTCCATCGTTTGTACATGCCCCACAGCTTCTTTGACTCTTTTCATGTCTATGTTCGGTGACAACGGTATAATTCTTTTTTGGTTACTTCATCACGTACATCTTGTAGACACTGTGATTTGGTAAATACACTGTCTCGCAGGAGTTCATATTTTAAATAGTTCTCATTTATTCGAGTAAGTAGCCTATGGCATATTCTACACAAATAAGAACCGTAATTATATTCACATTGGAAAGTTTTCTTGTAAAAGTTACTCGCAAGAGAATATCCCGAACCTTTCTCGCCTTTTGCACTGACAATGTAGTACCTGTCATGCGGATCTTGCGATTCGGATGAGCAAGAAACACAAGCCTTTACATTTGGTACAACTACCAAATCACAGTCCGCCATATTTTTACATTCATAAATCGAAATTGACAAACTTATGGCAAACGACATAAATAGTTGGTAAATAAGGTCTCCATTTCTACAAATATGCCACTTACCTTCCATTTTGCTAGGTTTCTTCAGAGTTCGTCTACGCGCAGTCGCCATATTGTAAATCCATTGTAAATACTCGTAGCGCCGTCTATCGGTCAAAATGTTTAAAGAACAGTGAGTCCAGACGCTCGCTAGCGTTCGCAGTCAGCTTGAGTGTGTCTGGATGATAGAGACTAGAAATAATTTTAATCACTTAAGGATACGTCTCTGATCCATATTTCATGTTAGTGCTACACATTACGTTCTCCGAGCATTAAATTTCATACCCCATCCAACCCCTTCTCCAAGAAGCGAAAACGGGGTTGGATGGGTATGAAATAAACCTTAATTTCGGCTTAAAAAGTTTGCATATTGTAAAATCAAAGCAGTTGATAGGTAATTTTAAAAAGGTTATTTTTAAAGTGTTTTATTGTCGAAATAGCCGTCCTTAAATCCTGCTAATATAAACTTTTATTTCCAATAGTGAGATAGGCACACTTAGTAACAGTATTCGTCTGATGGCTAAAATAAATGTATTCTCTCATTATCCAAAATTATCATGGGACTCTGAACATGTGCCCTCTATAAAATCAGGCTGTGGATTTCACCAACTCTACCAAAGCTTTACAAACATTCTGGATGATCACAACCTTATACAGATGGTAACCCAAAACACCCGACTTGACAACATTCTGGACTTATTCCTCACATCAAATGAGACACTCATAAACAAGGTAGATATACATGCAGGCATAGCAGATCACAACATCATTCTCGCAACAGCAAATCTTAAACCCAACATAAACAGACAAAAACCAAGAAACATACCTCTTTATCGTAAAGCAAATTGGGAAGGATTCAGACAATTTATAACAGAAGCTAAGGGGAACATTCTACTAAATTACGAAGCAACATCTGTTGAACTTTTATGGAACAAATTTAAAGATTCTCTTCAGTTAGGTATTTCAAAATTTGTACCCACTAAGAAACTAGGGACTAAATCATCATTGCCATGGCTAACACAGGAAATTAAAAGGTTAATCAGGAAAAGAGATCACCTATTTCAAAAACGTAAACAATCAAACAGCAGAGACAGAACAAAACTAAATAAAATTAAAAACATCATCAAACACAAAATCAAAACAGCACACACAAACTACATTGAAAACATCCTAAACATACAGCAACAACAACAGGACAAAACAGAATCTTCTAAATTTTCAACCAAGAAACTTTATAGTCTCATTAAAAATTCCAGACAAGACTCGCACGGCATTGCACCACTAAAGGATCAACTGACACAAAACCTCAAATCTAACAACACAGATAAAGCAAACATACTCAATAGACAATTTCAATCAGTATTCTCTCATATGTCACCTCTCAGACTAGGACAATCATGTCTTAATGCACTCAACAAAACTAAATATCCACAGATGCCAGACATAAAAATCAGTAAAAATGGAGTTCATAAACTACTTACAAACCTTAAAACAGACAAAGCAGCAGGACCAGATAACATTAAACCTCTCCTCCTTAAAGAACTCTCCAATGAAATTGCAGATATTGTCCAAATTATTTTTCAGAAATCTCTTTCAAGTGGCGAACTACCTTCTGACTGGAAGAAAGCGAATGTAGCTCCTCTGTACAAAAAGGGTGATACAAGCGACCCAGCAAATTACAGACCTATTTCCCTAACTTGCATTCTATGTAAGCTTCTTGAACATATTGTTGCTTCTAACCTGTCATCTCATCTCAAACAGCATAATATACTTTATGATCTTCAACACGGCTTCCGAGAAAAACGTTCCTGTGAAACCCAGCTCCTCGGACTAGTGGATGACCTCACTAGAAACCTCTCTCTCTCTAAGCAAACTGACTTAATTCTCTTGGATTTTAGTAAAGCCTTTGACAAGGTCAATCATCTAAAACTTCTCTTTAAACTTCACGAACATGGCGCCTCACCGGCTGTTACTAAGTGGATTCACTCCTTTCTCATTGGTAGATCTCAAACTGTTGTTCTAGAAGGGGATACTTCTTCTGAGGTACCTGTAACATATGGTGTGCCACAAGGCTCTGTTCTCGGACCCTTCTCTTTCTTCTTTACATAAATGATCTCCCTGAATCTATAGCCTCACAAGTGAGATTATTTGCAGATGACACCGCAGTCTACATCACTATAAATAACCCGTCTGACTGTCAAACACTACAATCTGATCTTCTTATTCTTGAGAAATGGGAGTCCAAGTGCGACATGGAGTTCAATCCCAGTAAATGTCAAGTTCTCCATATAACCAGAAATAAAAACTCCATAAAACACCAATATAAACTTCATGGTCAAACACTAGAAGCGCTGTCGGATGCAAAATATCTAGGCGTGGACATATCTCATGATTTATCCTGGAACACACATATAAATCGCATCACAACAACAGCAAACAGAACTTTAGGCTTCCTAAAAAGAAACATACCCACAAAACACGAAAAAGTACGCGAACTTGCATATACCACTCTCGTTAGGCCACAACTGGAATACGCATCCACAGTCTGGTCACCATACACTCTCACTAACATAAATAAGGTAGAAATTATACAACGGCGCGCAGTCAGATGGGTAAAAAACAACTATTCACCATATCACAGTGTAACAGATATGCAAACAAATCTTGGCTGGAGAACATTAAAAGACAGAAGAACCGACTCAAAATTGTTAATGTTTTATTAAATATTCCATCACCAGGTTGAAATTCCAATGCCTCCTTATCTCCAACACCCTATCAGAATGACAAGACACATGCACCCGAATTCTCTCATACAAATTCATACAAATGCAAACTTCTACAAATTTTCTTTTTTTCCCCACACAGTCACATTATGGAATTCGCTTCCTCATAGTAGTGCTGTCCTGCCAAACATAGATCTGTTTAGGCAGTCAGTCAGCCAGTTAAATCACCATTGAGATCCGGAAGTTGTTGTTTTTAAAATCTTTTTTATTTCTTCTATTAACACTCCTTTATTTCACTTATTCACTTAGATAGTCTTATCTATCTACTTTTAGCTTTTCCATACTATTCTCACCGACAAACGCACTTTTTCCTGCTTAAAATACCCGTAAGGGGAGTACAGCAGTATAAACAGATAGATAGAGATTTTTTCTTGTTATACCATATTTTTGAAAGTTGTCTTTCATTCCAAATCTTGAAGTAAAACAAGAACAAGTTAAACACTAAACATTATATCAAATTCAATGCAGAAGAAATAAACGGTGCGTTGTAATGGTTCAGTATATATATATACTCCTCAAAATAATTTAAGGTCCACAAACTAGAACAGTAATGATTACTTAATCTTTAATATTATGGATATTATATTCATATAAATAGTTAGCACATGTATGTAACGTAACAATTGTAAAACAATACAACTAAACTTAAAAATTGCAAAAAGACACTACATTGTTCAATTAAACCAGTGCCACTTTAAAAAGTGCCCCAAATCTAAACACGATCCTTAAATAGTTTGAGGCGTATATCTACTAAAGGTAAAAAGAAACGCAACTCAGGAATTTCCGCTATATAAGTTATATACTGCACACCTAATTCAACGTACTATTCCAGAGCAATACCAAGATGTTTCGTAAAAAACAAAGTTGGAATTTGTTATAGAATGGACAAAACTGTGCTGATGTAGACTGTTTAATGACAGTAAACTTTGTAATATAGGTTATTGAATTTGTATGGCTAAACATTACTTGGAACGAGTTGTTTTGGCAAAGGACGACGAGCCGTCCTGCGCCAAAACAACGAGTTCCAAGTAATATTTAGCCATACAAATTCAATAACCTTTTTATTGTATACTTTCATGTTGTTTTCATTCAATGTTTATTGTATGACTATTCCTTTTCATTGTATTTGTGTTATTTTTATAGCTTTTGATGGAATTCCTATCTTCTCATTCAGTTTCATTTTTTGTGGATGATTATTTTGCGCGAAAACGACGTCGGATGACGTCGGATGACATCAAGCTATTTTCTAAAGTTTGTTTACCATTTGATTAGGTTAAAAACAGTGGGTGAGTGACCATTCAATTATTTTATCAATTTCTGCCATAAAAGGTTGAAAAATATTTATTTTTTGTTGACACTATAGGAAGGATTCCGTTATTTTATTTGTAAGTAGTTCCTTATTTCTATTTCGCGGCTCTTAGCAAACACGAAAAAAAGTTCCGGTGCAATATCAATGTGTGCAATATCGTAGAATATTGCACACTTAGCTCAATGCAAACTAAACAGGACAATATTAAAGTATACAATAACACGAAATACATAGATGTTGAAGTTCAGCTTTGAACGTTTTAGCCACTTTAGTACTGTATTTAATGTAAAGACATTTAAAAGTGTTACATTCAGATGTGCTCACCTGCTTGAGCCTAACGCGTATTATATCAATAATAAAACTTTTAAAAGATACATGTTAGTGTGTTATATGTAGTTTTAGTAGTTTTTCTGGAAGGAAATGTCTAATGTAGAAGTGTACCATTTGATTCACAGCAGCTTACTATAGATATATATCTTTATTTCCAATTTCTAATAGGCTTAAACGCCCGTGAGGATACAACATACAATTTCACAAGCATGGAAACAGTGTATACATGTCGACATATAAAGTTTATCTTAACTGAGCTGATACAATGAGAAGGCGTATATATATATAACACTTTCTTACATAAATCAATTACAATTCAATTTCCTTAACACATATTATATCAAATTCGCATGAGACAATTAAAACAGCTTCTTATCCGTATGATAAACAGATATCATATAATCTGAATATTAGTACAGATATACATGCTTATTAATCCACCACGGATGTTAATAGTTATTAATTGTTGCAATTCCATTGCTGACTACTTTAACTAATTGTTGCAATTCCATTGCTGACTACTTTAACTTAGTTTGTCTACCACAGACTTTAAATAAACAATGAAATAAATACCCGTTGTTGAGTGAAGACAAGTTTTAACCCAGTAAATGAAAACACTTAACTGATAGTCAAACTACAAGACATGCAGTCAGAGTAAATGAAAGCACTTTACTGGCGGTACGTATTACCAATGTGCTTGCATTCTTCACTAAAAGACGTTTCTAAGTAAAATGGTCAATATGCTTTTTATCATAATGATTAATACGTACATAAGTTTGCAAACATGACATACAAGTTTACAACCATGACATATTACATACATTATATACATTACAATTAGAAATTGCGAATTGCTGTATAGTGTTTCGTTTCGTAACTTAAATGTTTTTAAAACAAAGGTACAAAGTTTGCGAATATATATTTTATTTTGTGAATTTAATAATTCCAGAAATATGATCGTATTTGGCCTCTTATAAATATATTTAGGAATATAGTGCTTCCTTAGCATTATGTGTGTTTGTCTTTCCAGCACAAAATGGAACTCATCTTGAAGTCTATTGCGAAATAAACATATTCGATTGTTAAATGGAATTATATTGGGTTTAATCCATCTACCCGCTTCAATTTGTAGCCTATGAGATGACACCCGTATCATAGTTAGTGCTTGACACAGCCTGAAAACATTTATATTATCTAGATATGGCTCAAACTGAAATTGTGCAATATGTATATAACAAATTGCTCTAGCGGAGTTTTCTAATAGACTGTGCCAATTTTGAATAAAAGTTTCATTCAACCGTTACTTTACTATTGCAAGAAATATATTACATTTACCAACACTTTGTTGTAACCATGCGTCATAAAATCCAAGAGAGGACAGTAAGTGTTTTAACTGGGAAACCCAGTTTATTTTTAGAGGATGAACTTTATAGTCATTAATGATCATATGTTGTAAACTACTTTCACATATTTACGATCATGTACTCATATGATTTTAACCAATATTTAATTTTATAAAATATCTTCTTGTAATGAATGATGTTCTGCCAAGTTCACAATATATTAAATCATTCTGATATATTTTCTAACACCCAAAATATGTTTACAAAACTGTAAATGCACTCTTTCAATTGATATAGCTTGTTTGAATCTCCACACTTCACATCCATAATTTAAATTAGAGTTATCAATTTATCAAACAGATCTAACTTAATCGTTGGTGATGTAAATTTATACAAATACCTTTTCATTTTAAAAATTGCTTTTTTTTGTGCTTGACCAGAAGAGAGTAGTTTCTGCTTCTACTGAAGACCCTCCCGTAGAAAAGACTATACCTAAATATGTGAACTTGCTAACTCTATCTAATGAGGCCCCATCATAAATAGAAACTAACGTGGTAACATTGCGCCCTTTCTAAATACCATAACTTTCGTTTTAGTACAATTTATTTGCAATCTCCATTCTTTGCAAAAGTTAGATAGTATATAAAGTCCCTCTTCTAACTTGGTTGCAGTGTTAGCAAACAGAACTATATCATCTGCATACAAACGTATAAACATCTTAAACATATTAATATCTAAACCCTCATAGCCACTATGTATGCATGCATCTTATATATCATTTAAATACATAGAGGGGCGTCCGTGGCCGAGTGATTAGAGTCTCTGACTTGCAATCACTTGCCCCTCACCGCTGTAGGTTCGATCCCTCAGGGGCCTAGGAATCTTTATGTGAGGAAGCTATCCAGCTTGCTTGCGGAACGTCGGTGGTTCTACCCAGGTGCCCGCCCGTGCACGAAAATTGCCCGGAGAGGCACCTGGGGTCTTCCTCCACCAGTGGAACCTGGAAAGTCGCCATATGACCTTAGCTGTTGGTGCGACTATAAAATCCAATTCAATTAAATTCAATTAAATACATAGACAACAACACTGGAGATACGCACTCCCCTTGCCTAATGCCAAATACACAATAAAATTCAGTAAATATCACTCAATTGGTTACATTATTTAACTTTAGACTTAGCACATGAGTACATTGATTTAAAACAGAATACATTTTCTTTCCGATTTAAAATATGTGTAAGTAATCCATTTAAAACAAATATATTATCAACAGTACTCATGTGCGAATTAAATCCATCCTCTGCTTCAATTAGAACGCTGTCTGTTACTGCCCACTCAGATAATCTATTGTTTAATAAACGTGTAAATAATTTACCCAAACAAATTAATAAAGTAATATCTCGGTATTTTCTACATCATTAATATTGCCCTTTTGTGAAGAGGAATAACATACCATTCTGACCAGACTTCAGGAAAGAACCCAACCTCGAACACTTTATTAAACATTTTATACTAGGTCTATGGAGTTTGGATTCTCAAAATATGTAAGTTATACATATCTCGTCGTCAGTAGGTTTGATTCTGGATACATCCTGAGATGTTTATTATTTTTTTGTATTTGTTTCTTTAGCTAGTTCCTCTGGATGTGGACTTTATTGTTAGAGAATTCCTTTTGATGGGATGTAGTTTTGTTTACGCTGTTTTGTCTATTTGGGCTCTGAAGACAGGATAATAGCGAGGATTGTGCGCATATAAAATTGTTTCAAGCTAACCAGTAGGCCTTATTGCCTACTGACCGTTCCAAGTCGGTACACCTGTCTTCACCAGCCTTTCTGTTGTTTTTTGTCTCCTTCATTGTATTTTCAAGTCCTTGTTTGCAGTACAGTGCGGACCTACGAAGCCACTGCGTTCGGACACTGTGGTTTCTATAGGACCCTATATCTCATTTTTAAAAACGATGGACATCTATTGTAAAATGTGCCTGTTGATGGTGGGATACGGACTTTAAGGCTTGTTACATTGTGATATAATGTATTTTTTCATAACATTTAGAGTTTTATATACTTTTAATCGGCACATATACATTATTATACGACCTGAACCCCTGGATAGAGTTTTAAAAAGTTGTTTTGTAGTGCAATTTTTGTCGATATTTGGAGGGTTAGTTTATAACCTGGTCCTTTAATGTTCTATTTTACGTTTTTATGTAAATCTCGTTGCAGACATGGATGCCAAAAAACAGTAGTAAAGAAATTGCAGTCATCTTAGAAGACGATTTGACGGTATCCCCTTTCTTTTACCAGTATCTAAAACTCGTTCATCAAAAATACGACAATAAAGTCAATATAAACGGATTCTCATTGCAAGGGCACAGTATCCGTCACAGCGACGCCGGAGCCGAGCTCAATATTCCGACAAAGAATATCGTATTCTTATACCCCACCCTTGGGTCATGGGGATTTTCTCCAAATAGACGGAACTGGTTGGACTTTGTGGACTGGTTTACAGATGCAATTAAAGACAAAGCATTCAAACCTAAAGTTCCGGGAAATATTGCTACAACCTGGTACAACAGATTAAGTAATCAAGGGAAGGGCGATTCTATTTGGACCATATGGCACATCTACTACGCCTGGAAACACCACGAGCTAACGCTGTATTGCAATTTTCCGGGTAAGTCTACTTGGCATTAAAATGTATAACCACATCATCTGTGGGTTGATTTACATATATCTTGGTAAGCTTCCTTGTTATCGACCATTTGCTCTATGGGTTGCGTTACATTTTGGTACATTTAATGTAACATTACATAGCGGTTACCTCTAACTTTAATGGTGTTACCTTTAACGTAGAAATTAAAATTGTTACTTTGGCGGAGTTTGTTACAATCGGCATTATATGAACATGAAAATACCCTCGTTATTCATCATTGTAACTGAATTATTCTAACCATTATTCCGTTGGTCATTTAATTGTTACTACACGTTTTTCATTTTTATTGAATGTTTATGATTTAAGGACACAGAGGGTTAACGTTTAATTGGAAAGAAAGGGGATTGCACCATAAAGGTAGGCCGATCAGCAAATCGAATGCAGATTTCGACCATCTTGTTCAAGAATGGAACATTAACTACGAACTTCTACCTGGCGATCCTATTGTGGTAGGAAACGATGGAAAAATACAAGGACGAAATTAAATGGATTATATGCGATCTAAAAATTGTTTGAGTGTCAGTGCAAATCCAAAGAAAATCGTAATGTGTTTCAGTGTCATATTCAATGTTCATATGCAACAAACTAGACGACTCGGATAGTTCTAGTTGCACTCATCATTAATATTAGTTGTATGGTGATTTAATGCAAGCGTTGCATGGCAGATACTAGGGTTCACTTTGAACGTCGTCCGTTGTCCGACGTCGTCCGTCGTCCGCCACACTTTGACCTACAACATAAGCTTGGCCATAACTTGAAAAGTATTTGACCTATGTTCATAAAACTTCAGACATATCTTCATATCAGATCATGGAATGTCGTTAAATATGTCCAATAACTTTGACTTTCATTCTGACAGAGTTATGCCCCTTTTTATAAAACTTTAACCTGCAACCTAACCAAGCTCATTACTGAAATTAGCGCACGCAACGTGACACAAGTGTTCCGTGGAACACCATTCTAGTATTAAGTAATATGTACAACTTTTCGCAAAATAGTATAGATACTGGGGGTATAGGGCCAGTTTCCTCCCTCCCGACAAATAATCAGCAGTTATCAGTTGCCTCCAGTTGGCCTTAACACAAAGATGAAAACGCCAAATGGCGGTGACACACTTGCTACAAGAACCCTCGCAACTATACAAACTGCTTGATTGCCCTTCTCTTAGGAAAAACTTTACCAAAAACCCCAGTATCTGTTAATCTTCATCATCTCTGTACATATCATATTCTATCATGGAGTATTTTACTTATATGCTAATGTATCTTGTCCATTATCTAGTATGTACCTGTTATCATCATAAGCTGACAAACTCTTTTTATTGATTTCGTAGCTGCTTATGTTATGCTTTTGTGATCTAATAACTTTCATCTCATGGTGGGCTTCTGTTGCCGTAAACAAAATCTCTTTGTAATTATCATGCATTGTATTTTTTTTCACAACACACTTTTTAACACCCTTGCATTTTTTGTACTAACCTCATTATCTAACATATACAAATATAGTTTACTTCGTAGTCCAACAAATTCAACAATAGGCATACCACAAGTTTCATCTTTCATTTTTCCAATAAAATTGTATTATCCTTAAAATCGAACTTCCTTTTTGAATCATAATCACAATTATCAAAAAGTTCTTTATCCTTGTAAAAGTCTACATACACATCTTTTGTTTTTATTTCATAACACAAGAAATCGGTATCAGTAAATAATAATTTTGCTTTTTTATCATATTTGTTTTTAATGTAGTTGTAATGGAAATCATAAATCAAATATTTTGACAAGTCTAAAATACACATGCCAACACAACAAGGATGATTTAAAACTAATCGTTTTTTTATTCTGCTTATGGCAAATAAATTTTCATTAAACATTTTACAAGAAATAAAAGAAGGTCTTGCTGCATATTTTAAAAGGACCTACTCGTCGTGAGTTAATTTAACATTAATTATTGTTCTCAACTTTTCCATAGTATTATCAAAAACTGAATTGTTCATCAGTATGAAGAAATCTTTTCAAAAGCATTTTTAACAGCTGTTCTCTTGGCAGTATTAAAGTCTATGTATGTATTTAACCACTTTGATTCATCAAACTATAGTATTAGGTGTATTTTTGTTACCTTCAATCCAAGCTTTTTATATAGTTTTAAGTTTCTGTAATGCACAACATACATTTCTTTATTTTTTAGTGTTGTAACACGTTTGTTAACTTTACTAGATTCTAAATTAAACTTTTTGTTTGAACTGTTACAATAATCTGACAACGACTCATCTTTTATATTTAAAATTTCTGGGGCAAGAGGATAATCATTATGCGATTCATACAGTTTCTTGGGATACTTGATATCACACTTAACAATGTAATTTGATTTTCCTTTTTTGATCTTATTTACCCACTTAAAGTTACCAGTAGGCAACGGTTGGCACATAGCCCACCCATACAAGTTATTAGCATCAAGATATATTATGTACTTGCTTTCTTTTTTCTTTTCATAGTTTGTCATATATGTATTGTTATCCTGTGAATATCTGTTTGCAATATAACTCGTACCGCCTCTTAATCCTTTTTCCACAAACAAATATTGATCAATAGCAGTGATTAAGTCAAGTTGGATACCAGTCATCTTAGGACACGCATCCCTGGCTAAATCAGGACTACTGAAGTAATGACAAGGATCTAATTTGTAATACTCAATGCACATTTTTCTAAAGTTTTCAAAAACATCTGTCAGCAACAGCACATCAGTCTTAAGATACAGATCATGATATTTTCCCATATTTTTAATCTTAAATTTTTTCCATATTTTTTTAGCATGATCATAATCTGCATCTGAAATATGCTCATTATTTAATTGAGAATAAGGGCTATCTTTGCCAGGTAATTTAGTTTCCTTGATACGTTCAAAACTGTTCATGTAATCATAAGGATAAACGCCTTTTCTTTTTATTAATTCTAGCTTGTTGCGAGAGTATTCTTGCGAGATATACTGCAATGAAGGGATGTTTTTTACTAAATTATCAAGCGATTGAGACATAAACTGGAAACTGTCAATAAACACTAAACTTTTTCCTTACATAAAAGCCATGTACTTTTTCCTAACATGTAGCCATGTTAATCGGTATAACATTTATTTCTTTTTTAAACTTTCCGATGTTCCGCATTATAAAGTGAGAATCATATCCTCTCAAGTCATGAAATACAACAGGTATTTTTTTAGTCAGCCTGAAATATCCAGAACGCTTCCCCTATACTTTCCAGTTATATGGCAATGATCTTTAACTTTTCTAAGAGAGTTTTCATATGCTGCTGTATGACCCGCGTCACTTTTTTTGAGAGTTATTACAAACACATTACCGCAAATATGGCATGATTTAGATTTTTGGAATATAGCATCTTCTTCCGACGACATCACCAAATCTTTCTTAAAATGTACATTCATAGATTTTTTATACCACTTTTATTCTTCTATCATTTTCTCTAAAAACTTGTAAACAGCATTTGATCCTCTGTACGTTACAACTGGTTTTAAATATTGATCATCATAATAACAAAAAACCTTATACCCATAACTGCAATCAGTATGCTTTTGATATGCTTCTGTATATGATTTTTTAGGATTGTTTGATGCTGAAGAAATACTTTCTTTTACTGCTTCAAAATCAGCATATACGGCAATCGGAACCATTAGCTGCCTGTCGTAGGTTTTGAAATAAACCTTTTCATCTTTGTTCGGCATTTGTACTGCTTGTTTTCCGTTAAGTGAAAATTAATCAAGCTCATGCTTTTTAACATCATTTCTAATGTAAAGCACTGCAAGCCTGTTTTACAAAATCATTTTTTTTTCTTGTGTATTGTTTGATTATACATCAAACTGTTAACGTTTTTTATCCCTACATAATGATTTTTTTATTTTTCGGTGATCAAAAGCATATCACACGATTCTTTTGCTTTATATTTTGATATGCACAAAGGGTAAACTTGATTATCTTCATACCCAAATATGTTAAAACAAATGTTGTTTCGTTTTTTCGATTTTTGGGATTTGTTGTATTGTAACAACAACTGTTATTCCCTTGTAATCAAGATTACCAATATGATTTTTATACTTGGTTATTCTTTGAGGTTTATTGTTATCAGGAAATTTATAAGCCAAATGACATCATCTATAGCACTCGTTATCTTTTTCATTTTTATATTTATTAAACCTTTTTAGTGGTGTTGCAGTTCTTTTGGTAAATTCAAATTAAAGCTACCTTGTTTGTGATTAATTATGCTTTGGATGCAAAATAATCTGCTTTATAAGTGGTTATTTTACCTTTTTCTTTATCATGTGCTACTTTATCTAAAGAAACTTTTAAAGTAACATTCATTTTAAGATCGTTTGTTTGTGCTAATTCCTTTTCAATGGTATCCATAACAAGTGGTTTTGTAAACCAAAGTTGCTTAATTTTGCTTTCGCTCCATATAATAAGAACTCGAAAAACTTTCATATATTGCTTTGGTGATTTTTAATTTTCCACAACTTTGATATATTCTTCTGGTGGTGATTTTACAATTTTCATAACTTTTCTAACCATTATCATGATAATATAATATTGCATGAGATTCTTTTATTAAGCCTATATATAATTTATTGAATTATTTTTTAACAGGAATGGTACTAACATCTTTGATTTCCATAATTTCATTATCATCTACTATCTTTTGACACGTATATCAATCGTCCAACCATTACATCTTTTTTCTAAAACTGGTTTTTCAAAGTGTTTTCTTTCTTCTTCTGCATAACTTCCCATATACTATAGATTATATTATATTATTTAATTTCAAGCTTTTAATAAACGTTTTCAAGTTTTCATAGCATTCAATATCAATATCACTCATATGATCTTTTTTTTCCTTAATTAATTTTTTATTAAATTTCTCAACCTGTTTGTCTACTGCGTCTGTTTGGTCATTTTGAAAAATATTGATTACTTCTGTCGTCTGGTATGTGAGTAGCTTTATTAACCAATCAATGTCACACAATTTAATAGCTCCCTCCAAGCGTTTCATCCGGTTTTTTTTAAACTCTTCAATCTCCTCTTTCGCCTTGATCATGAGAGTCTTTTTAAAATCAGTTACTCTTTCTGCACACTTTTCATATACTATAGATTATATTTTTTTTTATTTAACCAGCATAAACAATAATATTAATTATTTTGTCTAACAAAATGCTGTATTTAGGAATAAAAGAATCCTCATTTACAAAACCACGTGTTGCTGATGAAATTTGTTTTTTACAGAAAGCATGCAACCTGTTTATATCTGGGGTTTTATATGTTCAATGGTAATTTTAGCTCTTGTGCCATGGTTATAATTATATCAGTCAGATCTTGAAAGTTTGTAAAAACTATTAAATCTTTTTCAAGTTTAGTAGAATTCTCAAAATCAACTATTCGAGCACACACCATTTGATTTTTTTTAAAGTTTTTGATTTTCTTTTCTATACGTTCCGTTTATATAATATTACATGAGATAATATTTTTAAGCTTATATTTTAAAAATATACTGCAATATTATAATATATTGAATTGCAAATATTGTGAAAGAGTTTGGATATTATTGATCCCCCTGGAGTATGTTCAGATTGTATCTTATTTTGCATGACTAATAAAAAGCTTTGTACATATATTGTCAAAACAATATCTTATTGCAGGTTACAACTACAACCGAAAGAAAACTATTTACCATAGAAAATACCATTTGAATAAATACTTGGTAGCATATAATTTATCTCCTGCAGAAAAGTAAAAGATTTGAAGAACTGTTTTACAAAATTGTAAAGATTTTGGATAAAATAGAGGGTCGAAAATTATCAATCAAATTTGAATACATTTTTCAGAAAATATTTAAAACATTAAAAATAAAAAAATAAAAAATAAACAAAACCGATTACAACACACTCTACTAGAGAAAAGTACGATGGGATATGGAAACAAGTTGAAAAAGAATGCCATGACCGTTTAATTTATTTTTTTGCATAAACATTTCCAGAGGTTCTGTAAAGTTATCATTCTTTTCAATTTCTAATATTTTATTAGATGCAATTCTGATTACCTCTTCGTCATTTTCTATTCCTTTAGCTGTTTGGACACATGAACGAAGTTCTTTAAGATTTCTATGATGTGTTTTCAACAAAGTATTTTTTTCTGCTATTCTTGTTTTGTTCGCTAAAACAGCAACTACTTGAGGAACTGCACCAACTACAGCTACGAAAACAGGAATTGCCAATACGGCAGTACAAACAATTATTCCACTGGTAATCTGTAATGTTGTGTTTTTAATACCGCACAATTTATAACTACGCCTCTATGCAGCTATAAGTCGCGTCAAATTATCAATTAATTGTTCTTTATTAGTAATTTGTATCATGTATAATTACAGTTAGACAATAATTTAATTAAAATGTTTAGAAAATAGTTGCTCATGTTTTTTGGATGATGTTTTACCTATTTTTAATAATGCATCAATTATACTAATACCTTATTTATTAGCTGTGGACTATTATTTTCTGATTTTATACTTCCATATACTTACTCCAGATCATTAATCAAATCATCAGGATTATTGTTGTATTCAACATCCAAACAACCTTCTAATAGGACCCTATATATCATTCTAAAATATTTTTTAAACTTCGAAGAACTTTTGTGAATTGGTACACCAGATAATTCTGTTAGTTTCTTAAAAGCATTTTGAGACAGCTTTGAATACGTTTTTTATTATTGTAACGCTTTGTTATACAGAGATAAAAATATCGGACATGATAAGCAGCATTCAAGGAAGACAGTCAACCACAAAACACAAAAAAAAAAACACGCAAACAGACAAACGAGAAGACAAAAGTAAAAAAATGCAAACGACATCACAAACATAAAAGGGTTGACAATAGGGCTACCGCCTTGGAACTGGGGGGTTTAAACCGGTTCTAGGGTGCACCAAACCTCACACTTACCCTAGTGTTATCCAATTAAAACAGGACAGTGTAAATAAAGAAATCCCCGCCATGATCTAATCTCTAACCAACAAGGCAGCATCAATAGGCAATATAAGTGAAACACAAATATGATCGTGTAAATATAATACAAAAAAACAATAGCATAGAAAGCCACAATGAAGGTACTCATTGACTTGGTGAAGCCAGACCAACAAGAGAATAAACCATTAAGGGCACGACAGGAAAGATCATAGACAAACATCAAACGCCACCGTCCCAATGGGCCGTCATCATAGGGTCCACAGCATGTCCGGTCGTCGTACAATTAAAGAGGAAAGCATAGTGGCGAACTGTAAAAGGGTCCACCACCAAGCATGCAATACGTTGCAAAATGATAGGGTCATAACCTCTATAAAATCATCGTCTACTTTTAGGTCTAGCACAACTACTTTTCCTTGTTTGGCAATAAGTTTGTGATGGCCAACAAGCTTAGGTAAATCAGTTTGTAACATACCGTAATGACCATATTTGTCGACTTTGTAGGAATTTTTATTTTGTTGCATCCCTCTACCAGTCTTTTGTATAGTTTCACTACCTGTTCAAATTCGCTCAGGCAACCTTTGTATGTAAAATCAGTTCATCAACCAGATTAATACGATCTATCATATGCTGAGTTTTAGTATTGTTGCGATGCTCGGGGTTATTGATTAATTTTGAATATTTATCTTTAGTTGTTCTATCGATTTTCGCCTTTGCATGCTTCTCTTCGAGTCTTTCCATGTGGAGGTTGTCTATTTTTGTGTCTAGACCTTTCATCTTGGAAGATATTGTCTTTGGTACCCTCACAGCCTCCATAATATATTTAGTAAAATCAGCTTTTCCTTCCATAATACCTGGTATTTCGGTTGTTATTGATAATTTATATTTATCAAGTACTTCTTTATCCATGCCAGCATTCACGTCAATATCATACAACGGTTTCTTGGGCCTCGCAGCAATTTCTTCTTCTTCCCATTCTTTTTCTATTTCTTCTGTGTTTTCTTCCTCAGGATCAATTGAAGTACTTTCTTTTATTGTTTCAAAAATGTTTCCGTGGGTTCGGCCGGTTTTGACCTAAGCACTCTTTCTGAAGCACTTCTTAATTTTGGTCCAGACTCTATTGTCCGCTTTAGTTCCTCCCCGAAATCAGCTTTCTTCGCTGCTTGGTCTTCAGGCTCTACGGTTTGCCTGACAGCTGGATTTTTAAAAACTAGTAGTTGCGGTGGTTGTAGTAGCGTTGGTGGTGGTGGTGGCGGTGGTAGAGTTGGTAGCGTTAGTGGTGGCGTTGGTGGTGCAGGCGGGGCAACTAATTGTGGGCGTATTGCCCCAGAAAGAATAGCCAACTGTCGGCGTATTTCTGGAAGGGTAATCAAATGTTCAGCTAGCCGCCTTGTTTGCTTTGTTATTTCACATAGTTACAGGTTTAAATACTTCTGTGTATAAATCACGGCTAGCTTCTTTTTCTATTTTTTTCGGATAACTCTATTCTCGTATTCCTTAACAAGCTCACTCGCTTTTCTCTTTTTATCTGCTAATTCATTCCATTTTAACAAAGACATGTATAATATAAGGTTAAATTTAAAAAAAGATAAATTAAGATAAGTTAAGACAAGTATTATCTAAGTATTATTATAATGGAAATTCCAAACTATGATATGAAAACAGAAAACGGTAATTTTAAACAGATATGGAAATTTATGCCAGACTGTTGTTTTAGAACGTTAATTTGTGGTAAGTCAGGTTCTGGCAAAACAAACACATTAGTTCACATGCTATTAAAACCTTTACTATGACAAGATTTACTTGTTTGCTAAAAACATGGAACAGTCGAAGTATCAGATCTTGTCACAAAATCTTGAAAAGATGGCAAAAAGAATAAAATTCCGGTTGAAGACATACTAGAATGCTCAAATGATCAAGTTGTCCCTGTGGATTTTAGATTCAGATAATCAAGTTTTAAACTGTATAACAAAGGTGATTAATTTTAGCAATTTTGTTTTCTATCCTATATTAGATGGAACAATAAATTGTATTATCATCAGAAAAAGCGTCAATAATTAATAGCTCAAATACACCGAGTAATTTTACAACTGTATTTGACAGACCATTAATATTAGGCAAGAACAAACAATATGGCATTGGACTCGATAAGATTAATTCTATGATTTACTCATGTATAATATTAGTGAAGATTTTAATAATAAATTGATAAGGTATCACAATGGAACAGATTGGAAAACTATTAGTTTAACACATGGAAATTACAGTTATGCTGATATTGATAATTATATCAAAGAAACATTGACTGTAAACGATGATTTACCCGCTGACTCACCTGTCCCAATAAAAATTGAATTTGATTCATCAAGTTTCAAATGTTTGGTTACCGTTCATAATAATTTCATGTTTGATTTAAGAGAAACAAACTTTCACACCTTGGTTTAAACTTATTTTATTTCCAATATTTATACAATCGGTGAAAATGTACATAAGACAAAATGTAAAAAAGGACTGGAACGAAAGCAGTTGCTTATAGAGTTCCTTTCCTAGGTATTATATAAATTACATATAACAATGGCGTATAAAACTGCACAGTGGATTTTTTTTATAAGTGTTCAATATATTATAGCTATACATTTAACAGTGATTAGTTATAGGGACCAAAACAACTTTAAAAAAGAAATAATAAAGCAAAGCATTTGAATATAGTTGGATTATCTTAAACTTAAACAAAAATGCAATTTAGCGGAATATTATAATAACAAATGTATAACAGACACGATAGTGGGGCAACAGTGGGGGTGACCGGCGGAGACAGGACAACAGCATCATTCCCAGGAAACATATATTGTTTTCGGTACGCGGTGTAGCAGCTTCTCTTATCTTGAAATTTTTTAAAAACGTTTGCTTGACAAAATAAACTTCTGAACAATTTCAGATATAGTGACATTAATATCGTGTGATACCAAGGAATCACCAAATAATATTATGTTTAGTGAAGCTGTGCACAGTGGTTGAAGTCTAGTTAGCATTTCCGCACGAGCATTGTCGTACAATGGACAGCTTAATATGTAATGTTGGGTAGTTTCTATTCCGCCACACCGACATAAAGGAGAGTCGATGATGTTTTTTATGAACAAATGGTGGTTAAGCGAGCTACACTTGGTGTGGAGCCGAGTATGAAGCAGCTGTGCACGTCTTTTATCTGTGTAATAATGCTTAGGCGTGTAAATAAGGTTACGGTTAAGGTGATGCTTTAGTGCATTTATGGAGTCAGGGTTTCTTACTTCGAAAGGAAGTTTGTTCGACTCACGAGTATCCGAAGGGAGGAAGGAGTTGGTGTAGAGACTAGCTCGGGAATTAATAGATTGAAGATCGTTTGCATTTCGCAAGCTGTAGTCTGATGATGCACTAACTGTTGTAGGTACTAGCGATCCAAGATGTGGGGGTGTTAAGGAATTAACCATTTTATAAAATAAGATAAGTTTGTGTTTATGTCTTCGCGATTCCAAAGATTCCAATCCAATCTCTTTGTTTAATACATTCAAAGATACTAATTTGGTCGCGCCTGTTGCTATTCCGGCAGCTTCATTTTGTATTTTGTCGAGATCGGCCTTTTTGTAGTTATGCAATTGTCCCATATGTCGTCAGCGTATTCGAGGAGAGGTCGTATAAATGATACATATATAATTTCTAGTGATTTCCTATCAAGCTGATGATTTAGCCTCCTCATTATATTAATTCTAGACCAGACTTTAGCCTTAGTATATTTAATGTGCGAGTGCCAACTGCAGTCATTTGAAAGAAAATCACCAAGGTGCTTGTGTGAAGGAATATCAGTAATTTGCTCGTTCGACATAAACAAAGGCGGATGAACAGGTTTGTTACGCTTGCGCGAGATAAGAAGGGATTCAGTTTTAGTGGGATTGAATGGACGAGCCATTTTTTGGACAACTCAGTATTTTGAGTTCCAATTTGATTTAGTTCCAGGACGAACAACACGTTGTTTTCTATTTTTAAGGTAGTCAGAGAGTAACTTTAAAAGGTCGTCAGATATCTCCGCAGCTTCCAATTAAACAAGCAGGGCTTTGTGCCAAACTCGGTCAAAAGCTTTACTAATGTCAAAAAATATAACCCGCACTTCTTTTCCACAGTCCAAAGCGTTACAAAAGGCATTGTATAGGAAGACCAGCTTGTTAATTGTTGCGTCGTCGGGAACGAATCCAGACTGAAAGGCAGATAAAAAATTGTTATCTTTAAAAAAGTTGAAAATATATTTAAACATGAGTCGTTCGAATACTTTGTCAACGGTGCTAAGTAGCGATATAGGACGATAAGTATTTACTAAGGATGGATCGCCCTTCTTAAGAACTGCACACACATAAGCCTCCTTCCAAATATCAGGAATCTTGTCCGATGTTAAAGATCTATTAAACAAGTCGCATAGCGGAACAGAACGTTCATATGCTAATTCACGGAGTTCGTGATTGCTAACTTCGTCAAGACCAGACGCTTTACCAGGGTCAAGGGACTGTAAAACTTTACGAACTTCATTTGGCGTAAGAGTAAACAATTGTAATGATACATTGCTATTAAAGGGTTGGACTAAAGGTGGTTCGATGTTCGCATCGTCTAAATTAGTCTGAGTTTGGAAAAAGTCGTTTAGAAGATTTGCCTTTTCAAAATCGTCGTAAATAATCGAGCCGTTGTCGTTCAGTGGAGGAAGGGAAGGTTTGACATTTGATGAAGGGAATGTTTTAAGTGTCTTCCACCAATCCTTAGGAGAGAGTGTTTAAGAACTAAGTTTATTTGACAGGTAATCGTAATATAACCGATTTGCTTCGCGTATTGAAAGTATAATTTGATTTCGAAGTTTTCTAAAAGTACTCCAGTGATGTAAACTGTTTGTGTTTTTTGCCTTCTTGTATGCTCTTTTTCTTCTTCTGACTAGTCGTTTTATTATATGTGTTATCCATGGCGGTTCATAAGGTCTAACTCGGATGTTTATGTTAGGTATACATGAGGCCCTTAACGATAATATTGTGTTGGAAATGTTTTTCGCGTAGATATTAATGTCGTCGTTAACTTGTTTATCCCAGTTTGTTGATGAGGCTTTATTACGTAAAAAGCCATAGTCACCTTGGTTATATCGCCATATTTCACGAGAGTTTGATTTGAATTTTGGTTTTGTGAACATAAAGATGCCAAAATTTGGGCAATGATATCGTATTTCTTGGTTTAAAAAAGGTTCGCCCACGCCACTCGTGACTAAATTAGACTTGTCACTATCAATAGGTCAATAAGTGACGAAGAATTTTCGGTCAAATTAGTTGGTTCGTCAATAGTTTGATAAAAACCAAATTGATAACACATGGATTCGATTTTACTCGACGTTTGACTTTGTAACATGTTGTAGTTGAAATCGACTGTGACCATGATATCTTTAATACATGTATCTACCGCAAGATTAATAGAATCTTCAATCATGTTATTGTAAATTGCATCTGCGTTTGGAGGTCTATAAAATACACCTAGTAGCACGTGTTTGTGGTTTAATATAAAACAACCCAGATGCATTCAAGTCTGTTTAACTCAAGATCATTTCTTCGTTTATAATGAATGGTATCCTTGACGTAAACTATTACCCCGCCATGGCTATCACCGATACGATCCTTTCTTTCAGGAGTATGAAAAGAAGGACGAATGAGTTGATCGTTCGACATTGACCTACTAAGCCAAGTCTCAGAGAACGTTAGAATGTCAAAGTGGTGTAGTTCTGTGAAAATCAAATCTAATTTAAGAATTATACTCTGTACGTTGTAGTGCACTATGGTGCCAAATCTAAGCTATCAGACATCGTGGTTGACGAATTATTGCTAGTTAACGAGGAGTCGCAGGATGTATTCAATGGCAATGGAGGGCCGGGATTAGGATGGATATCCCCATATTGCAGTAGCAATAGTCTTAACCAAGTAATAATAGTTATTTCAATTACAACAAGAACGATGCGTTTTGTGAATAGAACATTTGCACGGTACTGATTACCTAGCATCAGTTGCCTATGTATACTATTTGGTTTGCGGAATGTGATGTGGAATGCACATTGTAGACATGGTAGCGTATAGAAAGTAAGCAAGCTGGATATGTTGATAGGGATAGCATGATAAGCAAATGGAGAGAAGCTGCAAACATATAATTACATTTGTAAGAAGACATGGCAGCGGCAGAACAGGTTCTAAATGTTATCATGTAATTGTCAATAGGAACAAAAGAAACAGATCTGCCGCCGTCAAGCTATCACATCTGTAAGAAACTATAAACAAAAATATGATCCTGGCACGGTGATGCCACCTATTCCGCCAACCACATCCCACCGTCACTCCAATATAGTGTCCAAAGAAAACAAAAAAACGGCATCCATGCCAAAAGGAAACAAAAATGTATGTATTGGTTTGTAAAAAACGTAGTTAAAGGATAAAGAAAAAAACACAAACAAACAGGGTAAGTGACATTGACATTAATTCGAGAGGAATAATTCGAGTGTTAAATGGTTTTCTGAAAAATGTGGCATGCTTATGTAGATAAGGTGTGTTAAATGATTTTCTGAAAAAAACATGGCATGCTTATAGATTGTATTAGTCAAGGCTAGTGAATACAATATAACCTCTTCCAGCAGTGATGCAATGAGAAAGGCCATTGCAATGATCGTGTAATTTTTGTAAATCAAAACTTATGTGTATGGTGATTACATCTTTCGACAATGGTAGAATAAGGAATGCCAGTTAAGATCAAATTCGAAACAAAAACAAATTCGAGCAATCGTTTTAGTTGCTAGCAGCATTAAGATTTCTCGTTTTTAATATACGTTTCATCAATCATGTAAATTATGTAAATCAAAAAATTATGTGTACGATGAGTACATCTTTTAGCAGTAGTAAAATAAGTAGTGCCTGCTAAGGTCAAATTCAAAACAATTAGGCAGAATCGTGTTACCTAATTAACAGCTCTATAATTTCCTTCCTTAAATATACAATAACAATTTTACATGTCTGGTACTACACGTACAATGATTATGTATTTGAAAAACAAAGCATATGAGAAATAAGCGGGATATCCTCAGATGTGCTATGATGTTTGGTTACGGGAGAGCACTCAAACACACTCACACACGCACATCTTAAAAGCAAAACTAGCGACACTCTGTGAAAGGACGAACGCAGGCAAGAGCGAAAGCATATGACTCGCACATTAGCATGTTCAAACTGATACGAGTACCATCTATAATAAAGACAACGAGATTGTGATGTGTGTGTACACTAACTACGAATGCGTATTTAAATGTCGTAGTTACAGGCACGCAATGCCCAAGCGCCAACATATGCGCATGCTATTATAGTTATTCAATTATATGGAATTAATACATTCCACATACCGTACACATAAGACTATTCAAGGTCTCAAAAGAGGAATATTGCATAAAATATATTGCTGTAGACTTGACCGGTCCGTTGAGATGCATAAAGCAAATATAATATATAGTCGTCATACACATTTCAGCGTGGAAGAATTATAGTCCTTGTAGCAAGCTGTCAGTGAAAATAAACGGTTCATGTTGCACGATAATTAAACGGTCCATTAAAGCCGATAATGCAGTACGGCGTCTAAATATAGTCTATAGTTACGCACAAAAAATACGGTTCGGTATTGCACACTATCGGAACTTCTCCAAATCCTCGGAGGAAAATACTCTCATGATTTTACTTCCTTTATGTGTTCTTTATAAGTATTTCCCATCGGACGACCAAGCTCCGGTGAGCTTGTTCGTTCTAACTAGAGACCTTGTTTCGAACAAAAGTTTGCTTCTGTTTTTTGTTAAATCTTCGTTTATGAAGCGGCCGTGGTATTTACTATTTTTCAAACTGAATAGCGTGGTGTATAAACGCTCCCCAGCACGGTAGATACTAAGTTTGACGATAATAGCGCGTGGCTTTTCGGAAGGCTTCCCAACTCTGCGTGACCGATCTATATACGCCTGCGTAATACTGGCGCCACTCACTTTTGCGACATCCAAAATGATGTTATCAGTGTTCTCACCAGGAAATTCCTTAACATTTGTGATGCGCAGACAATTTTTACGACTATACTGCTCAGCTCGTCAGCACAATGCTCGAGTTTAACAACTCTCTCGTGAAGCTCTTTATTCTCAGACGTGAGCCTGGCTTTTCATTGATAAGAGCGTTAAGCTTCAAATGTTGATTGACGTACATCTCACGTCATTTATGTTCTGATATGAAATGCACCAAGTTGCGGTATACAATATGTTGGACTAACAGGTCGATCATTAAAAGTTCGATTTCGTGAACACAAATATAATGCAAGTAATCCTAAAAAGTAAAAAAATTACCTGTACCAACACTTTCGCCAGTCAGGTCATAATTTTAATAACGTAACTGTTCAATCGGTTGAATATATATTGTTTGATAATGATGCTACTAAAAGCTTTAAAATAAAAGCTAGACATATTGCAGAACTCAAGTGGATGAAAAACTTACAGACATCTTATTCACTCGGCCTTAATGACAATATTTATCTAGAAGGAAATATTTCTAAAGATCCTAATATTGACGTTTTTTCTATATTTTCTATTCGAAAGCGTAAATCTATGTTTCATGGTCTTAGGCGTAATGGTAACATCAAACGTAAATCGCGTGTAATTATTTCTGTCGCTAATTTACATACTGTTTTTAAACAGTCTGGAAAGCACTCTATGCTTTCACGGCTTACCTCTTTGTCCATATCTTCACTAAAGTTGATCGACGAGGAAGCCGACAAAATTTTCATTCGTACAGATCCCTTGTATAAAAGAGTATGATAATGGACCTTTGGAAACGGCCGAGCACGACACATACGAAATATTGCAGTCTCGGTTTGATTGAGATTGTTCATGAGCGGTAGTGAAATATGCTAGCTACCGCTCACGCCCTCTAGCCCCGGGTTGAGCAGAACTCAATATTCATAAAATCAACAGCACAAAATGTTAACCATCCCGAAGATGGCATGCATATGGCGGTGGACATGGAGTATACGTCTTCCCCATGTCGTACGGCGTATGGTCCCAGTATCTAATAAAATGAAATGCCCCGAAGAGCGAAATAAACATAATGGAATTTAGTTGGGAGCAGCGGTTATGAAGCCTGCATATAAAAAGCAGACAACATATCCTATGAGTGGTTAAACAATACCCAGAGCCTTTTATCGGCCGGAATAGTGGAACCACCGAATCAAAAATTAAGTAAGAAAACAAAAGAAATTGAAAATGTACCACCAATAACTAAATATAAGTATCGGGCTCAGCGATCTCCAAAGATCGAATGAATATTAGTACTGATTGCAAGCGCGGGGAGACGTTTTACTGCTTCCATAGTTCAAAGCTACACACAACATGTTCTCCGACCCCATATTGACAAGGAGTCTGATCACGTCAGGCATTTTCTAAATTCTAAAACTACTATATATTAATAAAGGTATTGATTTCATTGACATGCCTAGTATTTTTCGAGATACTAATGTAGTTGATTCTATCCCAAAGTATTTCAAAAATTTGTTATAAGTATAAAAAACCTATTAGAAATATTATTTTCAACTACAACAAAATAGTTTCTGACCTTGATATAGTACATAATACTCCTAAGGAATGTGAATGCAACACATAAAAATTTTGCTATGCTCCAGCAGGTCATGTCACCACTGGTAATTTTGATATTATTGAAAAACGTATTCGGCATTTGTTTTCGAGAAAGGTAAAACGATTCTGTACTAAATATAGATTACCTTCAACTATTGATTTTAATGCCTGTCGTGCCCAGATCGCCAATTCCATTGAAGATTTTAGTATCATATGGTGTCGTAGAGAACATGCGGACCCAAACTCACTTTCTACTTGGAAAACGTCAATTCTGAAAATTATAGATACACGTATTAAATTTTATAATGCTAACCCCTCTTTACTTCCTCCGAGACCTAAGTTTTCCTTTCGTAATTTAAAATCGGGAATTCAGGAATGTCATAATAAATTTGTTTTAGTTCCTGCAGATAAAGCAGCTAATAATGTAATTATTGTTTGACGCCTACATTACGTCAATGTTTTATCTCTGGAATTCGGCAGCACCAATTCGTATATTCCAGTTAATTTTACTGAGGATGATGTTGTTTCCGTACATATCACTCGGTGCACTACTTTCAAGGCTGGTGTAAACGAAAAGCAAAATAAACTGCCTACTATGTACTGGATTCCTAAATTACATAAAAATCCATATAAGGCTCGCTATATTTCGAATTATATTGCCTGCACCACAATAAACATCTCCAAACTTTTAACTTCTTGTCTTACTGCCGTTAAAGATCACATTAAACTATAGTGTGATAAAACTTATGAAAACTCTGGGATTAATTTATTTTGGTCTATAAAATATTCAGGAGACGTTCTTGATAAAATTTTCAATAAAGGTCAAGTTTCATCAATAAGCACTTATGACTTCTCTACACTAAATACAACCTTACCACATCACCTTATTAGAGACAAGCTAATTTCTCTTATTCAAAAAACATTCGCTAGAGAAAATACTACATTTTTGGCTTGTAATAATATAAAAGCGTTTTTTAATTAACGGCAGTTTAGACAATTATATTATATGGACTTGCTATGAAGTTTTTGACGCACTCATCTTCCTATTAGATAATATTCTCGTCAGGTATGGAACCACCGTTTACAGACAAATTGTTGGTATCCCTATGGGTACGAATTGAGCACCACTTGTCACAGATTTTGTTTTATTTTGCTATGAAAGGGATTTCATGTTGGGTCTTTCAGCAGATACCCAGGCAGATGTTATTGAAGCCTTTAATGACACCTCTCGGTATCTGGATGACATATTGAACATTGACAACCCTTTCTTTCCAACTATGGTTAATTATATTTATCCTAAAGAACTTCAGCTTAATAAAGCCAAAATATCTGATAATAACGCTTCTTTCTTGATTTATTAGCAAAATCTATGACAAGAGAGATGATTGAAATTTTGACATTGTTAATTATCCCCACTTGGATGGGGATGTTCCCCGAGCAACTTCTTATGGGGTGTATGTGTCTCAACTTATTCGTTTTCCTAGAGCTTGTACTCGAGTTGAGGACTTGAATATTCGTATTTTTTGTATAACTAAAAGGTTACTCATGCAGGGTTACCGTTACCATAAACTTCGTAAAACCTTTGCAAAATTTTATCATCGTAACCCTGATCTTCTTTCCAAATATAAAAATAATTTAAGGACTCTTCTGCGACAAGGACTATCACAACCTGACTTCTATGGTGATGTGATTTATCAACTTCGTAAGATTCTTGGTCATGATCACTTTCATACTATCTTTGTTAAACTTGTTAAAAAGTTTGTCAAAATAGGTTATGACCCTATCATTTTGCAACGTACTGCATGCTTGGTGGTGGACCCTTTTACAGTTCGCCACTATGCATTGCTCTTTAATTGTACGATGACTGGACAGGCTGTGGACCCTATGATGACGCCTACGTACAGCCCAGTGGGACGGTGGCGTTTAATGTTTATCTATGATATTTCTTGTCGTGCCCTTACTGGTTTATTCTCTGCCAAGACAATGAGTACCTTCATTGTGGCTTTCTAGGCTATTGTTTTTTGTATTATATTTACACGAGCATATTTGTGTTTTACTTATATTGCCTATTGATGCTGCCTTGTTGGTTAGAGATTAGATCATGTCGGGGATTTCTTTATTTACACTGTCCTGTTTTAATGGGATGACAGTAGGGTAAGTGTGATGTTTGGTGCACCCTAGAACCGGTTTAGACCCCCAGTGGCCTTTGTTACCACTGACCGTTCCAAGGCGGTAGCCCTATTGTCAACTCTTTTGTGTTTGTGATGTCGTTTGCATATTTCATTACTTTTGCCTTCTCATTTGTCTGTTTGCGTGTTTGTTTTTGTGTTTTGTGGTTGACTGTCGTCCTTGAATGCTGCTTTCCCTGTCCGATATTTTTGTCTTTCTTGAAATACACGTTGAACTTTTAAAATATGTTCTGTAAACATGGAGTGTTCATGTACAAAGATGCCCTCAATAAATAATAAACATACAGTGAATTGTTGAATTTTCATTGGAACTCAAACATTAAATGTCCATTTTCTCATAAGTCTGAATTATGCACATAACCCCTTTTTGCTCTATGCCCTCGAGTTGTACACTACTTTTTCATAAAATTACTTCAGAGTTAGCTTTCAGAACAGCAACATTTATCAAGAATGGGACTTTTGATGAGGTATTACATTATAAAGACCTAAATTAATTAAAACAATTGAAACAGTTATCGTATGTAAATGTCTATTTAAACGATACTTACAAGTCGTATATTCTATAAATCCACCCACTAAAACCACAAAGAAGACCGCTGTATTGCCGTGGCAAACAATTTATGGACCAATTGGGTATTCAGATGAAGCGTTGGATAAAAAACATTGAATACTGCAGCTTTGCCGACAAAAAATGAGAAAAATAGTCCTATATAATTGAATTGGGTTTTAAGGTGCACCAACGCATGAAGAGTTACATGGCGCCTAACTGGAATGAACATGCCAGGCTCATCTTCCGGTTACATCGAGATAAAATATAAAGAATGGGCCTAGAACCTTCTCACCTGCAGAACTGCAGAGTTGCTGCAAATTCCATTGTAGTCACGTTTATTGGTTTTCCGCCACGGCTTTAGTGATTTGAGCGAAATCGCACCTGTAACAATGCAGGGGTCATGATGAAGAAATTTAATGAGTATGAACAAACACAGCACTAAATGGCAAATTAGGTTAACACTGTACAACACTGGGTTAACACTATACAACAAACTAAATAACAAAAATCAAATTCAATAGTCAATGAATGGGGCAATATACACACATAAAGAGTGGTGAATACAGGATAATCGGCATGGAACGGTTAGTAGGCATTACGGTCTATTGGTTAACTTAAATTGATGCTATGTGTACACAACCTCGCTATTAAACCGTTTTGACAATACAGTGTAAATAAAGGTAAATCCCATCAAAGGCAATTCATTAACAATAAAGTCAACACCTAGAAAAAGTAATAAACGATACACATAAATGTTTGTGTAAATATATATACAATTACTTAATTTGAAACACCTCAGATTGTTTCCATAAGTTTATTAAATAACAAATGCAGTTGCAGCCAAAGAGAAAACAAATTAAGGACGGAAGCTTATGCACTTTCCATTTTCAGGGTTTAAATGGCCTATATTGTTAATTTTTAGTGTTTTTTTTGTACAAATGTACATCCTTAATTCGCCTAAAGACCATAGTATTGTAGTAGTTTGTACCGGTATGTCAGATATAGTTTTCTGAGTATTCAAATGTGTACTAACCCTGATATCCTGGGTACCGATCTCTTATGTGTAAACGTTTTTTTGTTGTTGTTGCTGTTGTTGTTTTAACTAACTTCTATATTGTAATTCTATGTAATATTATTAACTATTATTTAAACGAAATATGATATGAGTACTATTAATTGTATTTTATTATTACAAAGACTGCCATTAATTGATATTGCCAATCAGATCGTACCAATGGGATGAGCATATATAAGGCTGGGACGGTGGCGTTTGATGTTTGTCCATGTTCTTTCTTGTCGTGCCCTTAATGGTGTGTTCTCTTACTGCTCTGGCTTCTGCCAACTCATTGAGTACCTTCATTGTGGCTTTCTAGGCTATTGTTTTTTTGTATTATATTTACACGAGCATATTTGTGTTTTACTTATATTGCCTATTGATGCTGCCTTGTTGGTTAGAGTTTAGATCATGGCGGGGATTTCTTTATTTACACTGTCCTGTTTTTATGGGATGACAGTAGGGTAAGTGTGAGGTTTGGTGCACCCTAGAACCGGTTTAAACCCCCAGTGGCCTACTTTGCCACTGACCGTTCCAAGGCGGTAGCCCTATTGTCAACCCTTTTTGTGTTTGTGATGTCGTTTGCATTTTTATTACTTTTGCCTTTTCATTTGTCTGTTTGCGTGTTTGTTTTTGTGTTTTGTGGTTGACTGTCGTCCTTGAATGCTGCTTTCCTTGTCCGATATTTTCACCCTTCTTTACAGACATGTTGCAACTCGTGACAGTCCAGACATACTACCGTGCACTGAGAGATTCTTCTCTTGGTACATTTGCGGAGGGAATATACTCCTTAGAACAGCACACACATAAACAAATTTGCTAGAAAAGAATGACTGTTGTGAACCCCAGCCATTTGGATGTAACCGTATCATTGAAATAATAAAGTTTTAGCATTTTAAATGTAAGCATCAACGCAGTCAACTTGCTTGAGCGCATATAGCCTGTAGCCCAGTGGATAGCACGGTGGACTTGAAATCCGGAGAACCCGTGTTCAAGCCTCGCCGGCGCAACTGAGTTCCGTTGGTGTGTTATTTGGCAAGAATTTCTCATGAAGACATGGGTAGCCTCGTATGTCTGATCGAAACGTAAATTGGGCGGTCCTGTGTATCAGAATATATCCTTTAAGTTAAAGAACTATAGTAATCTATTTGGTATTAAGATTATGGCAGGTTCCCGGATTCCAAAGTATAGCTCACCTCTCTTTGGGGCGGGTCTTAATAACGTATAATGTGTTGATAATCACATCCAATTCATTCAACTCTGTTTCTTTTAAAAAGCATCTTCATTGACTGCACACACAAAATTAAAGGTAAAAGTATACTTTTTGTCAGCAACAAAACGTAAGTAAATACTAATATTGAGATCAATGAGGGACAGTTTAAGGCAGTACATAGACCCCTGTGTTTCGTGTGATAGTCTGTGTCATTGTCGCTTCTACCCCAGTCATTGGCAATAAACTTTCAGTTTGCACTATTTCAGCATGCAATAGGTTATAACTATAATAAAATGCAAAGAATATGTTAAGATCGTGTTATTGTAACAACTGTACCAATTCTAGAAAATAGTTGTCATGGTTAGTAGTTATTACAGCAGTCTATGTATTACCCTTAAGCATATTCTTCGATGTTTTTCGTGCAAATGCATGCAATAGTATTTCAATGTCATATACATATTTCTTTATCATAATTGATGTGGATGGGGTAATTCAAAGTGGTCTTAAACATCGTTAAAATAGACATAAATTGCAAATAAAGACATCTAATTGGATTTTGTGTTTGCATGTGTGTGGTTTATTGCTTCGTGTCTTTATATGGAATACATATTCAAAATGTCTTAATCATAATAAAAAAAAAGTATGATAATGGACCTTAGGAAATGGCCGAGAACGACACATACGAAATATTGCAGTCTCGGTTTGATTGAGACTGTTCATGAGTGGTAGTGAAATATGGCATATTTCACTACCACTCATGAATGCTAGCTACCGCTCACGCTCTAGCCCCGGGTTGAGCAGAACTCAATATTCATAAAATAAACACACAACATTTTAACCATCCCGAAGTATTTAATATCGCATAACCTAAAATGGACTTATAAAAAGCGGAAACACTCACATTTCCCTTATCTAGAATCCGTTGGACTATTTGTGTCTTTCGTGCAATAAATGTATAGATCAGTAAATTAAAATAATAGTGATGTTTCAATTGTTTTGAGGAAGTCTTACACTTCCTGTTCGGTGCGTGAATCCTCTTTTGAGGTTTGCTGAACTTATATATGCAAGCAAAGGCTTAAACGTTGCATAATACATACATTTATTAATTCAAAATATAATTATTAAATCATCGTAGACTAGTTGTGAATGATTCTTACAATGTTATACATATAATGTAAAAAGAATATTTACTAACCTTAATGCATACAAAATGTGTCAATAGTGGGTGGAGTAATTTACTTCTAATTTTAAACTAAATAATGATTTTAAGCAGAATGCAATGCTGAAATAAAACTTATTTATTCTGTATTAAATAAATATGAATTATAAACTTAATTGCATATTTTAAAAGTATATTAACAATTATCAAATGATAATAATGTGCAAAAATGAACATCCACAATTTGATGCCAAGGTTACAATGATACACCTACTATTGTTTGAATCAAACTGTATAAGCTACCCGTTCCAGATTGATATCATGGGAAAATGACATCTACAGACATTGCTCTTTCCAAAAAAATAATCGAACATTTTGGGTCCTGGCTCAAGGCCTAACTGTGGTCTTTGAATGCTGGCTTTCCTGTTCGACTTATGACTGAACGTTTCTTAAAAGCGAAGTATTACCTCACATACTGTCCGAAAACTTTTTTATGTTTGCGACAACTCCGCCGAACGTTTGGATTTTTAAGAAACGTTACAGGGATGTTATTCTTGACTGGGTAGCAGTACATAATGTAACTGGGCAGGGTATCATATCATGTGTATACGGCGTGTTATTCCAGAGTGGTAGAACTATAAAGCTATATAGTAGTTCACTGCCACTAATAGACAACGTTTGGATATGACAGGCCTATTGTTAACATCGACGTGACATATAAACTGTAAGGGACATAACTGTAGAATACTACACTAGTACAGAACAATGTAGTTATCGCACTGGACAACAATTAGAGGGACAAATGGCAATCTTGATGTTTTAAGAAGTCATAGCGTCCCAATTTTTTTTCTACATCAATTGCATTTGTTCAATTATTAATATTAATTATAAGAATAGTATAAAATAAAATGATTTTGTATTTCATTAACTGTTATTTATATTGCAGCAATAATATATAAATCAAAGGTAAAATAAGACGGGAAAAATAGGTGTAAAGTCAAAACGATACTGATAAATAAATCGAGATGCTAATTTCGTTTGTTTTTTTCTACATAATTTGCCTTTGTTCAATCATTACAATTAATTATAAGAATAGTATAAAGGAAAATGAGTTTGTATTTTATTAACTGTTAATTATATTACACCAACAATATCTTTAAATTAAAGGTAGAATAAGACGGGAAAAAATGAAAACTCAAAATGTTATTTAAATATATGCAAGTACGTGTAAAGTCAAAATGATATTGGATAAATATATCGAGATGCTAATTTCAATGATTGATGAACACTTCAGAATTGCCATGTGTCCCTTTAAAAGTTGTAACTCTCGCACACAGTCTATGTTTCATTTTTGCACAAAACAATTTGTTACAGTAAGCAGCCTAAACTGTGCCTACAATGATTATGTTATACTCGGCCGATGGCAGGACCTTCTGCGTCGAACTGGCGGCAATCTATACTAGGAAAGAATCTCGGAATAAATTTCTCGAAGTCAGAAAACAAACAAGTTTTCTCGTACATTCGTGAAAATAATAGTTGTCTCACGTCCGTTATTATTTTAAAACAATAAACAAACTCATAAGGAATACATTAGAATAGAAACAATTAGCTGACAACCGTGCAAAACATTAATTACAGAATGTGTCAAAACTGAATACACGTATCATGGACACAGTTGACGGGTAATAACTTAGTGGCAGTCGGTACTAAATTTCCAAATAATGCACCTTTTCTTCTAAAGATGCTCGAAATTTTGTTTCTGTAATAAAAAAAGAAATCATAATATTCCTTATAAACATGATAAAGGGATACGGCATTTTTGTTTTAACTCGCAGAGAGAATGTTGTTTGTTTCATTATAAAACTTACATGTTTCATTGATAATTATTAATTGGTCCAATTTTAGACCTTGTATTTCGTTAACGTGGTATGCCATATGATGTACATTCTAAATATATGACTCGTTAGTTTGGTCCGTTATTTCGTATGGCGCTGCTATATGGGGTGGCAAATCTTATTCATGCATTAATGCCGTAAACAATAAAGTAATGCGTTTTTACCTGGGCACGGGAAAGTATACTCAAACGGCTGCTGTCTATGGTGATAAGGGTTGGAAACCTGCTTTCATTAAACAGTGGAAATGTATTTGCAACTTCTGGTATCGCAATATTAATACGAACACATTTAGATTGAATAAGCGTATTTTTATTTTGGCCTGTAATAAGGCTAACACATCTATATTAAATCGTGTTTTAAAAACATCGATCCAAGATATTCTGATACTAATTTTAAACCATTTAAGGTTGTTTTCATTAATTCTATTGTTGATTAATTGATGAACAAACACATTGAAGAAGGGCAACTTAGAATAAAACGGGTCACAGGTCAAAATGGTAATGATGGCAACACGTTAAGAACGTATAAGCTGTTTAAATCAGAGTATTGTGTAGAAACGTATTGTCAGCTTATATTACCTTTAAGTCATCGATCAGCTTTTTCGAAATTTAGATGTGGCGTTGCACTTTTAAGGCTAGAGACGAGACGCTTTGAGAACTTACGAGAAAGCGACCGTGTGTGCCCACGGTGTAAGGCAGATGTAGAAGACCAAATGCATGTGATCCTTAAGCGCAATATGTATAATGAACACAGAGATACATTATTTAAAAAGGCTCTTACAGTCTCTGTTAATTTTTATAATTTTAGTGATTTAGACAAGATGAAGTTTTTATTTTCCAATCAGGAAATGATACGAGTATGTGCCATGTCTAGTCTAACCTGATGAGGTAAATGCTTTTTAGCTTTATTTATCTTGCGTTTATAAATGGACTAAATTGTCCCCAGGTGCTTATTTACAAAATGCATAGCCTGTCCATGCAGACACTTTTAATGGCCTTTTAAACTAATATGTTTACAATGGTTATGATTCACATGAGGGCGATTAACAATGACTGTTCAGCTTTTAGCATATTGTATATAATGTTTGTAGTAGTATAGATACTGGGGGTACCAGGCCAGTTTCCCTCCCGCGCAGGGAACGAGAATAACTAGTGAAATATGCCAGGTGGGGACTCAAGCATAACTCTCATTTGTATCACCAAAATCTAAATGTAAGTCACGCCTAAGTCAACCCCAACATATTCATTAGTTTTCTCAAGCACCCCGCTCGGGAAAACTCGTCTGATACCCCCAGTATCTATACTACTAATCAATCCAGTTTGTCATTTTAGGAGAGCGTAATTATATGTTTTGTCTTCTTTCGGCGAATCTACTTCCAGCGAAGTTTTTCAATAACATTTGCAACTCGTTAAGCAAAGTCAGAAGGAACCGGGCAGTAGTCTTCATCATCGCTCTGCATATCATTTTTTACCATGGAGTATTTTATTTTTCTACACTTTGTTATTTTGTATTTCAGTTCAAGAGGCTCTTCTCTGTTTTTATCAAGCTCACGTTCATAATTATCCATTTCAACCAGAATCGCCTTTTTTTGGTGTCCATAAAATCATCACGGACTACTTCATATTCTACTTGGAGTTGCTTGCCTCTCATCAAATTTCTTCTATATTTATCTTTCAAATGGTTAAGTTTTTTGCAAACCTTTTCTAATCTTTCTTGTTCCATTATATAATAGTATATATAATTACCTCTTATTTAATATTTTCAATATCCTTCTCATACAATTCAACTAATAACATTTGCAGTTTATTTTATAATTTTTTTGCAAAAGCCACATGTTATTCGCATGTATTTTACATTAACGGCTGTACAAATTCTTTTACGTAGCTGTGCACACCCGTTAATGTGTCACCTGATTTTGATTAGGAAATCTACGCTTGCGCTCATCCCACAATCCATTTAACTTTTCAATGGGCCGGCTCGTTCCATAGACATTACCAGAACTCTTTTTGGCATATCTCTACCGAAATGAAACGCAGAGATACACCTAAAGTTTGGCGAGGTCTGTTACCAGCAAACACATATCAGGGAAGAATTCTTTAGCAGCTGCACCCCAATATAGTTTGCTAGTAACGGAACTACACGAATACCATCTACTAGGCGCCACAATTGTGAGACTACAACAAGTTAGCAGATAACTGTCATTTTCACCAGGTGACCAACACTTGCAAACATGTAACCGATAGATACTATACCTCGATCGTCTATATATGCTATACCACCGACCGCAGAACTTTGAAAAGGGTTTTCAAATTTGCATAAATTTAAATTATCATAGTTAGTAATTTTAATTAGCATTGTGCTGCAGTACAATCTGATCAATTAGTTGTGTTAGTAATAATAGCGTTGGCATTTGCTTTAATATTTGTAAAAGTACTTTTAAATATTAATTAAAATAAATATTTGTCACAAAACGGATGGAGATGTTCCGGTGACCTTTGACCCCAATACCGAAACCGAAACCGAAACCGAAACCGAAACCGAAACGAAACCGAAACGAAACCGATTCGGTGGGGATTTGGCGTCCGCATTTTGGAACCTACTACCTGCTTCGAACACACGCTTGTTATTGCTTAATGTTTTGAATGTCTTTAAATGATACCCAACTGTTAAAGCTATTATCATAACCGACCCATTTTACTAATGCTAATTTCTTTTTATAATCACGTCGTATTATTTTTTCAATCCTGAATATTTCTTGCTTTGCTTTTATCATCTCTAATTCATAAAAGCTGCCATCAATGTTTTCGTTGTTTAAATCTTTTATTTTGTATGTTACAGGATTTGTGTTTTGAATTTCATCAACAACAAATATTTCTTCAGTCCAATTTGGGGTATAACCTTTCTCAAACGTTCTTTTATATTTACTAATTCTAACATTATCCCCTATTTTAAACTTTGGCTTAATCTGAGTACATTTCATCTTTCCATACAAGTTGAAATACACTGTTCCTTTATTTTTCTCATCACTTGCTTCAGTCGGTGTCATTTTAATACTCCGATGTTTTGTATTATTATACTTGTCAACCATCGGCTGAAGCACGTCTAAATATGTATTTGTATTGTTAGCTGTAAAATATTTCCACATCTTTTCTTTTAATGTCCTGTTAAATCGTTCAATTACTACAGCTTTTCCGAAATTAAAAGTGTGATACATTTTGATGTTATTATCATCGAGGAATTGCTTATAAAACTCCACACCCTGGTCAACCCACAACAATTTACACTGTCTTCCTGTACTGATTATCTGTTGGAACGCTTTGGTAATTTCTAAACCAGTTTTATTTGGAACGGGTACAACCCAAGCAAATTTACTAAATAAATCAATAACAGTAAGCAAGTATTTAGTACCTTTATTATACTTTGAAAACGATTGCATGTCAACCAGATCAGCAGACCATATTTTATCAATTTCATTAACAATCACACGGCGTTGAGTGAACTTTCTTCGTATAGGCTTATGAAGTTCGTCTGCTAACTTGTCAGTCCATTTCAACGCCTTTTTTAGTTTTTTGAGTTTCCAAGACCAAGTTTGTATTTAGCACTAATCACAGGCTTGACTAACAAATTCTTAGCGATCTTTTCTCCAACAGTTTTAGATTTACTTTTTTTTAAACCGGTCAACATGTTTTTATCACACATTGATTTATTACTAGGATTTTCATCATAACAATAATCATGATCTTTACAAACAGCATCCAATTCATTTACCGGTTCTCCGCTATCAAGTGGATTACCAGGACCGCAATATTTATAACCAGGAAGAGTAAGCCCCTTTTTGGGTAGCAAAGGGAGCAAAGCTTTATGAATATCAATATTTCCACCTTCTGTGTTTTTAACAAACTTTGTTTTAGTAATACCACAAGATGCACATGTTGCCCTTAACATTTTTCTACCATTTTTTGCTAAAACATACTGAGGATTAATATTTTCAGTAACCTTTTTTCTTTTATACAGTAACTCATATATAATATGATTAGATTAAACTTTGTTTACAAAATATGATTTTATAATGTTTTCATTTTCTATTGGCTTGTATGGTTTTAATAATTTGTAAAGAATATTGTACACACTGTTTCCTTCTTGTAACTTTTTGATAAAGTACAAACAGAAATATCCACATAGAACACTTGTTTTATCTTGGTATTGGATAGTGTTGTATTTTATATCAGGTATGTAAGTTAAAACTTCTTTTGGTGGGCTCAAGCCAAACGGATCGAAGTAATAATTATCATAGTAACAAGTCCAGTGTGTACCAGGTCCAATATAATCATCAAGATTAATAATACCACATTCTTGTTTATTTTGTTTTGTTGGTAATTTGTTCTTGCTAAACACTCCCCTGAAGTTCTGTATACCTAGCTGCTTAACCCACTTTATTATGTCTAAGTTAGATATAGGTTTATTTTTAAAATTTAATTTTTTTTTATAAATGGGATACTTCTGTATGGTCTAATATGTGAGTCCACTTGCAAACCTTGTCCTCTTCTATCTACTTGCAAACCTTTTCCAGTCAAACCACTAATAAGAGATCCAATCAATGGAATTCCTAATGATGCAAACATTCCAAGAAATCCTCCGTCCTGCTGTTGTATTTTAGTTAGTTTAACAGGGCAGTGACCTTTTGACTTTGCTATCTTCTTTCTTTGCGCAGCTGTTAATTTCTTTGATTTTAGAAGTGTTTGTTTTTTATCACTAGGAACAGTTGCTGTTACCTCTTGCTGTTTTTGATCACTGGGAACAGTTGTCGTTTTGTTACTAGAAGCACATGCCAGTACGTCTTGCAATTGTTTGTTTGTTAGTTTAATAGTACAGGAACCTTTTGACTTTGCTATTTTGTTTTTTTGTGCAGCTGTTAATTTATTTGATTTTAGGAGTGTTTGTTTTTTATCAGCAGGAACAGTTACCATTCCATTTCCAAATATTTTACCAATTCCAGTACTTGCTAGACCACTAAGTGCCCCTGTTGCTAGAGGTCCTAATATCTTTGGAGCAAATTTAGCAACTGTTGGTAAAATTGTTTTAGTTAACAAACCAGCTAATGCACCTAAAAAGCCTCCATGTTTGGACTGAGATCTCATCTGCGATTTTGATGAATTTATGTCTAATCCCCGTCCATCAGATTTAGCTTTGTTAATATTGTTAATCTGAGTAGCTGTTAGCAGCAAAGGAAAATTCCCAGTTAGTTGGTTATTTTTTAACCTGAGTGTTAATTCACTTTTCTTTTCATATGCTTTTGCCAGACTTTGTTTCTGACCATCTGTTAAATTTACTGAATAATTTACGTAAGTCATATATATTATAAGTTAGATTAAACAATATCTAGTTCATTTCCAACAGTATCAATAACAACATCTTCCTCATATAGAACCAGAGTATAAACTGTATATGGGGCAGCAGGAGGTATATTTAATTTATATCTCAAACTTAGTTGTTTTGGATCAACACTGACCTCATTTCCCTTGTAACTTAAATTGAAATATATCATTCCGAATAGAGTTTTAAAATTGCTCACGTTTATTAAAGTTCCAGTGTTTTTATCATTTTGCTTGTAAGAATAATTAATAACATCTCTGAATATTCTTATGATATTAGCATAACTATATTCGGTTTCTGGATAATAAACTCCATTTCCAACTTCCAATCTAGCTGATTGTAAATAGCAATTAGTATTAGCAGCATTTACCTTAAACGTGTCCAAACGATGAGGATTTTGTGTTTGAGAAGAACTCTTGTCAGCCCTTTGCAAATAAACAAACACATGTTTGGGATTTTTAACACCAGCCGTTATTCTAAATACGGATTCAGTTGCTTCAGAACTTCCGCTCTCTTGTATCATTTCACGGAGGTAAGTCCATCTTGTTGATGTCATATGATTTGCCATTACATAACTTAAACCATCTGAGTTAAATATCATTCTGGGTATCCACAAAACTAATTTATTAATAATTACTCGGCCATCATCACCACTTGATTTGGAAATTAGTACATTATCATCTGTCAGTTGCAAGCTGATTTGAATCTGACTAGGAGGAAGCATGTTTGTTTCCAGACCTCCAAAGAAGGAATATTTATTTAATGGGATTATAGAGTCAACTTTTTGATTAGTTATTATTAAAGCATGGCGAATAGCAAAACCTTGATTATAGGTATCTTCATCCTTCCGAGATTCTGCAGCTGCCGACTCATCCAAATAAAAGTATTCGTTTGTTCCGGTTGTCTTTGCATAGTCATCAGAAATTTCAAGCAAGCTTTTGATATTAACAAATCTGTGAAGATTATTTCCATCGTAAACTATTTTCCCATTTTGCTTTACTTGCATTTGATCAATCAATGAAGCTGCATCGTTAATTAAAGCAATTCTGTCAGCGTCTGCGAAATTGGCTCCATCAGCAAGTTTGTTTACCCGAAAACTGATTTCAAAATATGCATTATACCAATCAAAGTAAGAACTTCTATCATTTATTGTAAACTGATAACCACTTTTCATTTGTCTGGTATTATTTCCTGGTCGTGTTATGGGGGTATCTAACTGAATAGGTACATGTTCATATCTATTATTATATTGATCACTTCGAAACATCTATATATACTAGTAATTAGATTATTTTTTATTAATTAATCGATTAATTCTCGCATTAATATTTTTGGTTCCTCTTCCGGATAGTAATCTGTTAATTTTTGCATTTACATCTTCTTCAATTATATCATCAGCCGCAACTTTAGCTGCATCTTTTGTGGCAGCTTTTGTAAGTTCTTTTAAAATCATCTCACCTTTTGGTTTAGGTTTAATAACTGAAACTAATTTATCAGCAGCCATTTTTCCTACTTCATCTCCAAGTTTTTTAGAACCACTCTCTATGATTTGTTTACCAGCAGTTTCTAATGCTTTCTTGCCTGCTGTTTTCACAGACTCGCTGAATATCTTTGATCCGACTTTTGAAAGAATGTCAAATATGCCAGCTCCAGTTAATCGATCAACTTGAGTATATGTTCCCGTGCTAGTGTCATAAACTTTTTTTAAACATGCCATATAACTTATGTTACATTAATTCCTTCAAAACAAAACGAAATGATGTGTGGACACCATTAAGATTAATAATCTTGCCAGAGAAATCGGTTATGTAAATATTAATACTGTTAATGATTATTTTGTTTACCTCACAGAACCAGACTCTCATCGGTTCATCTTTGAAAGGATATGATCTGGTAAGATCAGCTGTACTTATTTCATAAATAACATCCCCGTATGATCCTTCAACAATAGAATTACTTATCGAATCACAGTGGATATACAGCGTATCGATAGAATTTGTTATGTTCGGTGTTACAGTTCCAAATTTAGTTTCTCTAATAACCGCATCTTTGTCAAACCCGATCAAGACATGAAAGTTTGTTTCTCTTATATCAAGCATGAAATTATTATGGATGGTAACCAAGCATTTGAAACTTGATAAATCAAACTCAATTCTTATCGGGATGGGTGAGTCATCAGTTAAATCATTGTTTACAGTCAATGCTTCTTTTATGTAATTATCGATATCAGCATAACTGTAATTTCCATTTGTAAAAAGAAATACTTTTCCAATCTGTTCCATTGTGATACCTTATCACTTTGTTATTAAAATCCTCACTAATATTATACCACGAGTAAGTCATGGAATTAATCTTATCGAGTCCAATACCATACTGTTTGTTCCTACCTAATATTAATGGTCTGTCAAACACAGTTGTAAAATTACTCGGTGTGTTTGAGCTATTAATTATTGACGCTTTCTCCGATGATAATTCAATTTTTTGTTCCATATAATATAGAATGGATATTTTTTATTCATACTGATCATTTCGGTATGTAAAATAGTTTATAACTTGATTTTTCAAAATTGAAAACTTGTGTAGTGTTGCGTTCTATGTATGATCTGAACTGCATACTATATGGCGGTTTGAGATATAATTCAAATGTTTCTTTTACTATTCGTTTGTCATTTTTTATTATCGGGTGAAGATGCTTTCCGACATCACCCGATGATACATAAATATAGAAACTTTCTATATCTGCTCCTGTGTAAGTAAAATCTATTTCAAATACATAACGGCCTTCTTTAATAATTTGCAAAAACTCCAAGGAACTTTTTTCATAATATTCTTCACCTTTTACAAGTGGATTGGCTATAAAAGTAAACGCCCGGAGAATATTTTGTGAACGCCCGGATCTTTCAAGTGTTTTTGCGTAGGATATGATACAAAAATATTAACACTATTAGTACTCCTACCATAATCTTGAATAATACTTATTCCATCTATCGTATATTCAAAAAGTAGAATCCGACTTAAATAGTCAACTTTTACTTTCAACCCATCAATTATACCAATAATTGCTGTGTGTCTACTACCAGACTTTTGATTAAACTGTTTCAATGAAGCTATTTCACCATCAAAAGCTGTGCTTTTTTCATCCTGAGCAGCTTTCAATTGCTTTGAAACATCATCAATAGCAGTGTTAAGTTTATCAGTGTCGACCAGTTTGCCTAAAGCAGTATCCAGCGACTTATCGTCAACCATTTTCTTTTTGATGTCTTCAAACTCTTTGTTGATATCGGCAACGTTGGTGTTTATCTGTTGATTTAATATTTTAATATTTTAATTTGAGTTATTTCGGTAGTAAAAGCAGTTCTCATTTGTTTTGAAGCATCAGCAATAGCAGCTTCTAGTTCATTGTTGTCAACCATTTGTGTATTGATTTCCCCAATTCGTGCATTAATATTTTGAACACCAGCTTTTATTTATTCGCTTAATTTATTGTAGTTTTCACTCTCTACATCTTTTTTTCTAACTCTTTCAAAGCATCACCCAAAAGTTTTATTTCATCTTTTAATCCGTTTTGAATTTCAAGCATTTTCTCGCGGTTTGCTTGTAACTTTGTTTGTATTTGACTAAGTTTATCATCAACACCTGTTGTTAAATTTGTTATCATGTCTGGAATTTTATCAATATTATAATCACGTATGATTTTTGCAACTCTTCTTTGAGTAAATTGCTTTGTTGCTGCATCATCTGCTTTTGTTGGATTGCTAACATTGGTAATTTTATTATTATCCATATTATGCTCACTTCTCAAAACATTTCCCTGGTTTCTGCCTTTGTTAAGATAATTAACCAGATGTTTTTGTTTTACATACTCGGACAGCACAATACCAAAATTTGTAAAAAGTCCCATTATATATAATATGATTAGATTTAATTTCACCGTTGAAGTTACGCTTCGTTAACTTCCTCGGGTCTCTGTTATAAATCGCCGATGAAGTTACGTTTTACTAACTTCCTCGGTCGATCCAGATACAGAAAGTCATACTGTTTGTCAGTTGCTTTTTTATACTGATCTTTGCTGACATCTTGTTCTTTGGAAAGCATCTTGTTCTTTGGAAAGCATACCAAGCTCACGATTAACCGGAGTTGCAAAGAAGATGTAATGAGAACAGTTCAAACGAATGTTTTGATATAAGATTGAGATAAATAAATTACACAACAATTTTTGTGTCTTCCCTGGATGAAATAATTAATAATATCATTTTGATTGCGCTCACAAACATAATCATCAAAAATAGCTATCTTCTGATTATCTGATTCTAAAGTATCAACAGGGATAACTTCATCATTTGAACATTCTAATATATCTTCAACTGGGATTTTATTCTTTTTTGCTATCTTTTCCAGTTTTTGCGACAAGACTTGATACTTAGACTGCTCCAAGTTTTTAGCAAACAAGTAAATCTTGTCATAGTAAACTAAAGGTTTTAACAACATGTGTACTAATGTGTTTGTCTTGCCAGATCCTGAATTACCACAAATTAACATTCTAAGACAACAGTCTGGCATGAAGTTCCATATCTGTTTAAAATTACCGTTTTCTGTCTTCATATCATAGTTTGGAATCTCCATTTTAATAATAGTCAGATAATATTAATATTATCCAAGTATTATTATATATGTCTAAAGTATATTGTGGAATAAAACAAATTTCTCGTGGTAAACAACTTGGAACAGAAGCAGAATGTCTCAAAGCTAATCAAGTTAGATATTATGGATTACAAAAAGTTAAGATGAATATCCCAGGACCTTCAAAACAAAAAGATGCAGATCCTGCTGTCTGGAGACCATCAACGAAAAATCCAGGAAGTCTGTCAAAAACAGAAGAACGACAAGGATTAGAAGCAGAAAGGAAGCATATAAATAAAATGTTAAGCAAATCTGAATCTCCCGACGAGGTAACACGTCTGGAAAAGAAGTTGGTTAAAATACAAAATGAGTCTGAAAAAGCACATGCAAATATTAAACTCATAAGAAAAAAATTAAAAGCAGCTAAACCCGCAGTTAAACCTACAGTTAAGAAAGCAGTTAAACCTGCGGCTAAAAAGAAAACAAAAACTGCATAATACTCGATTTAAGTTATCTTAACTTGGTTTAACTCATGTCAACTTATCTTTATTTATCTTATTTTAATCTAACCTAATATTATACATGTCTTTGTTAAAATGGAAAGAATTAGCAGATAAAAAGCGAAAAGCGAGTGAGCTTGTTAAAGAATACGAAAATAAAGTTACTCAAAAAAGACTAGAAAAAGGAGCTAGTCGTGATTTGTACAAAGAAATATTTAAACCTGTAACTAGCGAAATAAAAAGTCAGTCAGAAGAGCTAACCGAGCAGTTAGCTTCTCTTCCAAAAATAATTCAGCAATTAGCTGCTCTTCCAAAAGCAATAGGTGAGGAAGTACAAGAAAAACAAATGTATCAGGGATTATCCCAGTTACTAGTATTTGCTGAAGACCCAACTACTGGTAATCTAGATGCTGGAATCGATAAAGATGTGATAAATAAATATAACTTACCTTTGCCGTCAACCGCAGTTAGAGATGGCTCAAAACTCGGAATCATACTCGGGAATGTTAGTGAGATTATCCGAGAAAAAGGTCGCGATATGACTGTTCTTACTAAACAAATTAAAAGAAGAAAGGCGGATGCAACCGTGAAAGAAGAACATAAACGAATCCGGAAAAACATAGAAAACGAGTCAGAAACCTTAAAATATTATAGAGAAAGAATTGATGCAATGCTTGTGCATAGTGAAGTATTTTCAGGCAAGGGATTACAACAAAATAAAAATTCCTACAAAGTCGACAAAGATGGTTACTTTGGAATGTTGAAAATTGATTTATCCGAGCTTGTTGGTCATCACAAGCTTATTGCCAAACAAGGAGAAGCAGTTGTGTTAGATATGAAAGTAGACGATGATTTTATAGACTTGATAACAAAGCGTTACAACAACGGAAAAACTTATTCAAAGCTGTCTCAGAATGTTTTTAAGAAACTAACAGAATTGTCTGGTTTACCAATTCATAAAGGTTCTTCAAAGTTCAAAAAGATTTTAGGAGGTTGTGCTGAATATTACAATAGCTCCAAAGATTTGATGGATGATCTAGAGTTAGTATGTGGAAGTATCGAATCAGGAAATAATAGTCCGCAGATAATAAATAAAGGTATTAGCATAATCGATGAATTATTAAAAATAGGTAAAATATCACCCAAAGAACACGAGCAACTATTTTCTAAATATTTTAATTAAATTATTGTTTAACTGTAATTATACATGAAAACCAAAGAAGAATTAATTGATCACTTGACGCGACTTGTGGCTGCATACAGATGCAGTTATAAATTGTGCGGTATTATAAACACAACGTTACAGATTACCAGCGGAATAATTGGTTGTGATGCTCTCCTAGCATTAGTTCCAGCAATTCCTGTTTTCATAGCTGTGGTTGGCGCAGTTCCTCCAGTAGTTGCTGTTTTAGTGAGTAAAACAAGAATAGCAGAAAAAAAGACTTTGTTAAAAACACATCATAGGAGTTTTAAACAACTTCTATCATATGTCCAAACAACAACAGGACTAGAAAATGATGAAGAGATAATAAGGATTGTATTTAATAAAATATTAGAGATTCAAAAGAATGATAACTTTACAGAACCTCTGGAAATGTATATGAAAAGGTTCAAGCTTAATGGACATTAAGCTAGTAGAGATGCTTCTACGAAGCATTCAGTCGTAATTCCATATCCTATCATACTTGTCTCTGGTTGATTTTGTTTTAATCGGTTTTGTTTCTTTTTCTATTTTTAATATTTTAAATATTTTCTGAAAAATGTATTCAAATTTGATTGATCTTTTTCGACCTTCCAGCTTGTCCAAACTATTTACAATTTCGTAAAACAAATCTTCAAATCTTTGTCTATTTGTAGAAGACAAATCATATGCTACCAAGTATTTTTTCTAAATAATAATTTTTGTGGTAAATAGTTTTCTTTCTGTTATAGTTGTAACCTGTGATAAGATTGTAACAGTTGTGAGTGCCACACTTAAGACAAATGCGTTCGTTATCGAAAACTTCACAAGTATCATTACAATTTATACATGCACAAGTACACTTGTAACACAGTTTGGTCCTGGTACAATACTTGCAAAGCTTCTTTTTATTAGTCATGTAAAATAAGATACAATCTATGCACACCCCAGGAGGATCAATAATATCTAAAACTCTTTCACAATATTTACAATTCATTATAATATACTATAGAATTATATATTTAAATACAGGCTTAAAAAAATATTATCTCATGTAATTATATAAATGGAACAAGTAGAAATTGAAATCAAAAACTTTAAGGAAGATCAAATGATATATGCTCAAAGGGTTGATTTTGAAAATGCGAGTAAATTAGATGCAGAGCTTTTAATTTTTTCAAACTTTCAAGATTTAACAGAAAGAATCATAACAATGGTAAAACAACTAAAACTATCATGGAAAATAAAAAAAAGAGATATAAACAAACTACGTTCTTTGTGCAAAAAACAAATTTCAGAGGCAACCAGTTACCAGCCAAAAGTATACAAAGATTCTTTTATTGCTTACTACAGCATTTTGTTAGACAAAGGAATTAAAATTATTATGTACGGATGATTTGCCGGCCAGCTGGCAAAGCATCCTAGCTCGCCGGCTAGCTGGTGAGGTACGGATAAATAAAAATAATGTAATCTATAGTATATGAGTATTTACAGTTATGCAGAAGAAGAAAGAAAACATTTTGAAGAGGAACAGAAGGTTTATGAGAAAGTAGCTGCTTACGAGCAGGCTCTTTTAACCAAGACAAATGAACTTATCAAAGAGTTTGAGACAGTTCACATGCAACGATTGTCAGATGATATTGCAGCTTTTAAAAAAGATTGGGCAATAAAAACTGAGATTGAGTGCAATGATGCTGTAAAGCTTCTCACAGATCTAGCAGAAAAAGAAATTAAGATTTTTAATGAAACACAATTAAAAGTAATGTCTGAAAATGTTGAGTTGTTCAGAGATAATCTAATCAGCATTTAGAAAAACCTCATGTGATTAATACTGATATCGGATGTTACGAGGACTTTGAAACGTTTGTCAAAAGTTTAAAAGAAATGATTGATGCAGAAGTTTTTGATAAAGACGAGTTTATAAACTATTGCAAATACAGGATAAAAATAAAATCACTGGCAGCTGGAGGTGATCTTGAAACTGTTGATTTCGATAGATACTGCAAATATCATGTAAAAATAAGTCAGATGATAGATAATAGAGTTCTTGAGGAAAAATGCTTTCGGAGATACTTAGACATTCTCCTGGATAATGAAATAGATGCTCTCTTGGATGAGGTTACTAACGAGGACATCAATGAACATTTTTATGAGGTTACCGATGAGGGCGCTGGTGAGAGTGAAAATAATGTTATTTGATTAATTAATTAATTAATTAATATAGACTTAAACAAATAATCTCATGTAATATTATATAATGGGTATCCGAGAAATTGAAACATCCCCAAAACAGTATAGCAAGGTTTTTAAAGTAGATATTTATAGTAGTAATGATCCGATTGTTCAACTACGAAAAGTACACTATCCTGCTGTAAAGTTTCTCAAAGCAGAACTAAAAAGAACAGGCGGATTTAAATTAAGCATTGATGTGAAACTTACTTTTAAAAAAAAAGTACCGCTTGATAAAGAACACAAAGGAGGTTTTGATATTATATACAAAACAGCTTACTTTGCCTCAAAGGCTGTAATAATATTAAACAAAAATCAAATATCAGAAGCATTAGACAAAGCACAGGAAGAAATTATAAATAGAATTGGCAATTGGCTTTCTGAAGGAAGTGGTTGGGTAATTGAGGCACTAGACGCACACTATATGAATCGAATAAAGTATCAGCCTCTGCGAGGTAGCTCTTATTTGGATTTACCAAAAGAACTTGCTAATTCCAAAAAAGGATTAATAAATATAAAAAATGAAAAAGATAATGAGTGCTTTAGATGGTGCCATTTGGCTTATAAATTCCCTGTGAATAATAAACCACAAAGAATAACAAAGTACAAAAAGCATATTGATGATCTTGATTACAAGGGAATAACATTTCCGGTTACTATCAAACAAATCCCAAAAATAGAAAAACAAAACAACATTTGTTTTAACATATTTGGATATGAAGATAATCAAGTATACCCTTCGTACATATCAAAAAATAAAGCAAAAGAATATGTTGATCTACTTTTGATCACCGAAGAAGAAAAAAATCATTACGTGTGGATAAAAAACTTAAACAGTTTGATGTATAATCAAACAGCGCACAATGAAAAAAAATGGTTTTGTAAAACATGCCTACAATGCTTTACATTAGAAAGAGTTCTGGAAAAACATAAACCTGTTTGTCTCTCACTTAATGGAAAACAAGCAATAAAAATGCCAAACGAAGATGAAAAAGTTAAGTTTAAAAACTATGACAGGCAGCTAATGGTTCCGTTTGTTATATATGCTGATTTTGAAGCAGTAACCGAAAGTATTTCTTCAGCATCAAACAATCCTAAAAAATCACATACAGAAGCATATCAAAAGCATGCTGATTGCAGTTATGGGTATAAGGTTGTTTGTTGTTATGATGATCAATATTCAAAACCAGTTGTGACATACAGAGGGCCAAATGCTGTTTACAAGTTTTTGGAAAAATGATAGAAGAAGAAAAGTGGTGCAAAAAAACTATGAATGCAAACTTTAAAAAAGATCTAGTTATGTCGCAGGAAGAAGAAGCTAGATTCAAAAATTCTAAATCATGTCATATTTGTGGTAATGGTTTTGCAACAACTCTCAAAAAAGGCGACGCGGGTTATACAGTGGCATACAAAAACTCCATCAGAAAAGTCAGGGATCATTGCCACATAACTGGGAAGTATAGGGGAAGCGCCCATGACATATGTAATATTAATTTCAGGTTGACTGGAAAAATACCTGTTGTGTTTCACAACTTGAGAGGATATGACTCTCACTTTATAATGCAACACATCGGAAAGTTTAAACAAAATATAAATGTTATACCGAATAACATGGAAAAGTATATGGCTTTCATGTTAGGAAAAAGTTTAGTATTTATTGACAGTTTTCAGTTTATGTCCCAATCATTAGATAATCTAGTAAAAAACGTTCCGTCGTTTCAATACATATCTCAAGAATATAGCGGTAAAAAGTTAGACTTGCTAAAAAGAAAAGGTGTTTATCCTTATGATTACATGAACAGTTTTGAACGCTTCGGGGATACTAAGTTACCCGGCAAAGATAGCTTTTATTCTCAATTAAATGATTAGCACATTTCAGATGCAGATTATGATCATGCTAAAACAATATGGAAAACATTTAAGATTAAAAATATGGGAGAATATCATGATCTGTATCTTAAGACTGATGCGCTGTTGCTGACAGATGTTTTTGAAAACTTTAGAAAAATGTGTATCGAGTATTACAAATTAGATCCTTGCCATTACGTCAGTAGTTCTGGGTTAGCCTGGGATGCATGCCTCAAGATGACTGGTATTCAACTTGATTTAATAACTGATATTGATCAATATTTGTTTGTGGAAAAAGGATTAAAAGGCGGTACGAGTTATATTGCAAACAGATATTCAAAAGCTAATAACAAATATATGAAAGACTATGACAAGAAAAAAGAAAGCAAGTACATAATATATTTAGATGCTTATAACTTGTACGGATGGGCTATGTGTCAACCGTTACCTACTGGCAACTTCAAGTGGGTTGATAAGTTTGAAAAAGGAAAAACAAATTTCATTGTTGAGTGCGATATTGAGTATCCCGAGAAACTGCATGACTCGCATAATGATTATCCTCTTGCCCCAGAAAGTTTAAATATCAAAGATGAGTGGTTGTCAGACTATTGTAAAAATTTAAAACAGAAGTTTAATTTAGGATCTAACAAAGTTAACAAACTTGTTACGACGTTAAAAAATAAAGAAAAGTATGTCGTGCATTTTAGAAACTTAGAATTGTATAAAAAGCTTGGATTAAAGATAACAAAAATACACCGAATACTACAGTTTGACGAATCGGAGTGGTTAAAAACATACATAGACTTTAATACTGCTAAGAGAACATCTGGTAAAAATGCTTTTGAAAAGGATTTCTTCAAACTGATTAACAATTCAGTTTTTGGCAAAACTATGGAAAATTTGAGAAAAAGAATTAATGTTAAATTGACTCACGGCGAGGAGGTTCTTTTAAAATATGCAGCAAGACCTTCATTTATTTCTTGTAAAATGTTTAATGAAACTTTATTTGCCATAAACAGAATAAAAGAACGATTAGTTTTAAATCGCCCTATTTATGTTGGTATGTGTATTTTAGACTTGTCAAAATATTTGATGTATGATTTCCGTTACAACTATATCAAAAACAAATATGATAGAAAAGCTAAGTTATTATTTACTGATACCGATTCCTTGTGTTATGAAATAAAAACAAAAGATGTGTATGCAGACTTTTACAAGGATAAAGAACTGTTTGATAATTGCGATTATGATCCAAAAAGTCAGTTTCATTTTAATGATAATAAAAAGGTTATTGGCAAGATGTAAGATGAAACGTGCGGAATACCCATTGTTGAATTTGTTGGGTTGCGAAGTAAACTATATTCGTATGTGCTAGATAATGAGGTTAGCGCAAAGAAATGTAAGTGTGTTAAAAAGTGTGTTGTTAAAAAACAGATAGCACATGATGATTACAAAAAGATTTTGTTTACGGCAACAGAAGCTCACCATGAGATGAAAGTTATCAGATCACAAAAGCATAACATAAGCAGCTATGCAATAAATAAAAAAAGTTTATCAGCTTATGATGATAAACGATACATACTAGATAACGGACAAGATACGTTAGCATACAAGTAAAATACTCCATGGTAAAAAATGATATGCAGAGCGATGATGAAGACTACTGCCCGGTTCCTTCTGACTTTGCTTAACGAGTTGCAAATGTTATTGAAAAACTTCGCTGGAAGTAGATTCAACGAAAGAAGACAAAAAATATAATTACGCTCTCCTAAAATGACAAACTGGATTGATTAGTAGTATAGATACTGGCGGTATCAGGCGAGTTTTCCCGAGCGGGGTGCTTGAGAAAACTAATGAATATGTTGGGGTTGACTTAGGCGTGACTTACATTTAGATCTTGGTGATATAAATGAGAGTTATCCTTGAGTCCCCCCCTGGCATATTTCACTAGTTATTCTCGTTCCCTGCGCGGGAGGGAAACTGGCCTGGTACCCCCAGTATCTATACTACTGTTTGTATAGACTGAAACATTTTATTCTATGACACATATATGTTGTGATAGTAATAAAACCTTCGTGGTTGGTTCGTTTTGGTTATTGCTTCAACTATTTGAGAGTCTGATGACACGGTTGGTGCAATAGTCCAGAACCAATCACTCAAGTGCAGTTTGTCATATTATGTTATTGTTGTAAATTAAATTTATTTTCATATATAGTCTCTTATAATTCTTTTAGAATGGCATAGTTAAAATCATATGTAATGTTTTATTGTATATAATACTTTACTATGACGAGACTTTAATACAATATAAAACTATAACAACATCCGAACTCCCGCATCGTATTTCCCGAAAAGATCCAGAAACAAGCTGGAAATAACAGAATGGCTAAGAGTTAAAGGGATCGATACAGATGTTACCGAAACAAAGGTAACACGGTTGTATATATTATACACATATACTTCTCGTCATTTGATTTATGCGCCCTGTTCTTGATAATTCAAATATTGTTTCTTCTGTTACAAGCTGAACTGTTGCTCAAGGTGACTGCGAATAAACCAAGGCAGGAATTTTTAACTGATACGATTGCAACCGAACATGTACACTTTGTTCAGAGATTGCCTGTTCGCCATTGTGAACTAAACCCAGTCGAGCTTATCCAAGGTAGGAATAAATTGCTTTATTACGGCTGACCTTTCAAAGGCATTCTCTCAACTAGTCTATATTAGTTTAAGTGTACATTTTAGAGCTGTGTGGTACAGTGGCCGTGACAGTTAAGTAGATGGGTCTAAGAAATTACCTGAACGTCATGGTTTCGAGTCCTTCTATCGTTTTCATTGTGTTGATTTTTTTACCTTCTTTTTATTAAAAAACAGATCATGTCTAACAAGGCACGAAAATTATGTGCAAACTCTCGATAAGTAAATTCAAACGTGTGTGTTACATCATCGACATTCATTTATAGTCTAAAAATAATAGTCTGAAATCAAACATAATAACACAAACCATATCCTCATCTCCATTTCTGATAGTATGTATGCAGAAATGTAACATAAATGTTTTATTAGTTTTAGCAAACGAAAAGGACTATGTTTCACGAAGGAATACTACGTTTAAGCTAGCAGACGTGGGGAGACTCTTTCAAGAAGCCAGGGATAGAATAAAGAAAGAAGATTGGGAGCAAGCAGAGAAACATGTTATAGAAAAGGCAAAGCTAAATTTTGGGACGTTGACGGTGTGCAGTATGAGGAAGTGCCACATGTTTGTTTTTGTGATGTCGTTTGCATTTATTATTGCTTTTGCCTTCTTGTTTGTCTGTTTGCGTGTTTGTTTCTGTGTTTTGTGGTTTACTGTCCTCCTTGAATGCTACTTTCCCTGTCCGATCATTTTATATTTCTTTTGTTAAATACATTTTAGTGATTAAGATTGACCAGACCTTGAATACTTGTTCGGCACGGGGAGAAAAACAATTCTAGCAAAGAGAAGTTGGATGACGAAAACTTATTGAAATGTATATTCTAGTGAAAATATATGACATGTTTGTTTCAAATGACTAACGTAAACACGGAACGAAAACCACTATACGTTACATGTATGTTGTACATGTCAAGTATTTTGAACCATACGAAATGTGATTCATGAAAAATGTCGGCGTACTCATTTCTCTAATTTACACATGTTTTAATAAAAGATACTTTTATGTTACTTTTTAGAAAAAGTATGATGCTAAGCAGTATGATGTTGAATATGGCCTACACATCTTTTATACGCCCTCTCTTCTATTTTAAAGGGATACACGACGATCTTGATTTTTTTAAAAGTTCGCTGCGTCCCGTTAGTTTGTTTTACATAACTTGCATTTGTTCAATCTTTGTTATTAATTATCAGCATAGGATAAATCAAATTATTTCAATTATTCCTGATTATATTGCACCAGCAACATCATGAACATATTAACACTTATCCTAGAATTAGACGAAAAAAATGAAACCTCAACATTTTATTTAATTATGGGCAAGCAGGTTCAAAGTCAAAATTATATTTGATAAATACATCTAGACGATAATTTCAATGCTTGATAAACACTTCCGGATTTCAGTGTGTCCCTTTAAAATAAAATTGCGGAATAATCAAAGCAAGATTAATTTTAAGCCTTTTCTGGAGGCAAGTCCCTTTAAAAAAGTTCATTTCCGTATAGTATTACATACATTAAAAATTATTATAATTTTTGTATAATGAATTATTAGATTGTTATATTAATATATATATTTCCGTATACAGAATCAATTAGATTTTTATTATAAGGCATTAAAACATGTTTTTTTTTTTGTACGGGTAATTTGGACGACAATGTTGACGAGGACGACGACGAGGGGGAGGAGGACAAGGTAGACGACGAAGAAGAGGTAGAAGAAGAAGAAGAAGAAGACATGTTTAATGCGGATTCAGTTGGTGATGAAATTGGCGAAGCTTTGAGCGATTACGACAAATGCACGAATCAGGGACCATCTGTCGATTATACAACAAATGAAATTGAACCAACTTGCATTAAAGATGCGGAAGAAATGAAAGAAGATGCAGACGATGCAGACGATACGGTATGCAAAAAATATAAAATGAAGTACCTCCTAGCAAATTAATTTATAAAGAAATAGGAAAAATAAGGAACTAGACAATCAATCAATTTGTGTGACTTTTGTGATTGCTGATACCATGCATGCTGTGAAGGTCTGAACGATATATCCCCTTTAGACAACGCCCTGTATTCCTGTTTAAATTGTAAATGTATTTTTAAAACAAAATAAGTATAGTAATTTATTTTAACTGCAAGTGTTTTAAATTGATTTAATTATATCTTAATCATGTCAAATTCCAATGATATCACATATAATATTAAGCTTTCATTTATCACTTGTGTTGTGCTATTTAGACATACTGTTCTTTGTCGTCTTATGCAATATTATTAAACACCAATGTGCAATACTGTTTACTGTTATTGCGTTTACTTTTCTAGAAATCATGTTACTTATTACATACCTTTACTGGTATTTATATGCACATATAAACGTGCCAATACATTTGTTCTCTGATACAAATGCACATATACATTCAACTCACCAGACTTGTAAATGCGTATATATTTAAGCATACTTTATTAGCGATTGTTGTATATATATATTTGGTCTTTTAAAATAGTGATTTTAAAAGCGTGATCTTGTGCATGTGCATGCAAACTAAATTTCAACAATTTGTCTAAGTTATCGTTGTTTTTAAATTTGTTTTGTTATGCTTCACTGTACGCTTTTTATGTCGAAATGTACATACACAATACAATATATATGATTTTCTAAAATACAATTACATGTAACACAGTAATGAATGAATAAATGAATGGTGTTTTACGGCACGTATACATATAAATAGATAATATTGTGCGCAAAAACCGACGAAAGATGAAAAACTTCAGTAGTAATTAAAACTAATGTATAAATATTAAGATAAAACTATTAAAAAATAAGGGATGATATGGTAGTCATATAAACTGTATATGTAAATCAACAAAAGCCCGTCAACGGGTATATAAACAAGTAAATATATATAAGAACACATTGTAATGATTTATATAGTCTGATTTATTTTAGGAAATCTAAAACAAGACTAAAATATATAGTACCAAATACCTCTTTCATAGTATTAACATTGTAGTACCTCTGACACATAGGATCAAAGTCTACACATTCCAACAATATGTGTTTGACAGTTAACGGTGCAAAGCAGGGTATACATTCTGGTAATTTCTCAGTCCGTAATAAATACGAATGAGTATAACGTGTATGCCCTATCCTGCACCGGGCTAGGACAACTTCTTCTCGACGAATGGGTATACTAGCAGACGCATTGTTTCCAAGTAACGATTTAATTGAATGGAGTTTATTGTTAACCGGCTTTCCAAGAGTTACGAATAAATGTGTTAATAAAACTTTTAAAATCAGTATAAGGTAGTTTAGCATTAGATATATGTAAAACTAATGCTGCTTTAGCAGCACCATCAGCTCTATCATTACCACGTATTCCTACATGGCTTGGAAGCCAGCAGAAAATAATAACATTATCAACTATAAGAGAATTGTACTTTTCTAAAAGCTGAAGCAAAACTGGGTTATATTTACACAGTGCTTGAAGAGATGCAAGGGAACAATTACATGTACACACAAGTTTATCGAGGTTGTTATCTTTTATGGTATATCATCAAGAACATCTGCCACCTGCCCATAATACCAACTCTCTGGTGGATTTTAGTTTCCAACTATGAGCCGTGTGCTACAACAACAACCTACTCCAAAGTGGATATTTTATTTTTTTTAATATAATTCTAGTCGTGTAATTCTAAAAAAACTAGATAAATATATATTATTAGCAAAACACATGAAACAAATTCTAGTTTGATCTTAAGGCATTGAAAACAAATTTAAAATAAATTGACGCCGACTCCCATCCCATCAAGTAAAATGTAATATATTATTGAATGAATGAATGGTGTTTTACGGCACGTCGACTCATAAATAGATCATATTGTGCGCAAAAACTGATGACAGATGAAGAAATGAAGTAGTAATTAAAAATTAATGTAAATATATAAAGATAAAACTATTTACAAGTAAGAGATGATATGGTAGTAATATAAACTTTGTATATATGTAAATCAACAAATGCCCGTCAACGGGTGTATAAACAAGTAAATATATATAAGAACATTATAATGATTTATAAAGTCTGATTTCTTTCAAGAAATGTAAAACAAGACTAATATCTATAGTATCAAATAACTCTTTCATAGTATTTACATTGCAGTATCTTTGCCGCACAGGATCAAAATCTATATCTATTCAACGGTTGTATTTTCTATTTAGCTACACCCCTGTACTTTCAATTATTATAGAAATTGAATTTAAAATCAATTCTCACATCCATCCCACTTTGTATTTGTTATTATATTATGTTTTAAGCTTAACAGTACATCACGGATAGCTTAATTAATTTCAATTTAAGCAACACGAGAATTAATACCAGACTTCACCTTTAGGTGACTGCAGCGATCTGTTTATCCTTCACTGCTAAAATAGACTGACACAAATCGATGCAAGGGCCTGTGCGACTTCAAACAGACGTTTTATTTATAAAATTGGGAGATCAAAACTGAATGGGGGATTTCTAAATGTGACTCCTGTGACAATATACAGGCAGGATAAGCTTGCTCTTATGAATTTGCCATTACCACCAAAAAAGATCTACAGATCGATATGTAGCTTGTATGGATTGATGGCATATTAATGAAATAATCGCCGAAAACACTTTGGCTGAAACAAGCGCCCCAAAGGGATGTTCTGTTCAGCAAAAAGAAAGCACTAAAGAATGATGGTCTGGGCAACAAGGAAGAATCGATCAGTACCATTTACTGACGACAAAATCAAAATCTTAAAAGAAAAGTCATTACTCGGAGATGGTATGTTAACACTCATTAATTACTTAAAATGTTTTGCTGTACTCGTCAGCTTAATCTTGGATTGGAAGTTGGATCTGCATTTGTACACAAAATGAAATATTAATTTGAATCTGATCATTCACTTTCATGACTTGACAATAATTGATTTTTTTACATTATGTAGATGCATATGTACATCATATATGATTCTGAAATACCAAACGTTGTCTTCTTAACTTATTTAATTAATTAACAAGCGCATAGCCAGATATAAGAAAATGCTCCTTTGAAGAAAAATTGACAACCGTCACTAGCAAAAAAAAAATGTGGAAGCTCCGTCTTCGGTCTGGCTACGCAAAGATCCTGATTTGCGAAGATACTGACTCATTGTGTCCTAAAAAATTACCTGTTTGTATTTTAAATACAGAGAGTACGTCATCAGTATTACGACAGCAGTATACATTAATGACGTCACAACAAGTTTTCAGTGGCGTAGCTCAGAATTTAAAGTACACTAACAAGAATCTTAAATGAAAAATAGTAGTAATATTCACATGCACTGACAAGATGGTTAAATGAAAAATAGAAGTGATATTCACATGCACTGACAAGATGATTAAATGAAAAATAGTAGTGATATTCACATGCACTGACAAGATGATTAAATGAAAAATAGTAGTGATATTCACATGCACTGACAAGATGATTAAATGAAAAATAGTAGTGTTATTCACATGCACTGACAAGATGATTAAATGAAAAATAGTAGTGATATTCACATGCACTGACAAGATGATTAAATAAAAAATAGTAGAGATATTCACATGCACTGACAAGATGATTAAATGAAAAATAGAAGTGATATTCACATGCTCTGACAAGATGATTAAATGAAAAATAGTAGTGATATTCACATGCACTGACAAGATGATTAAATGAAAAATAGTAGTGATATTCACATGCACTGACAAGATGAATAAATGAAAAATAGTAGTGATATTCACATGCACTGACAAGATGATTAAATGAAAAATAGTAGTGATATTCACATGCACTGACAAGATGATTAAATGAAAAATAGTAGTGATATTCACATGCACTGACAAGAATCTTAAATGAAGAATAGTAGTGATATTCACATGCACTGACAAGATGATTAAATGAAAAATAGTAGTAATATTCACATGCACTGACAAGATGATTAAATGAAAAATAGTAGTGATATTCACATGCACTGACAATATGATTAAATGAAAAATAGTAGTGATATTCACATGCACTGACAAGATGATTAAATGAAACATAGTAGTGATATTCACATGCACTGACAAGATGATTAAATGAAGAATAGTAGTGATATTCACATGCACTGACAAGATGATTAAATCAAAAATAGTAGTGATATTCACATGCACTGACAAGATGAATAAATGAAAAATAGTAGTGATATTCACATGCACTGACAAGATGATTAAATGAAAAATAAAAGTGATATTCACATGCACTGACAAGATGAGTAAATGAAAAATAGTAGTGATATTCACATGCACTGACAAGATGATTAAATGAAAAATAGTAGTGATATTCACATGCACTGACAATATGAATAAATGAACAATAGTAGTGATATTCACATGCACTGACAATATGAATAAATGAAAAATAGTAGTGATATTCACATGCACTGACAAGATGATTAAATGAAAAATAAAAGTGATATTCACATGCACTGACAAGATGATTAAATGAAAAATAGTAGTGATATTCAAATGCACTGACAAGATGATTAAATGAAAAATAGTAGTGATATTCACATGCACTGACAAGATGATTAAATGAAAAATAAAAGTGATATTCACATGCACTGACAAGATGAGTAAATGAAAAATAGTAGTGATATTCACATGCACTGACAAGATGATTAAATGAAAAATAGTAGTGATATTCACATGCACTGACAATATGAATAAATGAACAATAGTAGTGATATTCACATGCACTGACAATATGAATAAATGAAAAATAGTAGTGATATTCACATGCACTGACAAGATGATTAAATGAAAAATAAAAGTGATATTCACATGCACTGACAAGATGATTAAATGAAAAATAGTAGTGATATTCAAATGCACTGACAAGATGATTAAATGAAAAATAGTAGTGATATTCACAAGCACTGACAAGATGATTAAATGAAAAATAAAAGTGATATTCACATGCACTGACAAGATGATTCAATGAAAAATAGTAGTGATATTCACATGCACTGACAAGATGATTAAATGAAAAATAGTAGTGATATTCACATGCACTGACAAGATGATTAAATGAAAAATAGTAGTGATATTCACATGCACTGACAAGATGATTAAATGAAAAATAGTAGTGATATTCACATGCACTGACAAGATGATTAAATGAAAAATAGTAGTGATATTCACATGCACTGACAAGATGATTAAATGAAAAATAGTAGTGATATTCACATGCACTGACAAGATGATTAAATGAAAAATAGTAGTGATATTCACATGCACTGACAAGATGATTAAATGAAAAATAGTAGTGATATTCACATGCACTGACAAGATGATTAAATGAAGAATAGTAGTGATATTCACATGCACTGACAAGATGATTAAATGAAAAATAGTAGTGATATTCACATGCACTGACAAAAATCTTCAATGAAAAATAGTAGTGATATTCACATGCACTGACAAGATGATTAAATGAAAAATAAAAGTGATATTCACATGCACTGACAAGATGATTCAATGAAAAATAGTAGTGATATTCACATGCACTGACAAGATGATTACATGAAAAATAGTAGTGATATTCACATGCACTGACAAGATGATTAAATGAAAAATAGTAGCGATATTCACATGCACTGACAAGATGAATCAATGAAAAATAGTAGCGATATTCACATGCACTGACAAGATGATTAAATGAAAAATAGAGCGATATTCACATGCACTGACAAGATGATTAAATGAAAAATAGTAGTGATATTCACATGCACTGACAAGATGATTCAATGAAAAATAGTAGTGATATTCACATGCACTGACAAGATGATTACATGAAAAATAGTAGTGATATTCACATGCACTGACAAGATGATTAAATGAAAAATAGTAGCGATATTCACATGCACTGACAAGATGAATCAATGAAAAATAGTAGCGATATTCACATGCACTGACAAGATGATTAAATGAAAAATAGAGCGATATTCACATGCACTGACAAGATGATTAAATGAAAAATAGTAGTGATATTCACATGCACTGACAAGATGATTACATGAAAAATAGTAGTGATATTCACATGCACTGACAAGATGATTAAATGAAAAATAGTAGCGATATTCACATGCACTGACAAGATGAATCAATGAAAAATAGTAGCGATATTCACATGCACTGACAAGATGATTAAATGAAAAATAGAGCGATATTCACATGCACTGACAAGATGATTAAATGAAAAATAGTAGTGATATTCACATGCACTGACAAGATGATTAAATGAAAAATAGTAGTGATATTCGCATTCACTGACAAGATGATTAAATGAAAAATAGTAGTGATATTCACATGCACTGACAAGATGATTACATGAAATATAGTAGTGATATTCACATGCACTGACAAGATGATTAAATGAAAAATAGTAGCGATATTCACATGCACTGACAAGATGATTACATGAAAAATAGTAGCGATATTCACATGCACTGACAAGATGATTAAATGAAAAATAGTAGCGATATTCACATGCACTGACAAGATGATTAAATGAAAAATAGTAGCGATATTCACATGCACTGACAAGATGATTAAATAAAAAATAGTAGTGATATTCACATGCACTGACAAGATGATTAAATGAAAAATAGTAGTGATATTCACATGCACTGACAAGATGATTACATGAAAAATAGTAGTGATATTCACTTGCACTGACAAGATGATTAAATGAAAAATAGTAGCGATATTCACATGCACTGACAACATGATTAAATGAAAAATAGTAGCGATATTCACATGCACTGACAAGATGATTAAATTAAAAATAGTAGTGATATTCACATGCACTGACAAGATGATTAAATGAAGGAAGAGTAGTAGTGATATTCACATGCACTGACAAGATGATTAAATGAAAAATAGTAGTGATATTCTCATACACTGACAAGATGATTAAATGAAGAATAGTAGTGATATTCACATGCACTGACAAGATGATTATATGAAAAATAGTAGTGATATTCACATGCACTGACAAGATGATTAAATGAAAAATAGTAGTGATATTCACATGCACTGACAAGATGATTAAATGAAAAATAGTAGTGATATTCACATGCACTGACAAGATGATTAAATGAAAAATAGTAGTGATATTCACATGCACTGTCAAGATGATTAAATGAAAAATAGTAGAGATATTCACATGCACTGACAAGATGATTAAATGAAAAATAGTAGAGATATTCACATGCACTGACAAGATGATTAAATAAAAAATAGTAGTGATATTCACATGCACTGACAAGATGATTAAATGAAAAATAGTAGTGATATTCACATGCACTGACAAGATGATTAAAGCCACAAATGTGTTTATAGTTTTGAAATTAATATTAGGAATAATAGGTTTAAATAAATTTCATTAGTTCAGGTAACCCGGAAGCGTTGCTCAACACAATGTGGTATAACAATACACTTCATTTCGGTTTACAACGGAGACAAGAACACCAGTCTATGTTGTGGGGTAATGTAGAACCACTGGCAGCGAATGTTTAGTTTTCATAGAGAGAGCTACAAAGGCAAGAAATGATGCTGAAAGTGACCCAAGAGGGTTTCGCCCAAAGACGTTCTCTCAACTAGGTGATTATAAAATTATATAAATTTACAACAATAGTAATAATAGCATATCTTTTTCTTTCTGTTGAAAACTTGACCTTAACTACCAGGCAACATCGTAATGGATTGTTGTTTGAAGCAGGTGTAGTACATTTCTACTTAAACACATTGCACGATAAGATTAATAGTATTTAGGGAAATACATAACTGATCTAAATTTCCATTGATTAACAGATCTCTGCATAAATGTTTGAAGTTATTTTCAGTTTTTCCTAAAACTAAATTTCTTCTTGATTTCAGATGACCGTTAACTGTTCAGTTACGATGTATAAATCCTACGCCGATAAACGCCCTGAATCAATGAATAAGCCAGAAGCAAAGTTCTACCTCGTCAAAAATAATAGACATGGAAGAACTCCAAACAGTTTTTGGTTGATAAACTCTCCCATTGAAATCAACACTCTGGGGTCAATCGCTCGAACTATGAGCGAGAAGGCAGGCCTTTCTGGGAAACAAACACACCACTCAGGAAGGAAAACCTAAATTACTAAACTGTTGAATGCTAACGTTCCTCCACAGTTTTCTGCACATAACAATTTAATGAGTCTAAACCATTATAATAATGTTAGTATTAAAAAGCAAATGGAAATGTCCACTGTTCTTCATACTGTAAATTCAAGTGGTGATAGCCGTGGTAATATTTTCAGATGATTTTAACATGCAAAAAAATGATTCTGAGTTTATCGGTGTCGCACAGGAAGTTACTTTATCACAGGAAATTACTTTCTCACAGGAAGTTGATAGTTCATTGGAAGTGATACGTAATTATGAAGAACGTGAATCTGTTGTTAATCAAGTAGTAGAGCTGCCCGTTATGCAAATGCCCGATGGCTCTCTCAAGATCTGTAATACAGTAAACAGCAGACGAAATGCAGAATCTCTGTTTAAATGCCGTAAATATTATTTTCTTAAGTAGGGATCTGTATATTGGAATTATGAAATTTAGGGTTGTTTATATATCTGCCCGTTACGCAATCGTCTGGTGGCTTACTCGTGATCGTTAACGCAATAAACAGCAGACTAAATCCAGTTTCTCTGTTCCGAAATTGTACATTTGACAATGTCGTAGATATTGTTTTTAGGTAATCGTAAATTTTAAATTTGAAAATTTAATGTTTAATCGTTAATTGAAATTTGAACATGTAACGAATTTAAATATGTCAGTAAACTTATTACTGTTATCTTGTATTGAGTTTTATCTCTAACAGGTATATAACAAAAAAGTCATTAAACGGCGATGTTGTGCCTTAAGTGGTTATTGGCACTCCTCATAATATATTTTCACTCGGTCTGAAGCTCTCGTGCCAATATAGTATGAGTAGTGCAATTACAACTTAAGGCTAGCCATTACCATTTAAAGGGACACTGTCCGGAACTTTTAGCTTATAAAACACACACTAATTATGTTTGCACACATTACACACCGAACATTACTGAATATTTACTAATTAAAGCAGGATTGTTTGACGGAATTCAATCGCGGTACAAAAAAAAAGAGAAACCATTTCGGGCGTTTGAACTCGCAGCCCAAACTAAAATTACACTCGCGGTAATAATAGTGAACGTAAAGTTTCGACCTAGCTCCCAACTGAGCTAAGCGGGCTATACATCTTAAGCCCTAAAATACTATGGTCAAATACTAATGCGCTAATGGAAGTCACGTGATCGCAGAAAAGGTATATACGGTGGGTCCCACTTTATTTACAAATAATAATTTAAGATTTTTTTTTTCAAACTCACGAATGTATTACTACAGACTTCTTAGTGTCTATGCTCATGTTTTCATGTATTTATTTCACTGAATAAAAGTCAGACAGTTATTTGGTTATGCTCCCTATCTGCTTACTTACAGACAGTGTCCCTTTAATAACTTTTTATTATTACATGTGCGACCTGATGGACTTTATACTGATGCATCTTTAGGTGCGTTCAAATATATGTTGCGTTATTTTGTATCATAATACAGGTAACAAAGACACCATGTGCTCAAGAAGTCCCCATGGTACAGTGGTTGATTAGTGGTTGATTAGTGGTTGATAAGTGTTGATTAGTGGTTGATTAGTTGTTAATTAGTGGTTGATTAGTGGTTGATAAGTGGTTGATTAGTGGTTGATTAGCGGTTGATTAGTGGTTGATTAGTGATTGATTAGTGGTTAATTAGTGGTTTATTAGTGGTTGATAGTGGTTGATTAGTAGTTAATAAGTGGTAAGTTAGTGGTTAATTAGTGGTTGATTAGTGGTTTATTTAAGAAATAAGAAATACGTACCTGTGTTTTATCGGTGAATAATATACAGTTAGGAGTTCGGATGCGTAGTAATTAAATCACGAGTGCGTTAGTACGAGTGATTTAATCACTCGCATCCGAACGACTAACTGTTTTTATTTAAGAAATAATAAATACGTACCTAACGCACTCGTAATTTAATTACTACGCATCCGAACTCCTAACTGTATTTTAATACAGGTACGTATTTATTATTTCGATTCCAACACAAAAATAACGCAATTATTTACGCTATTGTGGGGGCACGATATAATATCTCGGAGGTCATGGTAATCAGGCTGCTTTGTTTACGTGCTGTTCCATTGGGCCCTCGCGTATGCAAGTTCTGCGCAGTAAAGTATGTTTATATACACTAGAAGTCACGTGACAAACCATGAAGTCATTGTTTACGTCATATAATTGTAGACGTCTAAACGTTCTCAGCTTGTTCAAGATGCTTATTAATGTTATATGTGCTGATGCATATAATGCGTTTATATCGGAGCGTGTGTGCAAGGTTTGGGAGCATGGCAAGTTTGTTGTAATAAACATTTCATTAAAATTACTGTTGAGTTTGTCTTCGTAACGTTTATTTACCAAGTGATGTCATGTAACGTGGCGCTTCAAATGGATAAAATATACGCGGGGAAATAATGGAACAGCCATATTTTATCGTAGAACAACATACGGTTGTTTCTCTTATTTGTGTATATTAAAGACTGCGCGGGTCGTGTTAGAATCACCGATACAATACGTATTTATTATTTCGATTCGAACACAACAATAACCCATTGATTACGCTATTATGGGGGGCACTATATACTATCTCGGAGGTCAAGGTAATCAGGCTGCTATGTTTACAGACTGTTCTATTGGGCGCCCCCGTATGCAAAGTTCTGCGCGGCACAATTTTTTAAATACACTCATAGTCACGAGACAAACAGTTATGTCATTGATATAGCTTCCGCTGTATGACGTCAAACGTTCTCAGCTTGTTCAAGATGTATGTATTTATGCATATGATGGGTTTATATCGGCTGTGTGTGCAAGGTTTGGGAGCATGGCAAGTTTATTGTAATAAACATTTCATTAAAATTACTGTTGAGTTTGTCTTCGTGACGTATACTTAACAAGTGACGTCATGTAACGTGGCGCTTCCATCGGATGAAATATACGCGGAGAATTAATGGAGCAGCTGTATTTTATCGTAGAATAACATACAGTTGTCTCTCTTCTTATCAATAGGTATATCAATAGTATACGACGCGTACCGAATAAATATATTTTTTTACGAAATACGGGTTTGTGTCTCTATTTAGACTTGTTATTATTTATAATATCATTGTGACTGCCCCCACACCCCTACCCCTTGCCCAGACCTCCACTACCCCTTCCCAACTCCGGACCATAATTACAAATTAAAATATATTATTTGATTATATCGGTCATTAGTTTCATTGTTTAATCCAATTTTCAGTTTTCAATTTTTAATAATGTTGTTTGTATTGTATTGTACTTGTTCCTCATGTTTGCACCATGTTGGTGCCTGAGAGTAATACAGTTTATGTTGTTGTTGTTGTGGTCTCTCTTCTTTGTGTATACGAAAGATTGCGCAGGTCGTGTTAGAATAGTGGTTAATTAGTGGATGATTAGTGGTAAATAGTGGTTAATCATTGGTGGAGTAGTGGTTGATTAGTGGTTAATTAGTGGTTAATTAGTGGTTGATTAGTGTTTAATTAGTGGTTAATTAGCGGTTGATTAGTGGTTAATTAGCGGATGATTAGTGGTAAATAGTGGTTAATTATTGGTGGAGTAGTGGTTGATTAATGGTTAATTAATGGATGATTAGTGGATGATTAGTTGTTGATTAGTGGTTAATTAGTGGTTGATTAGTGGTTAATTAGTGGTTGATTAGTTGTTAATTAGTGCCTGTAAATTAGACAATCAATGGTGCTAGCACCGGTAATAGGAAACATTTTTTTCTGTAAAATGCCACGCTCCTCGTGTACAGGTACGACGTTCACAACTCGATGTCACGACGTTCACAACTCGATGTCTCTAACGTAACTTATGCCCTGCACTATCTTTGATCACTAATATACCCGATTTCGTCATGAGCTGGTGAACCTGAAATTATGAATGAAAACATGAATTCAAAGCGGCATGCGATTTAAGTATAGCATGTGTAGCTTAAAGTAATATCTCAGATAATCGCAACTCTGAGCAAAATTGTTGATTTCAGAGATTTTGATCTTGAGTAATGAATTTTATATCAGGTTGAGAACGCAATAACTTTAGCAAACGGATTACACTCTTCATCAGCATTGATTTGAATGTTTTTTCTTCAATAAGATCTCGGACAAGTTCAGAAACGAAATTTTTCGTTACAAAGGCTTCTTTAGGAAACTTTAAAATCGTGCACGCTGTAACTTTAGTCAAGTGATGTACATCAAACTTAATTTGATTTTTTAATTTGAAGCTTCAAAGTAGAGTTCCGCTTAATTCGGTGCTAGGGGGAGTGAAAGGTGTTGTATCTCATATTACCACCCATGAGCAGTCTCAATAAAACCGAGTCTGCTACTTTTCTCTCTTGTTTGTGTTTGTTGCTTTAGAGGAATCCACGTTTCAGTATTTATTGATATTCACACGAGCGTTTGTTTATTGCTGTGTGGTGACTGTAAAACGTCGCCACAACTACAAATCAGTAGTTACTACTTACTGATCCTTTGGTATAATGCATCAAGCCCAATCTTTGTGTCTTTAAAGTAGAATACCGCTTAAGCCCGTGTCAGTTGGGTCGACAGGTGTTGCACCTTATATTACCTCTCATGGACATATTTAATAAAAGCGAGTCTGCTATGTTTCTCTCTTTTGTTTGTGTTTGTTGCTTCCAAGGAATCCCCTTTTCAGTTTGTTTTCCTTATCCAGAACGGGGTTGACTATAACCAAACCCGATGTTATGTAGTTATAGCCTGGTTATTGAAAAAAAAGCGAATTCAGGCATGTGCACACGATTTTTACTTAAATGGGTTTTTAACGTTTGTTGGAATAAGATCTTTAAACGTTCGACAATGGGCATAATCAACGCAAGTAATACAGTTTGTTTTTTATAGGTAACGCCAACTGGTCGGTTCTATGTATTTATTTAGTGTTTTTTTATATTTCCGTTAAATAAAGTCGACAAATAATTTTACGAAATGTCCATGTTGACAAATATTAGAAGATGCCAACTAATTTCCTATCTAGCGTTTCATCAAAATGTAATTTGGCTGAATGAAATCACTGTCTATCTCAGTATCGATTTGTGCAAGGTTTCCAATCATTCGCTACATTTCGAATAAATGTTCTAGACAAGTTTCTAATGATTGCGTTAATTAGTTGACAATTACATGCGTTGTCGTGGCATTTAGATATGTCGGTATTAATAGTGCTACATTACGATAATAATAAAATTACCGAACACAAGGTGTACTTTTTGATATTAATTGCCACTAATTACACATATAATTTATACTCGTATTGAAAATTTGCCATAGCATTTTGAAATACTCAATGGTAATTGGTTAATTTAGGAAGTATTAAATTAGGAAATAATGGTTTTATATTGTCCAAGATCAATACCTGGTGGGCGAGACTTGAAGTTCATCGATACCAAGGGCCACATGCCCGCAGTTTCGATGTGTTTCAAGTCCTAAACACCAGGCCTGGAATTCACTAACCATCTTCAAACAATTTTTAGACTTGGACTCAAGTACTGAAAATTCGTTCACAAATATTTCCATGACCTTCAAAGATAAACAATCGTAAGAAGTTGATGTTTATTAGTATGCATAATATTTATACATACCAGCTTGTTATGAACGTTTATTCTATAAACTTTATATTTGTGATTGAAATTTGCGTCTCAGCTTGGGATTAAGTCTAAGAATATTCTCAAGAATGGTTGGTAAATTCCAGGCCTGGTTTGGATCTCGCACAATATAAGACCCCTTGAAATACTTTATTTCTTATCTGACATGGAGTTTTTATGTAGCATGTTGAAAGAAATTGCACAAAATACAAGCAAATTCTCACAACTTACATTGTATGCCTATCTCCCAACATAAACGAGGAGAATATACAGCTTCATCCTATCTAAATGTGTTGTTGGAACGTATTCCACTGCATTGTTGTTTTGCATCTGACGTTTAAAATGCCGTCTTAACGGTTAACTTGTTTCTGGCGTTTACAATAACGTCTTAATGGTTGACGTACATGATGTCAGAGGTATTTTAAGACCTCTGAAATAACCAATCAACATTGAGAATTTTAATAAACCTTGTTAGATTTTCCTATCTAGACCTCTGACCAGCTACTAACGTTTTGCATGTTTCCCTGCATACCGGATGTTGCCGCGCGTGAATTTTATCTCGACCCTAGGGTGAGACGGAAATATCTAGCCCCGGTAAAATGACGGATATCTTTGTCCGGTATGCAAGAAAAGTCATTCAATCCCCCATGTAAAACGTGGATAGCCGTATCCAAGAATATAAGAATCTTTCCTGGGTATCCGCTGAAGGTTGGGAATACCAACCCGTTTCTTATAAAAAAAAAATGCCTCCAGTGAGATTTGAACCCACGACATTATCAAATTAAACCGAAAAAGGGCCATAACTCCGGTGTTACTGGCTCGAGCTGACTGGTTTTCAACTCGTTTTATTGATATCAACAATTTGGCCAAGATTGGGAAAGATCGAATACAAAATGAAGGCGCTAGAGTGTTCACAAGGCTGAAAATGACATGTTTCAATAATTCCAGGGCACATAACTCTGGTGTTCCTATTCCGATATAGCTGGTGTTTCAATTTATCCGAGCTGTCATTGATATTAACAATCTGTTAACGTTTAGTAAAGATCGAATGAAAAATGAAGTCCCTATCGTCTTAACGAGGCAAAATATAGCATTTTAAATTAAATAAAGGACTATAACTCCGCTGGTACATGGATCGATCTAGCTGGTTTTCGAACTAGTCCGAGCTTCCATTCATATTAACAATCTGGTAAACGTTGGTAAATATCAGATGGAAGATTAAGGCCCTATCGTCTTAACGAAGCAAAATATAGCATTTCTAACTACACCAAGGGCTATAACTCCGCTGTTACTAGTCCAATCTGGCTGGTTTTCAAATTTTCCGAGCTTTCATTGATATTAACAGTCTGGTAAAGTTTGGTAAAGATCGAATGAAAAAGAAGGCCCTATCGTCCTAACGAGACAAAAGTTAACTACGGAAGCACGGACAGACGGACGACGGACAATTCGGCATACCATAATTAATATTGCTGCTTATTGTTTATAACCACTCAATAATGTTTAAGATTGTCCCCCTCCCCGCCTGCTATCCATATTTGGATTCTACGTGACAGGTCTTGTTTTAATATACAGTCAAATATGTATTTAAAACTACTAAAGGTAATAGATAGCAAAAGTAGTTTCGTAACACATTTGGTCTCTTCTTACAGGCGCATGTTAATCTAAATAATACGATAATGAACTGAAAGCTGGTCTCTAAGGGCATATATTCTCTTAATAAAGGCTAACTCGTGAAAATTGTATCGATATAGTTTGTTTCCGATGTCAATGCAATCATGATTACGGACTGTCACTCTTGAACACGTTTGATTGTTTAATGCAAATATTATCGATATAGTTTGCTTCCGATGTCAATTTAATCATGATTACGGACTGTCAGAAAGATGTGTCATTAAAGGAGTATTAGCCAAGGAGTGGAAATGATTTTTCTAAGTATTTACACAAACATATATTTAAGCTAACCAGTAGGCCGCATTTCTTACTGACCATACCAAGTCGATAACACTGTCTGCCCCACTCTGTATGTTGAGCTTGTTCCTTCTATTGACTATTTAGCTTGAACTATGCATTTTACAATAACTCCTTGAATACACGTCATTAACGATATTAAAACATGTAAATCCATACAATAGTTATCCCAACTCATTTACAACAGACACTCATTTTAGTTCCTCCTAAATTAGGCGACGGAAAGAGAGGACAACAAATGAACGCTTAATTTACGTCAAAGCGTTCTTTTCCTAAGTAATATAATACTAAATACGAAAATATTTGTATTTAAGCATTTTCAATATTAAGACAATTATAATAAAACAGATGCTTGGAGAACTCTAATTCGGCTGGCATCCGACAAAGGTCGTCGTATTCTGGCAAAATAACTCATCCTGTAATATTTCTACAAATTCAGTACAAATTCAGTAGCCTGTAATCTTTACTACATCCGAGTCGATCACATTGCTGTGCTTCGCGTTCATAAACATGAACGTGTTGAACGTTCTTCTCTGAAGTACTACTTTGTATTCGTGTAAGTGCACACACAAGCAAGGTTTTACGCAAGTTTAAAATAGCTGCCGAGAGATAATAGTATTACATCTGGATAGGAACTCTGGGAACAAAGTTTAACATAATAACAGATCAAGTCACGTGTGTTAAAACAATATTGAAAACGAAAATTAAAAAAATGTTGTCACTAAGACGTAAACATGCCAAAACCGTTTTTTCTTACCGTACACTTTCTTCCCAATTGTTACCATCAGTTCATAACAAACAGTTTCAATCAATGTGGACGACCTCGCTTTGTTCTGATCAAATATTTGACATGCGTTACATATTCACCTTTGTAGCACAACATGCTAGAAGTACACATCAGCACCGAAATACAATTGTTGACATGTAAGCGATGCGTGTGCGTTAGTGTACATTACAACACAGATAAACTGTTCACTGCTATCATGTGTAATTAAACGATTGTGTTATCAATGTGAAAAACTCAAAGAAACTTTGCATTGCTACCTTACCATGTGCAATTATGAAAACCATATAAGAGTCGCTGTCATTTCACAGATGTAAGGAAAATTCGAACCCCATAAAATAATGACCCCAGGTCATTTTGCTATGTAGTAAAATGACCCCCTTCTGTAAAATGCTGACACCATCCGTAGAATTGTGACGCCTGAAAGGGATCAATTTATTACAGTAGAATAGTAATCGAATGACCTTATGTTTTCTGTTTGGTATGTGTTTTTTTACAGAGTTTTATTCACGAATTTGGGTTTGATATAGGCCAATTGTTTTGTTATTACTTATGGGTGCCGTTGTTGCCAAACAGAGAATGTATGCCATGTGGAGGGGTCACCTACACCCAAACTGAGCTGTTGAAGGAGCTCCTTCGGGATAAAATATTTACTTTTAAATGGTCCATTCAGATGATTTTTTGCTTTGACGAACATTATAATTTGTATTATAAAGTTTGTTGTGTACCTTTAAAAATACTTTAGGTTAGGGCTGGCAGACCATTCCCACAAATATCTTTAACCTCCAATATTTCTTCAATGGTTTAAGCTAACATGTATGCCTTACTCCTACTGACCTTTCTCGTCGTATAATTAATTAAATATTGCTCATTGTTTGTAGAACAATGCGGACCTACGATGCCATTGCGTTTGGACGCTGTGGTTTCTATAGGACCCTATATCTCATTTTTGACTGATTTTACAAAAGTATACATTTTGAAAAGCTCTCCCCCTTACCAATTAAACTAATTAAGATAGTCGTACTCTTCAAAATGTGAAAAGAAAAGTATTGACTCAAAATACCCGCACGGGTCCTGATTCGATAGACTGTCATAGGTCTTATTGTTATTAAAGAACGAGACACAAAACTATTATACATTTTATATGTACAATTTATTATTCCGAGATTCTACATTTTGTTATTTTGGCGTCGAGAACTAAACTGAATATACCTGCTAGCTAGACAGTCTTGATGTTAACCTTATGACCCGCAATATACATAAGAGTTATGAATACAACTGTATCACGGTGTCTTTGCATGTTGTATATATCCATACTGTTACACCAGGATCGGGGCACAACTTCCGTGGTGATATGATCTGAAAATGTTGTTATTGTAACAATACTGGTAATAGAAGCCAGGAACACGGTTAGGATAACTGACCGCCATATATACAATTGTTGAAAAATGTTGTTAAACCAAATGAAAATAATAACTGACTCGACAGGAATTTCGACCAAAACGACAATCATTTTTTCAACATGGACATTAAACCAACATGTTTTCCCTTTTTAGAGAAGTCTGTAAATGTTACGCTAAACAGTCTTAGATTATTGTTGCATAGATGAATAAATATACCTTGGGAACAAGTATTTAGACGGGGAGCATTCCCCCGACTCCCTTGGAAATATATTTGCCTCATGTCAAGTGTATTCACAAGGAAACACATGGCAGTTGATAACCAGACGGGAGATTCGCTTGCAGTAGACATGGACATATTTAAATTGAACATTGTTGATACGAAGCATCGCAACAGCAAAAAGCTTAACAATAATTATATTCAAAATACATGTTGGGAGGACGAATTGAGCAAGAAAATACTAGTGAAACATATAGAAACAATTGCGTAAAATACCTCTAAAATGCACATCAGAGCACATACAACTAGAAAGTTTTCCAGCTAGAGGCATGTCCCTAACCCCTATAGTTTACTAGCAACTGTAGTTCTCGCGGCACCAATCTCAGAACTTTAGCTACGTCTCTCAACATTCCAAAGATGAGTGTTATAAACGATAACGAGACCTAAAACTATTTCGACGAAAACACAATAACACATAGGCAAATATTTATAGAGGGGATCGGGGGGCATGCTTCTCCCGGAAATGTTGTTTTCTGTGATGCGATATCGTGGAATTTGACGTATATCTAAGGGACTTTTTGATACAAAATTTATGATTTTGTATGTATGTATGGCTCATACAATATTTTTTTAAAAATGGCTCAAATCTCCTCCGCCATTCAAATTAGTTCCGTTGGCTAGTTAAGTTTTCATTTTTTCAAAGCGTCGCGAGTGCGTTCGCCTATGTACGCTCCTGGCAGCATCATCAAACACTCTTCAAATAACTAGCTGGATATGTGACACTTCAAAGTTAGAAATGTGCCTGTATGTGTACATGTAGTACCTGTATGTGTACATGTATACATAAGATTACCTACTGAAGCACGGAAGGACATGTGTGAAGAACTATTATATGCACTCGAGGTAATATTAGTTAGTGCGCACGAGATGATTTGCCACCTGTGGTAATGATACCACTCCTCATTGATTATCGATACGCCCTCCACATTTAGAAGCTATAAAACCTCCCAACTGAGAAGTGATACCCATCGATTGAGTATTGAATTGATAACCCCTGCCCATTGAATACTGATACATGTACTCACCCCCATTTAGTATTGATACTCACTTCCACATTGAGATTCTATAATACCTCTCCATTGAGTATTGATACAAGTACCCTACTCATTGAGTATCGAGGGGGTATCAATTTTCGATGGAGATATTTTATAGTTACTCACTATTGACTTTGTTGAGGGTTATTAATACTTATTGGGAAGGGCATCAATACTCAGTGTGGTGGAGGTATCAATACTCAATGGCGAGGGGTATCAAAACTCGGTAGCGTGGGATATACATACTAAATAGGGACGAGTATCAATAGTCAATGGGGAGGGGTTATCAAAACTCTATGGGGAGGGAGTATCGATACTCATCGATACTGAATATGGAATTAGTATCAATACTCAATAACGAGAGAGTATCAGTACTCAATGGGGAGGGTGTATCAAAACTCAGCGGGTAGGTAGTATCACTACTTATTCGAGTGGGGGTATCCATACTTAGTGAGGGTGGGGGTATTAATACTCAATCGGGAGTGGTATCAATACTCAGTGAGGAGGGGTATCAATACTCAATCAATTTTCTTTTTACCAGTTACATTGTCCTCGGTCATTTATTATTACAAAACTAGTCTTCTTATCCACTTTATCAACAAACGAAAAAGTCTTAAAATCCTAAAGACATCATACATATAAAGAAGATACGTTGTCCTATCCTTTATTATTATATATATATAAGATTTTCATATAACAATGCATATGAGAATATTAGACGAACATTGTAGTCTGTTTCTTCCAAAAAAAATCCATTATTTGCTATTCATTTATAAGGTTCCAAGTGATCCTCAATGGCACAATTACGCCAAATATTAATAAAGTATCAAGTTAAAAAATGTGCAGTTACTTGCAGAATATTGGTTAATACTGGTAACAGAAACCACGGTAAAGATAACTGACCGAAAATGACTGGAAAATGTTGATAAATGGCGTTAAAACCAAACACAGCAAAAAACCGGTGAATTGATATCCCCCTGCGAAGTGTTAATTGTCTTCTGGGTAAAATACAGACGAAGAGACAAAAGAAAAGTGTAGTTCTGCCGGTCGTCTTGATGAGCTGAGTATATGTGCCGATTTATTTCAAAATTCTTCCATGCTTGTGAGAGTTTACATGCAGCTTACACGGAAATTGTAACGGACGGACGAACGCCCGGAAAGGACGGACAACGCCAAAGCTGTATCCGTATTCGGTGGGGATAAAATAATAAAATAATAAAAGTAAATAAAAAATGTTTTGAGGAGGTAGGTTAGGGCCTGGGGGTCTCCATGCATGTCTTGAATGGTTGAGTATTTGTGTATTTGTGTCAATTCCTTACAAAATCACGGCAAACATGAGCGTTATGGAGAGACAACACAAAATACTTTATTAAAATCTCATATAAAAATATATGACCGTATGACATTGACCTTGAAGATACGGATCCGGGGTGTTGGGTTCTGCACGTCGCCTCGATGAGATGGGTACTTGTGCCAATTTATTTCAAAATCCCTCCATGCATGGAAAAGTTTTGGTGCGGACACAAACTGGACATTATTATATGCATCCAAGAAGCAGATGATACAGATCCGGGTGTTGGGCTTTGCATGTCATCTTCATGAGATGAGTATATGTGCTAATTTATTTTAAAATCCGTCCATGTATGTGAGAGTTATACAGCGGACACGAAAATTGTATGGGACAAAAGGACGGCCGGGCGGACGAACGTACGGATAGCGGCAAATGTATATCCCTCAGACCTCGTTAGGGGATAAAAAACAAGATTAAACTTGTCTATAACTAATTCGAGTGTAACGAAACCTCAGGATAGACATGTCGGCACTGTCATTCATTTTTTTCCTATGTTCAATACGAATTCTTGGTTTAGAGTGAATGGTCAAGATAGTTAATGCAAAATAAATGACTCCGGTACCGACATGTCTATCCCTGTTATATAGCAAACCGCGAAAAGTTCCTTCCTTGAACCATTCGTATATAAACATATGATACCTAAATGTTGGCTGTTTTTTTTTTAAGTAAAGCAGATATACTTTGCTAGGGGTAAACATTTTACGGGGGTCATATTTTTACCTGTGAAGTTGTTGTAATATTACTGGATTTGTTGAAAGAGTCATTCCACGACAGAACAAATTATGACCAGGTGTCATTCTATTACATAGAATTTTGACCGGCGATCATTTTACTACATAGCAAAATGACCGGGGTATCATTATGTTATGGGGGTCTTTCCTTACACTGGCAGCGAATAAGCTAAGCATTAGCATTCAATAATAAATGAACCAGGTATAAAAGCATGTATTGACTAAGAACAATATGAATATAAATCGAATGTATAGACCCAGTTTATTTTCAAATATATTAGACTTCTGTTAAAGACAGAAAATTCACATGCACAGACATTGCGCTTTGTATATAACAGATTCTCATTTGTTTTTTTATTTGGAATGAAAAATTCACCAGCAACGTTCCAACGTCTCGTCCATATGTTAATATCTGATATAGATGGTTGTCACGCGTACATTGATGACGTCATCATTTACAAAAACACATGGAAAGATCATCTGCAGGCCATAAGAAGTTTCTTGGACCGTCTTACAGATGCTAAGCTAACAGTCAATCTAAACACAAGTAAATTTTGTCCCGTTGTTGTCGCGTTGTAAGGACATGAAGTGAGACAGGGTGAGGTTAAACCTATTAATGCTAAGGTCGAGGCTATCTCTGAAGTTCCTGTACCAACTTGTAAAACAAAACTCATTCGTTTTCTTGGTTTGGCTGGTTATTAGAAAATATTGTGATAAATGTTTCAGTCATTGCTGAACCTTTGACCAACTTACTGAATAAAAGAAATATATTTATTTGGACTGAAAAATGTCAGCCGTCATTTGACAAATTAAAAGCCATTCGTATGAGTGTATCAGTGCTTTCAGCTATGGCATGTCAAACGTTGCATTATTCGATGTTTTTATATTTATATTCAATATGGTTTCATTTATATTGTATATTTTCTTATTTGTATTCTATAATTGTCAATTTGTATTGTATATTTTTCATTTGTATTCTATAATTGTCAATTTGTATTCTATATTTTTCATTTGTGTTCTATAATTGTCAATTTGTATTGCATATTTTTCATTTGTATTCTATAATTGTCTATTTATTTTATATACTAGTACATGTAGTAAGTTCTGGAATGGTGTTGACTATTTCAGTTAACAAAAAAGTAATAAAATCATCTATTTGCTGATGCCAAAAATACACATTTGAGACATTTATGTTCAAAGAATATAGTAAACTGAGTCACTATTTAGAAGATTTTATCTGCATCTGTTTTCTATTGTGGTGATTTAAAACACTGGACACTGGACATAAATGTCATTATTATGAAAATGTTGATTAAAAAGATCTACTACACATAATCCAGTTATGTTTCTTGGACAAAGTTCTATTATTCATATTGGTGTCACTTCATGTTTCTCTCTACTTTGTGTTGGTGTGAATTAACACACCAGAGAAACTGTTCCAATTTTCATCATCTTGGTGAAGCGTATATGAGATTGAGTTTTTGTAGGTACACTTAACCCAGACCTTATCCCCGGGTGACAATATGGCTACTCCTGTGCCTGATGTGCAGGTTTGGAGACCACCTCCATAGTTATTCACAGTTCCAATGACCGTGTCTGCAGCTATTATTTGAAACCTGTACCAGGCATCAGGGCTGGTACATATATGTACAGCAAACAGATACATGCCAGCATGTGGAGCAGTAAAGTATCCAGTTCCAGTGTTGTAGCCGCCACCAACGTTGGTGAGAGTTTCCGTGTAGACCATCATACTTCCAGTAGTGGGTTTTAGGTTGGACACTGTTCTCCCTGTGAATACGACTGTCGGGGTGGTCAGTTCATCTGAAATAGATCATACAAAATTATTCTTATGATTAATTGTGATTGTTTGTGAACAGTTAGACATCAGTAAAGGACTTCCATGGCGGGAATGGTAAAGCTGAACCCTCTCACCTCTCATCTGGGGGTTCAAATCCAACTTGGATCTCAACCTTATCACCTCTCATCTGGGGGTTCAAATCCCACTTGGATCTGAACCTTCTAACCTCTCATCACGTGGAGTTCAAATCCCACTTGGATCTGAACCTTCTCGTCTCTCATCTGGGGGTTCAAATCCCACTTGGATCTGAACCTTCTCACCTCTCATCCAGGGGTTCAAATCCCACTTGGATCTGAACCTTCTAACCTCTCATGACTTGGAGTTCAAATCCCAATTGGATCTGAACCTTCTCGCCTCTCATCCGGGGGTTCAAATCCCACTTGGATCTGAACCTTCTCACCTCTCATCCAGGGGTTCAAATCCCACTTGGATCTGAACCTTCTAACCTCTCATGACTTGGAGTTCAAATCCCACTTGGATCTGAACCTTCTCACCTCTCACCTGGGGGTTCAAATTCCACTTGGATCTGAACCTTCTCACCTCTCATCCAGGGGTTGAAATCCCACTTGGATCTGAACCTTCTAACCTCTCATGACTTGGAGTTCAAATCCCACTTGGATCTGAACCTTCTCGCCTCTCATCTGGGGGTTCAAATCCCACTTGGATCTGAACCTTCTCACCTCTCATCCAGGGGTTCAAATCCCACTTGGATCTGAACCTTCTAACCTCTCATGACTTGGAGTTCAAATCCCACTTGGATCTGAACCTTCTCACCTCTCATCCAGGGGTTCAAATCCCACTTGGATCTGAACCTTCTAACCTCTCATGACTTGGAGTTCAAATCCCACTTGGATCTGAACCTTCTCGCCTCTCATCTGGGGGTTCAAATCCCACTTGGATCTGAACCTTCTCACCTCTCATCCAGGGGTTCAAATCCCACTTGGATCTGAACCTTCTAACCTCTCATGACTTGGAGTTCAAATCCCACTTGGATCTGAACCTTCTCGCCTCCCATCTCTAGGGGTTCGAAATCCCACTTGGATCTCGACTTTTAAAAGGAATCAGATCCAAAAGATATACAGTACTGGTGTGACTCCGGTACACAGATAAAGGCAAACCTAAGAAACCCAGAGGTCTAGATAAGCAAACCTGCAAAGAGCCAAGTCCTGATCTTGGGGACAAGGAGACCAATTGTGTGAAAATGATTGACTATTGTGTATGTATATTGTATACGTATAAACATAGGTAAGTTTGACATACACTTTGTTAAGTTTGACATACACCTTGTTAAGACTGACATATACTTTGCTAAGGTTCATTTTGACATATACTTTGTTAAGTTTGACATATTGTTCTTTGTTAAATTAGACACAAACTCTGACAAATTTGCTATTAATTTATACTGCAATAAGCGACCACCTGTCTAACGCAACCAAGTAACAACAGTATTTGGAAACAAGAAAATATATCAGTATTATTTCTTTCTTTTGACCCCATTGATCATAGCCAGGGGGAAAGTTTGATCGGCATATCGATTAATTATTATAATGTTGGTAATTGAAAAGGTTGGATATGATTTGAAACAGACTATATGAAGGTTTGTTACAGCTACATGGTCGAATGGCAAAAATGAAAGTATATATACAGTACATGTTTATATTTAACCAAACATTTCATATTAAAAAAGTCAAACAATGTTAGAACCTGTAATAGAAGACCACCTGTATTAAGCGAACACTTTTGGTCTTTCCCTTGAGCGATGTCTTAAACCAGGTTTGACTGTACTTTGTCAAGTTTGACATATACTTTGTCATTGACATATACTTTGTCAAGATTGAAATACACTTTGTTAAGATATGACATATAAATTGTTACCGGTAAGTTTCACTTTGACATATACTTTGTTACGTTTAACATATTATACTTTGTTAAATTTGAAACATTATACTTTGTTAAATTTAACACATTATACTTTGTTCAGTTTAACACATTATACTTTGTTCAGTTTAACATATTATACTTTGTTAAATTTGACACATTATACTTTGTTAAGTTTAACATATACAATCAAACCTGGTTATAGGACGACCTGTTCTAAGTGCCCACCTGCCATAAGCGACCATTTTGAGTTCCCCCTGACAAATTTGCTACTAATTTATAACTGCAATAAGCGACCACCTGCGGTATATATATATATAAACTTGCACTCTAACAATATGAACGACATTAACCAGCTAGGTGAAACCCCAAAACTGGAGTGTCAAATTAAAAGTTACCAACTCAAAATTCATTTTTACGCATATTCAATCAAGTATTTTAAGAACCCATTAATAAATGTATACTTTCAGTCGGCACATACACATTCTTATATGACCTGCACACATGGATAGAGTTTTGATAAACATTTTTTTAGTGTAATTTTGTCATTTTGCGGGTTAGTTTCTTTAAGTTTAATAATTTTATACCCTTTTATCAAGCAGTAATTACAGGTAACGCCACTATCTGTGCCAGCATTATTTATTGTTGTGGAAATAATAACCCCGGTCATGCATAATTAAATATGTAAATACCTTTCATCTTGTTGACTGCTGTTTCGTGTGTTTTTATAAATGCTAGCAACGTTTTGTTAACCTCGCCTTGTTGGTCCATTAGATCCTGAGACAGGCGACCAACCTGTTGTTGAAAGTTGCTCAAAACTTCACTCAGTTTTAATTTCTGTCCATCAAGTTGTTGCTGAATTGTGTCCTGGTGTGTATCAACTTTGTTTGTCAGTGTGACCTCTGCATCATTAATTTTAGAAATGTGTTTTTCTATTTTATCCATACGTGCTGCCTCTTCATTGTTCATTTTAGAAATCTGAGCCTCCATGTTTTCATCCCAAGTATCCAGCTGCTTGCTATTGACCTCCTTTTTATGTTCCATTCGAACCAGTTTTTCTAACACTTTCTCCTCAAAGTGATATTTTGAGCACTGTGGCTCCTCGTGGGTCCGAGCTCCAGCCACAAACAAAATGGCCGTCATCAGATATACAGCTTGGTAAATCATGGTTCACAGATCTTGTTTATTCTCGTTACTGTCTCTGTTCCCACTGACTGCGTTGTTTATACTGAATGAGTTGATGCTTGGCTAATATAGCAGTTTCTGTGTTCTGTTCTGATCAGGTTATATCATGTCTCCCTCACAGGGTCTGAATGCGTTCAAACAGGGTAACTCTGAACAAGTAGTTATGTTTACCACTTATGTTTGACCTTCTCAAAAAATAGAACTTTACCCTGCTTATGCAGAACTCCCATGAAGGGATCAAATAAATACAAAGTGTGCATGATAATATATTGGGGATTATTTCTTGTTAGCTCACCTGAGCAAAGCTTAGACTTAAATCTACACAGTCCCTATTTTAACTGGTAATAACTTATGAATATGAATGAGTCACGTGTGAAGTAGTTTCAAATCGATGAACACCCCAAAAGTCGGTATATACGGCAAAAATCGATGCGTAACATTTCACATTTTTATTTAGCTTCCGTACAGGTAACATCGATAAATATACAGCTTCGGAATATATGTGATAAAGGAAATATTTGCCCGAAAAGGGATTTGAACCACAGCCTTGCACTTGTAAGTTTTGAAGGATGTATGCTGAACCACTAGACCACGGCTGTTTATTGGTATGTTGTAGCATTTTAACACCAAACAGGCATTACGTTATAACTATCGTGCACACACATCAAGCGCTAAATAACAAGTCGAGATATGGTTGTTTTGAGATGAAGTATTAGTTTTATATTGATAACATACATTATTACACCAGGCAATGTTAATTTACACATGCGACAAGATGGACTATATATTTATTGATCCATCTTGAGTTGCATTCAAATATGTTAAGTTATTTTGCCTCCTAATAAATGGTTGTTAGTATACTGTTTTCTCAAGTAGCTTTATAGTTCAGTGGATAGAGCACCTGACTTGAATCTTTTTTTCTGTAAAAATTACTGTTACCTGTGTATAGGTACGATGTGCACTGGTCGATGTCTATACATTAAATGATTTCCTGCACTATATTTTCTCGCTTAAATACCCGATTTCGACATTAAGGACACGCCTACAAAGAATAAATTGATTGATATAGAGACTATGTAGCTTTAAAGAACATTTTCTAGAAAGAAATCTGAACCAATCTTAATCAAACTGTATATGGACAGTCCTGTCAAATGAAGCCTTTTTACAGACTAAGCCAGCAATGGCTGCGGTTACTTAACAAAGCCCAGTCAACAATGGCCCAGTACCCTGGATGATCAGAGTTTACTGATTGAAAACCTCAAAAGGAATATATTTTTAATGAATTTTTTTTATACGTCTAGTGTTGTCCACACCCACTCACACCTATGGGGTTAAGTGGCTAGGGTCTAGAGTTAGGAGAATATTTGGTTCATATGCCACACAAAATGTTCATTTTTTATGGCTAAAAAATGAATGGCATTTAATGCATTATGAGTCCGTCCTTCTGTCCGTCCATTAACAATTACACATTCAGCGTGATAACTTCAAAGTACAACACCCACTCTCCCTCAAGAAACTTCATAGGTACATTTCCCTTGATGAGAGGAGAAACCAAATTACTTTTGGGTTAAGTAGGTCGAAAGTCATGCTTTTCATGACCTTATATGGACAACTGCAGTCAGCAGGATAACTTCAGTAGTTTAAGATCAACAACTATAAAGCTGCCTTTGATGAGAGAAGGAAACCCATTGTTTTTAAGGATAGTATCAAAGGTCAAGGTTGCCTTGACCTCATATGGAGTTACTTATTATGTGCAATATATCTAAGTATAAGACCCATGCTTATGAAACTGTATGACCTTGGTGAGAGGAAGAACTGCTTTAGGTGTCAGTTAGTCAAAGGTCAAGGTCACTATGATCTCATAGGGACACTCATTCCACACAAAACTCAGAAAGTATAACTTACACAAATGCTGATGCAACTGCATAGGTACATTGCTGTTTGTGAGAGGAGGAACACTATAATTGCTTTCGGGGTCAGTTTTTAAAACATCCAGGTCACATTGACCTGACAATGACCAAATTATGAAAAACACATACCACATTGTAACAATTACTTGCCTCTTTCGTTACATATTTATTAGAGTTTTGATGGGTGTTTAATATACCAATGACATTGGGTTCACATTTGGCTCTGCTCCTAGGGTCACAGTTTTACATAGAGTTATATTTGAAAATCTTTAACATGTTCTTCTTTGAAACCACAAGGCTTATACATCTCATATATTGCATGTAACATTTGCTTATTGTCCTCTATCAAGTTATTCAAATGGTGGTCATGGGGTCAAATTAACATTGGCTTGGGGGTATTAGTTTTACAACTATGCTTGGTACTGATCATCCCTGCAAAGTTTCAATGAAATCCAGCCAGATGAGGCCAAGATATAGCATATTTCAGAAAATCACAAAGAGTTATGTAGGAACATCTTTCAAAAATTGTCTTCTCTGAAATTGCAAGAGCTAGAGGTCTTTTATTTTGAACATTTGACACTACCCAATTGGACCATTCCACTGGGATCACAGTTGTACATAGTTGTATAGGAAAATCTTCAAACAGTTTTCTCTTGGCCTATCAGAGCTCTTTCATGTTACCTTTTTCTTTTGCTGTTGCAAGTGATTGCAATGCAATAAGGTCATCAGGTAATTGATTTGGGGCCGTTCGGCCCTCCTACTTTATGAATGTATGTACATTTTTAACCATTTTTGTAAGAAAATTCAGAGCTAATTGGACCTCTTTTTTAGTGTTTCCTTGCAGAAAATAATAGTTTTTGTCTCTTATTTTTGAAGATAATAGGGTGTACTTTTCCATCGGAGAAGGTGAAGCGAAGGCGTCAATGTTAAGTTTTTGCATTTGGTTCTGTTTTTCAGTAACTGCATTCACTAGATTAACCAATCTTGACTCATACTTGCATATAGTAAAGCTCAGTTAAGCAGAGTGGTTCCAAAGATTACCCTGACTTTTACAGGTCAATAATATTATGCTTTTGGGTTTAGCTATGTTTTCCAGAACTACATTCACTAAGATTATGGAATTTTAAATAATAGTTATATATTGGGTAGTATAGCGCCATTGTGCAAAGTGGCTCCACAGCTGACCTTAACTTTAAAAGTCATTAAAGTCATCATTTCTATATGAAGTTTTGTGTTTAAGTCTGTTTCTCAGGAACTAAATACTCTATGTCCACCAAAGTTGAATCATAGTTATATATTGTGTAGTACAGCTTAATTATGCATTGACCTTTTGAGATGTCCTTGACTTTATAGGTCAATAATTTATAATTAATGTTAATGATTGAACAAATGCAAGTTATGTCGAAAAACTAACGGGATGAAACAAGTTTTTAAAAAAATTAAGATTGCTGTGTGTCCCATTAACAAAGAGGTTTTTGCTTGTCTGTTTCTCGGGAACTCACTATGCTAGATCAACCGAACTTAAATCATACTTGTATATTGGGTCCTCAGAGAAATACAAAGATATCATAATATGAATCTTCAATTGAACTTAAAGCTTTTGTGTTTCAGTTTGTTTCTCAGGAATTAAATGCACTGTAGCTTCTGAACTTTTATTAGAGTTTTATATTTTGTAGTATTCTGACATGGGGGTTCCACCTAGGCAACAGGTTTTTGAGTCGCCATGCATCAGCATGGCTTACTTATTGGAGTTGTTTATACTGTAATTTCTGAAGTTGGAGTTTTTGGACGAGGAGCTTTACGCAGTTCGAGAATGTAGTTCCTTTAACTGCCTCAAGTATAACTTAATTTGATAAGGTGACTGACATGAATGTTATGTATACCGAATAATATAACTACTGATTGTGAATAATTGTAATTGTATACAGTAAAACATGCATAAACATTTTATGAATGGAAAGTTGCAATAGCGTAGTTACCCGGATGTCGAACATCTCATTAATATTAATTCATGTCATTCGATAGTGCAGTAGAAACCCGATAATTATCCATTCATTCAGAACCATTAATTTGAAAATGTACAATCATTGATGAAAAATAAGCAATGAATTAACACATTTTGCGCACGAATTTCTAAACAAGTTCAATAGAATCTAGATCATATACGATACTTGCTTTTTTAAAGACAAAGGGAAATGTTAAAAAACAAGCATCACAGATGACCAAGACTATTCAAAACAATTGCAGCAGACGGTGGATTGAATATTCTAAACTGACGATTTCTCGTCAAATACAGCAACCGTTGTTGAAATCATCTCAGATTGAATTGATTGACACTGGTACATTCGGGGAATCACCACCAACAGTGGTGAATATGTGCTTTTTTTTGTTCCACAGTGATGTATACCTGTTTGGAAATCGCGTATTTCGAAGCATTTTGACTTGTCTCAGAAAAACGGTTTTCGGTTTCGAGAATGACATACATCTGTGATTCGAACAAGGCCAGATTTGTGGATAATTCTCGGAATTTGGACAGTGAAATAATTGATAAAAACAGTTAAGTACCGGTATCAAATGTTGAACAGAGAGAGCTTCACACCTTGTCTCTAACTACGTTACTCTGGGACATTTTTTCAGGAAAACTTAAAATATGCTTGTGTTCCAACTCGGATACAGCAACCTGTGCATACTTGGAGTGTTTTGGGTATACACAAGGGGGAGGGTGTGTGAGGGTGTGTTGGTGGGGTTCGGTGAGGGGGGGGGGTTTCCTCCCCCGTGAAAAGTTATGACAAATTGAACCCAAAATAAGTAGTTTTGAGCAACTTAGAAACGTATTTTGAAGCTATTCTAATCTCTAGAGTCATTATTTTTTCTTTGATTTATTGAATATTTACCGGGGGTTTGACGGGTTGGTCTACCTTTTACCCTAACCACCCTTCGGCTTCATTTTTTGCATTTTTAGCTATTTCATTTTTCCGACACCCATCTCTGAATTATACGCACGGGCATATAGAAGTATGCCCAGGTACGCCCCTGGCTACATTTCATTTTAATATGCCACACATGCAGAATTTTAGCATAACCTTTAACCTCACCAAGAAGACAGACACTGTTTAATCTTGGCAACTCTCAGGACCTTCAGTCATTTGATTTATTTTTAGATTTACAGGAATTTTTTTTTCAAAATTGAGCAGTAGGATGGGGGAATAAAAATAAAAATAAAATTGGAAAAACTCAGCATCGGAAATAAAAATAAAATTATCAACGATGAAAATATTTTTATTTTCATTAAAGCGTAATTATAATTAAAATCATGATTTGTTTTGAAACAAGATTTAGCATAAATTCTAAGATCATTAATAAAGAGATTTTCCTATACTGGGTGTTATTACTATTGTTTAGAGCTTGACTAAAAGGGTGATCCACGGAATACTTGTGTCGCCTGCCGTGTGCTTATTTCAGCAAATGCATTTTTTTTTTAAAAGTATTAAAGTTAATATAAAGGGGCATAAATCTGCAATAGATAATTGATAAGGAACAACTGTATAAAGTTTCATGACGTAGGACAATATTTTGTCAAGTTATGAGCTACTGGTAGGTTAGGTTGCAGGTTAAAGTTTCGTGAAAAGGGGCATAACTATGCCAACGTGAAAGTCCGAGTTATTGGTCATGGGAAACAATATTCTGTGTGTTAAGATGAATATGTGTGTGAAGTTTCATGAACACAGGTCAAATACTTTTCAAGTTATGGTCAGTTATGAGCTTTGTTAGGTGGCAGGTTAAAGTTTTATGAAAGGGGGCATAACTCTGCCAAAATAAAAGGTAGAGTGAGTGGACATGTTTAACAACACTCTGTAGGTTAAGATGAAGATGTGTGTGAAGTTTCATGAATATAAGTCATACTTTTCAAGTTATGGCCAAGGTTAGGTTGCAGGTTAAAGTCTGACAGATGGACGACGTACAAAGTGATCCCTAAGTGTCTGCCATGCTATGCAGGCAACACAAAAACTGATTTACTGCTCAGTTTTGGAAAAAAATCACAGAACTCTCTTAATTGCAAAAAAAATCTGGCCAAATTCACAATGTAGTGAGCATGCTTTATATTGTAATCTATTGCATTATAATTATGTGCATACCGTCACTAACAAATTTAATTTGCATCTTTCTTCTTGAGCTTGCTATGTAGAGACTAAACATGCCTGGTATTGTAATTTATACCTAGTGTTGGTGTGTTTTCTATACTGTATGCATGTCACAACCGAATTCAGGGTTGTGCAATTGCCTGACATGACCAGGACAGGTTGTCTGTTCTAGGGTCTTGACAAAATGTCGGTAGACGACTTAATTGACGACCTTTCTCATAATTCTAAAAAAAAATTTTTTTATTCATATCCTATTGTGTATAAGTATGTATAAATTGGACTAATGCAATTCAATTCTTTCTGCGTGCAATGGACAAGTACTATAAAATATTTTAAATTTCAAATCCACTAGTCAAAATATAAAATGGAAATGTTTACATAATTAATACTTTGATTTCCGACCTTACAAAGTAAATACTAGTCATAATCCAAATTTTCAACAAAATAGCATGCAATTTTACGATATTGTGAAAATCAGTGGCTAGACACAATTTTTAAAAAAAGAAAAGAAAGGATGTAGCAGATCGAACAGGAGGAAAAAATAAAATAAAATTCACAATTTTGACTTTTATTTTTATTTCAGTTTTGCAAAATTTAGAGTAGGCTCTCCCGTAAATCTAAAAATAAAAAAACTCTGGCCCTACGAACGTATACTTTATTTTCATGGGTCAATAACTATTGTCAATTTTACGCATTTGCTTTGACTCTTATCTATAAGGCCATTATTCCCTGTAAGGTGAAATGATTAGCGTTTTTCTTGTTATCCGAAGAAGATCGGGAATTCTAACTCAAGGTATAACTGTTTTATTGAGAACTGAGAAAAGTGCTTTTATTGAAACTATCTTAGTTCCGAAAAAAGCAGTTATACAAGGGTTGACATTTTCCTAACTTTACCGGATACACATAATTCTATTTCTTCCATACCTTGACATTTTGTCATGGCCAGTTATCAACGTTTTGTATGTTTACTACACCTTGATGTCATTCAATTGTTGATGTTAGCGACATCATAGTTGCAGACAGAGCGTGACTTTTATCTGACTCCTGGGTAAGATCAGCTTTTCCAGCACTTATGTAAAAACGCCATATACTTATTATACTTATATGGTATGTAAGAAATATAAATCCCCAGATTTCTTGTACTAAATATTTTTTAAATATTTTTTTATCGATTACAAAGTACATGGAGTATCATGTTGGGGATATAAAGGAGACTATACAACAACAACATGAAATAGAGAGTTGGTTTAATTTGGCCAAATGTAATATATATATTTTATTATTTTATTAAAGTGACAAATAACATCGTTACAAAATATTACATATACAAAACAATACAGTATAATATAGGCAATATTAAGTAAACAAATGAATACCCAGCCTAATGAGACTTATTAGTCACTATAGAAATATCAGTTGCATTATTGATTTTACAACTCATTTAATAGGTATAACAAAAGTAAACATGAAAAATATAAAAAAACATTAATTTGTACGATTTTTTAAGGCATTTATAATAAACTGTCCCGTTTTTAATAGAATCCTTTCATTTGTTAAAAGCACTTTAATTTTGTCTGCCTCGGTAGCTGTGTCTGGACACAGTTCATTTAATGTATGCAATAGTTCAATTCGAGAGGCACTGTGCCTCTCGCAGTACAATAGAAAGTGATTTTCTGTTTCTACACACTGAGCCTGACATTGTTTACATATTCTATCTTGTCTTGGAATTCTGTGGTATCGGCCTAATTCAATTTCAATTGGCAATGAACCTGCTCTAAATTGAGCAATCACAGAGCGTATGTGTTTCCTTAAATTTAACTGAACATAATTTTCGCGTTCATATGTATCTTTAAAAAGTTTATAATTGCTCAATTTGGTTTGAGAATTAACATCATTGAGCCATTTTTCCTTATATATTGTCATCAGTTTTGCTTTAACTTCGTGTATAAAAGACGTATTGTTAAAATCTTGTAGTGACAAATTATCAAAGGCCGAAACACAGTTAATTTCTTTGAAAATTGTTTTAATATCATGCGACCAATTGTTTTTACATTTTGAATAATCCCAAAGAAAAATATTTTTTGTAAGTCTGTTATTATTCATAGATATCAGTCGTTTCCATAAACGTAAGCTGTTTAATTGTCTTCTAATTTTAGGCGGTATCCAGCCCATATCACCATGAATAGCGGGATTAGAAGTACATTTATGTACACCGAGGAAAAATCGTATAACTCTATTGTGTAATGTGTCTGGCTTAGAGTAACATTTATACCCCCAAACGCTTGAGGCATAATCCATAATTGGAACAATTTTACAATCATATATCTTGGAGTATGATGAATACATTATATCAACCTTATTATATAAATTTGAAACTAATGACGAAAATGCTCTGCCAGCAGATTCGCTCAAAACATTTGCTGTTTCAGTAAAATCTAAAAATTCATTTAATATGATACCAAGGTATTTGTAGTTTTCACATATTTCAAGCTTAGTATTACCTATGTGAAATTCAAAAGCTGTCCTTGGTTGGCTTTTTTTGCGAAACTGTACTACTTTCGTTTTACTTATATTAACTAACATTTGATTTTTACAGCACCAGGTGTTAAGAAAATTTATCATTAACTGTAAATTAAGTTCAGACGGAGCTATTAACACAATGTCGTCTGCAAAAAGAAGAATTCCTACTTTGATATCATTTCCTATTTCAACACCAAGATCCAAATGTTTAATTTCTAACGCAAGATCATTGATAAAGATAGAGAAAAGTGTCGGAGAAATTACGTCCCCTTGTTTTACACCTGAATGTACATCAAAAAAATCAGTGCAACTTCCATTTACATTAACTGCTGCTTTACATTCAATATATAGACCCTTTATGGCTTCTAATAAGTTACCAGAAACGCCTATATTGGCTAATTTTATATACAAAATATCCCTATTTATCCGGTCAAACGCCTTCGCCATATCTACAAAACATGTAAAAGTATGCAAATTTTCGGATTTTCTGTTTCTAATAATGGATGTCAAAGAAAACATATGATCTTCGCAAGATCTGTTCTGTCTGAAACCGTTTTGTTCGTCGACTAATAAATCATTTGTTTCTAGATATTTTACTAACCGAATATTTAAAACGTTTGTGTATAATTTACAAGACGTAGGTATTAAACTAATACCTCTGTAATTAGAAGGAATCCTTGGATCATTTTGTGCGTTTTTGGGGATTGGTCTGATAACGGACCTTGACCAAACAGACGGAACACAGTGACTTGACATACATTCATTAAAAAATTTACATAAAAGATTAACAGACACATCGTTTTTAAATACTTCATATGGTAAACAATCTATTCCTACGGCTTTACCTGACTTGGCCAGAGAAATAACTTTTCTACACTCTGCAAGAGTTATCGGTACATTCAATTCATCTTGATTATTTAAATTGATATTAACATCGGCTTCAAAGTCACTGGAGTTAACATTTTTTCTCGAGTCACCAGCATTATAAATTTCTGAAAAATCATGTTGCCATCTATGTAACACCTCGTTTTTATCATTAATAATTTCCCCATTTTCAAGCTTTACTTCCATTGGTAATTTGTTATTTGTTTTATTTCTACCCAGAGTCTTCAATTTATTCCAAAATTCTTTTGGGTTTTTAGTTTCACTTTCCGCAATTCCAATTTTGACCTCGTCATTAAATAGCCTTTTTGCTTTTCTATATTCCTTATCAAACGTTTTCCTTTTTATACGAAATTCTAAAAGTAACCTTGACTTTTCAGCTCGATAAGTGCATTTTAAATAACACTTTTCTGCTTTTCTATACTCATCAAATAATAAAGATAAATGCTCATTCCACCAGGGTTTGAGGATACGTCGTGCCTTTTTTGGATATCTGCAGTCGAAATATTTTAATTTCAAATCCATTTCTTCGTAATAAATATTGCAAATATTATTATACATAGAATCGATATTTTCACGATTTGATTCTCTTATCTCAATATCTTCGATAGCGTCATTTATTTTGTGTAAAATGTCGTCATCGCACATAAAATCATTGTTTGGTAATACATCGCATTTGTGTTTTAAAAACATTCTATCGTTAGGAACATTTGTAAAATTGTCATGTTCATTATTGCGCAAGATGGATCCCGTTGGTTTCAGATAACTATGTACGTGAATATTTGTTTTTAAAATAGAATGATCTGGCATGGCCCTCCCTGGTAAAACAATTAATGTATGGCAAAGATCTGTTACAGGAAACACACCAAACGACTCAATATTTGCTAAGTGTTCGTGCGGTACAAACATGTAGTCAACGACTGATTTTCCTTTGTGAGAAATACAAGTAAAATTATCAAGTTCGGGATTTACACGTCCGTTTAACAAACAATAGTTAACACTTTTAAGAAAATCAAGAAATACATGCCCTCGTGTTTTTTTTGTCTCATCGATATTGATTCTGTCGATAATAAGACCATTATCGATTAGTGTAACTAGGTCAGACTCGTTACCACATCTCGCATTTATATCCCCTAGATAAAGACAAAAATCAAAGTCATTTGTTCTGTAGATCAAATTCGTTAAATGATCAAAAAACTCTTGCGAAGCCCGACCATTTACATTATTTTCAGGTGACAGATAACATACGCATATAATAAAGCAAAAATCGGAAAATTTATCTTTAAATTCTACAGCTAAAACATCTCTAAAATTGTTATCATATATATTAATGTCATAAATAACAGACAAATAGTTTTTAACAAAAACACCTGTACCACCTGACCCATTGTCATTTGCACGAATGTTCGATCGATTATGGCCAATCCACCTATAATCTTTTAATTGTATAACACTATCATTTTTCAACTTAGATTCAACTATGCATATAATATCAAAATTGAGTTGCAATAAAATATCTTCCCTGAAACACCTATTATTTGCTGTCCAAGCATTAACATTCCACAATCCTACACTTAAAGTACCGTTATAATCAGACTGGGTATTGTCCTATTCATGGTTATAAATCTGACCATCGATCACCAATTTACCGTTACGGAATTTCCACCGTTTTTTCTCTCGTTTGGCTTGATCTATGACCTCCTTGAATGACCTCCGTGTCTGTAAATCCTGGTCAGTTAAATCGTCAATCAGGAAAAACGGGACATCGGAAAGTTTTTCACGTTGATTAACAATCATATAATGTTTATCGGAGTGACGAAGGCACTTGAAAATAAGATGTCTTGGCATAGTTTTACCGTCAATCACAACGTGTTTGCCAGTTCTGTGAGCCTTCATAATTTCTGCATTTGGTAAACCGATTTTTGCCGCAACGCGTCGCACAATATCAACCGGATTTTCATTTGGTGATTCGTTAAAGTTCACCAGACGTAAGTTGTTCTCCCGTGAAAATCGCTCGAGCCTGTTGCAGTGGTCTTTGGCCTGCATCTATTCATATATTTTTCTAATAACCTCAACATCTATCAAAGGAATTAAACTTCCTTGCATTATGCAGTGTTAAATATTACATTTAGCTGGAAAAATAGCTTTAATAATACGTTGATGAGCCGTTAAACAACACTTCAGTAGCACTGTGTAATAATGTTTTATATACATGTAAATAAGTTCTGGTGTCGACTTTATATCGAAAATATAGTTCTATTTCATGGAACAAATAATAATAAAAACATCTATTTGTTGATGTCAGAAAAAGCACATTTGACACGTTTATATTCAAAGAATATAGTCAAGAGAGTGACTATTTAGAAGGTTCTGTTCTGGTGATTTATAACACTGGACATAAATGTCATAATTATGAAAATGTTGATGAAAAAGACATAATCTACTACACATAATCCAATTGTGTTTCTTGGACATAGTTCTATTATTCATGTTGGAGTCACTTCATGTTTCTCTCTACTTTGTGTTGGTGTGAATTAACACACCAGAGAAACTGTTCCAATTTTGATCATTTTCGTAAAGCGGATATGAGTTTGACATTTTGTAGGTGCACTTAACCCAGACCTTCTCCCCGGATGATAATATGGCAACTCCTGTGCCTGATGTGCAGGTTTCAGTACCATCTTCATAGTTACTCACAGTTCCAATGACCGTGTTTACAGCTATTATTTGAAACCTGTACCAGGCACTACTACTGGTACATATTTGTACAGCAAACAGATACGTGCCAGCATGTGGAGCAGTAAAGTATCCAGTTCCAGTGTTGTAGCCGCCACCAACGTTGGTGACAGTCTCCGTGTAGACCATCATACTTCCAGCAGTGGGTTTTTTGTTGGATACTGTTCTCCCTGTGAACACGACTGTCGGGGTGGTCAGTTCATCTGAAAGAGATCATACAAAATTATTCTTATGATTACTTGTGATTGTTTGTGAAACATTAGACATCAGTAAAGGGCTTCCATGGCGGGGATGGTAAAGCTGAACCTTCTGGCCTCTCATCACTGGGGGTTCAAATCCCACTTGGATCTGAACCTTCTGGCCTCTCATCACTGGGGGTTCAAATCCCACTTGGATCTAAACCTTCTGGCCTCTCATCACTTTGGGTTCAAATCCCACTTGGATCTGAACCTTCTGGCCTCTCATCACTCGGGGTTCAAATCCCACTTGGATCTGAACCTTCTGGCCTCTCATCACTGGGGTTCGAATCCCACTTGGACCTGAACCTTCTATCCTTATTACTTGGGGTTCAAATCCCACTTTGATCTGAACCTTCTGGCCTCTCATTACTGGGGGTTCGAATCACACTTGGATCTGAACCTTCTATCCTCATTACTGGGGGTTCAAATCCCACTTTGATCTGAACCTTCTGGCCTCTCGTCACTGGGGGTTCAAATCTCACTTGGATCTGAACCTTTTCGCCTCTCATCACTGGGTGGTTCGAATCCCACTTGGATATGAACCTTCTGGCCTCTCATCACTGGGGGTTTGAATCCCACTTGGATCTGAACCTTCTCACCTCTCATCACTTGTGGTTCAAATCCTACTTAGATCTGAACCTTCTGGCCTCTCATCACTTGGGGTTTGAATACCACTTGGATCTGAATCTTCCTGCCTTTCATCACTGGGGATTCGAATCTCACTGGCCTCTCATCACTGGGAATTCGAGTCCCACTTGGATCTGAACCTTCTCGCCTCTCATCACTGGGGGTTCAAATCTTACTTGGATCTGAACCTTCTCGCCTCTCATCACTGGGGGTTCAAATCCCACTTGGATCTGAACCTACTGGCCTCTCATCACGGGGTGTTCGAATCCCACTTGGATCTGAACCTTCTGGCCTCTCACCACTGGGGGTTCGAATCCCACTTGGATCTGAACCTTCTGCCCTATCATCACTGGGGGTTCGAATCTCATGCTGATTATAAATACCATTATAATAAGTCTGGACATAGTTTTAACATTTTCTATACAAAATGTTTGCATATTACATAAGCTTCTGTCTTTTAAAGCGAAACGTTTAATTAGTGGTCTGAAGTCTCCAGGAATTGCTTGGAAATCAATCCAGCATGAGAAGTGACTGGAATATCGTAGTTATTCAACGGTCTACAAACACATTACCTGAGATTAATTAGAGCCGCTCAAGAGAGAGGGGTTGAATACACAGGAACTGAGATACCCTTTTAACAGTCGAAGGTGTGACTCCTGTACACAGATAAATTCCCAGTAACTGGATAAGGCTAACATAAGAAACCAAGAGGTCCAAGTAAGCAAACCTGCAAAGAGCCAAGTCCTAGTTTTGGGGGCAAGGAGAACAATTGTGTGAAAATTATTGACTATTGGGTACGTATATTGTGTATGTATAAACATAGGTAATTTTGACATATACTTTGTTAAGTTTGACATACACTTTGTTAAGTTTGACATACACTTTGTTAAGATTGACATATACTTTAAGTTTCACTTTGACATATACTTCGTTAAATTTGACACATTACACTTTGTTAAGTTTAACATATATACTTTGTTAAGCTTAACATTCGCTTTGTTAAGTTTAACATATACAGTCAAACCTGGTTATAGGACGACTGTTTTAAGTGCCCACCTGTCGTAAGCGACCATTTTGAGTTCCCCTGACAAATTTGATATTAATTTATACTGCAATAAGCGACCACCTGTCTAACGCAACCAAGTAACAATCGTATTTGGAAAACGAGAAAATATATCGGTATTTTTTTCTTTTGATTCCATTGATCATAGCCAGGTAGAAAGTTTGATCGGCATATCGATTAATTGATTGTAATGTTGGTAATTGAAAAGGTTGGAAAACTATATAAACCTGGAAAATGAAGGTTTGTTACAGCTACAAGGTCGATTAGCAAAAATGAAAATACATATAAAGTATATGTCAAAATTTAATCAAATATTTTTCATAAGAAGTCAAACAATGTTAGAACCTGTAATAGGAGACCACCTGTATTAAGCGAGCACCTTTGGTCTTTCCCTTGAGCGATGTCTTAAACCAGGTTTGACTGTACTTTGTTTAGTTTGATATACTTCGTTTAGTTTGACATACTTTGTTAAGTTTAACATATACTTTGCTGAGTTTGAAATATACTTTGTCAAGTTTGACATATACTTTTTCAGTTTGACATATACTTTGCAGAGTTTGACATATAATTTGTTGAAGTAGCTAAACCTACTGATGACGCGGTATATATTGACGGAAAGGCACAAAGGTTTTTAGGTTGGCTAGGTGGTCGAGTGGTTAAAGGCGCCAGCTATTGTGCGAGGCGCTGTGTCGAAGTTGATATCCTAGGTGCGGGTTCGAATTCGCTTACATATTTTGAGAATCCAGACTCGAACAATATGAACGGCATTAACCAGCTTGGTGTCAAATTAAAAGTTACCAACTCAAAATTCATTTTACGCATATTCAATCACATATTTTAAGAACCTGTTAATAAATATATACTTCCAATCAGCACATTATTATATGACCTGAACACCTGGATAGAGTTTTGATAAACAATATTTTAGTGTAATTTTGTCGTCATTTTGCGGGTTAGTTTCTTTAAGTTTAATAATTTTATACCCTTTTATCGAGCAGTAATTAGAGGGATACAGGTAATGCCACTATCTATGCCAGAATTATTTATTGTTGTGGAAATAGTAACCCTGGTGATGCATAATTAAATATGTAAATACCTTTCATCTTGTTGACTGCTGTTTCGTGTGTTTTTATAAATGTCAGCAACGTTTTGTTAACCTCGCCTTGTTGGTCCATCAGGTCCTGAGACAGGCGACCAACCTGTTGTTGAAAGTTGCTCAAAACTTCACCCAGCTTTAATTTCTGTCCATCGAGTTGTTGCTGAATTGTGTCCTGGAGTGTATCAACTTTATCTGTCAGTGCGACCTCTGCATCATTAATTTTAGAAATTTGTTTTTCTATTTTATCCATCCGTGCTGCCTCTTCATTGTTCATTTTAGAAATCTGAGCCTCCATTTTTTCATCCCAAATGTCCAGCTGCTTGCTATTGACCTCCATTTTATGTTCCATTCGAACCAGTTTTTCTAACACTTTCTCCTCAAAGTGATATTTTGAGCACTGTGGCTCCTCGTGGGTCCGAGCTCCAGCCACAAACAAAATGGCCGTCATTAGATATACAGCTTGGTAAACCATGGTTCACAGTTCTTTAGTCTTGTTACTGTCTCTGTTCGCTCTGACTGCGTTGTTGATACTGAGTGATCCGGTGCTTGGATTATATAGCTGTTTCTGTGTTTTTTTCTGATCAGGTTGTGTCATGTCTCCATCACAGGGTCTGAATGCGCTCAAACAGGGGAACTCTGAACAAGTTGCTATGTTTACCACTTACGTTTGACCTTTTAAAAAAATAGAACTTTACCCTGCTTATGCGGAACCCCCATGAAGGGATCAAATAAATACAAAGTGTGCATGATAATATATTGGGGATTATTTCTTGTTAGCTCATCTGAGCAAAGCTTAGACTTAAAGAATATTTTCTAAAAAAAATAATCTGAACCGATCTTTAATTATATATGGATGGTCCTGTCAAGTGAAGCATTTCTACAGATTAGACTAATCGAACAATGGCTGCTGTTACTTACCTAAGCCCAAATCTTCAAACAAATTTTCTTAACCAATCAACTGCTTGTGATTAAATACGCTTTCCAGAAATGATCAATAAATCAGGTTTGTTTAAAAAAATGTTGACAGGGTCAACAAGGGCCCAGTATCCTGGAGGTTCAAAGTTTGTACATTGAAAACTTAAAAAAAAAAAAAAGGAGAGGAGAGCTTATGGGATGATCAGTTGTCTGTATTCAGTCGTCCGTCCATCCGTCGTATGTTAACTTTTGCTTTGTGAACACTCTAGGGCCTTCATTATTAATCTGGTCTTTAAGAAACTTTGCCAGTGTCTTTATATCAATGAAAGGTCGGACAAGTTCGAAAACCAATCAGATCGGATTAATTTCACTTTAGTTATGGCCCTTGTTTTGCTGAAAAATGCCATATTAAGCCTTGTGAACACTCTAGCACCTTCATTTATAATTTGATCTTTACCAAACTCGCAAAGATTGTGAATATCAATGAAAGCTCGGACAAGTTCGAAAAACAGCCAAATCGGATCATTAACACCAGAGTTATGGCCCTTGTTTCTTCTGAAAAATGGCATATGAACACTCTAGCACCTTCATTTATTATTTGATCTTTACCAAACTTGCACAAATTGTTAATACCGATGAATTGGACAAGTTTGAAAACCAGCTAAATTGGGTCAGTACCACCAGAGATATGGCCCTTGTTTTTTTCTGAAAAATGCCATTTTCTGCCTTGTGAACACTCTAGCACCTTCATTTATTATTTGATCTTTACCAAACTTGCACAGATTGTTAATATCAATGTAAGCTGGGACAAGTTTGAAAACCAGCCAAATCGGATCAGTAACACCGGAGTTATGGCCCTTATTTTCCCTGCAAAATGCCATTTTCTGCCTTGTGAACACTCTAGCACCTTCATTTATTATTTGATCTCTACCAGACTTGCACAGATTGTTAATATCAATGAAAGCTAGGACAAGTTTGAAAACCAGCTAAATTGGGTCAGTAACACCAGAGTTAGGGTCCTTGTTTTTTTCCTGAAAAATGCCATTTTCTGCCCTGTGATCACTCTAGCACCTTCGTTTATTATTTGATCTTTACCAAACTTGCACAGATTGTTAATATCAATAAAAGCTGGGACGAGTTTGAAAACTAGCCAGATTGGATCAGTAACTTAAGAGTTATGGCCCTTGTTTTTTCAGAAAAAAAATGCCATTTTCTGCCTTGTGAATACTCTAGCACCTTCATTTATTATTTGATATTTACCAAGCTTGCACAAATTGTTAATATCAATGAAAACTCGGACAAGTGTGAAAACTAGCCTTATCAAATGAGTAAAAGCAGAGTTACGGCCCTTGATTTGCTGAAAAATGCCATCATGTGCCTTGTGAACACTCTAGCCCCTTCATTTATTATTTGATCTTTACCAAACTTGCACAGATTGTTAATATCAATAAAAGCTCGGAAGATTTCGAAAACCAGCTAAATGGGATAAGTAACAGCAGAGTTATGGCCCTTGTTTTTCTGGAAAAAGCTATATTCTGCCTTGTGAACACTCTAGCACCTTCATTTATTATTTGATCTTTACCAAACTTATGCAGATTGTTAATATCAATGTAAGCTCAGACAAGATTGAAAACCAGCCAAATCGTATTTGTTACACTGGAGTTATGGCCCTTGATTTAGTTAAAAATGCTGTATTTTGCCTAAGAAACTCACTTTGTTCTGAGAACTTAATGAGTCTTTTTGTAAATTAACTCAGTGTATTCTGAGAACTTAATGAGTCTTTTTTTTTAAAGCAACTCACTGTGTTCTGAGAACTGAATGAGCCTTTTGTTATGCAGCTCACTGTGTTCTGAGAACTTAATGAGCTTTTTTTTTAAAGAAACTCACTGTGTTCTGAGAACTTAATGAGTCTTTTTTTTAAAGCAACTCAATGTGTTCTGAGAACTGAATGAGCCTTTTGTTATGCAGCCCACTGTGTTCTGAGAACTTAATGAGTCTTTTTGTAAAATAGCTGTGTGTTCTGAGAACTTAATGAGTCTTTTTTTTAAAGCAACTCACTGTGTTCTGAGAACTGAATGAGCCTTTTGTTATGCAGCCCACTGTGTTCTGAGAACTTAATGAGTCTTTTTGTAAAATAGCTGTGTGTTCTGAGAACTTAATGAGTCTTTTTGTAAATTAACTCACTGTGTTCTGAGAACTGAATGAGCCTTTCGTTATGCAGTCCAGTGTGTTCTGAGAACTTAATGATTCTTTTTTGAAGAAACTCAATGTGTTCTGAAAACGTAATGAGCTTTTTTATAAAGCAGCTCACTGTGTTCTGGGAACTTAATGAGCCTTTTCTAAAGAAACTCACTGTGTTCTGAGAACTTAATGTCTCACTGTGTTCTGAGAACTTAATGACTCACTGTGTTCTGAGAACTTAATGACTCACTGTGTTCTGAGAACTTAATGACTCACTGTGTTCTGAGAACTTAATGAGCCTTTTATTAAAGCAACTCACTCAATGTGTTCTTCTTTATGTAAACCAACTCCGTGTGTTCTGAGAACTTACCGAGTCTGTTTGTAAAGCATATGTACCAATTTTTCTTTGATGATCATACTCATAAATGATTCTGTTACTCTAGATTGGCAAACATATGTTATATTGATGCACTAATTATAAGCATTGATAAAGTACTACAAGAGTACTTTGTTTTTTGGCATTGTGTAGGGTATAACAATCAAATAGTTTGTGAATGCAATACCAGGTACCTAACAGCACGTAACAGTACCTAGCATTGCTACAACATCTAAGACCATAAGTAATAAAAGACAATCAGAGTTTGCTAAAGTTTGTTTGATTTTTACTATGTACAAGTTAAATAAACAATTTTATTATATACCTATTATTCTAAAACCAAACCTGGCTTTACATATAAAATTAAACAATCAAATTTAAGATTAAGTTAATTAACCGTACAATAGTACATCTTTCATCTTATTTAGAAAAATGTAAATTCATTTTCTTGTAGCATGTTCAATCCAATGGTAAATGTTTGTTATGAAAACATTTGAATATCAATATTGAAAACAGTTTATCAAACAAGAGGTCCAACATGGCCTGTGGATGCTCTACTGGATAAAGATACTATTAGTTATTGGGTTTGTTACTGAGAAATATGTGAGCCCATAAGCCATAAGCCAGTTCGGCAAGTAGAGATGAAAATTGGACAACTTCCAATGACAAATCTTATACCCCCATCACACCAAACTCGTTCTCAGTACGTTCTAAAAAATGTTGCCGAACGGGCTTAAACTGTGTGCAAACGAAATGGACGTTGTAGCAACTGTTTACAGTCTGTGTACGAACTGCGTGGACGGGCTAGAACTAGTTTGATCGGGACTGGTGCTCCAGAACTTTGAGCTTGTTCAAAATTTTCGGGCGACCACCCCGTTCTGCAATTGGACGGGGTGACAACGTACTTAAAACTAGTTGAACGTACTTCAAACGGAACTGACGTACTTCGATCGTACTAGGAACGTGTTAAGACGTGGTGTGGTCGGGCGTCAAATAGCACAACGTTTGCACACCGACCATTCCGTTTGTAGCGCGTTCATCCCGTTCCCAGACAGACCCAACTCGACCGCATTACGTTGTTAGTACGTTATTACTGTGTCATAATACGATCTAAACAAAATAACAAGTTCTGAACAAGTTTGCAACACGTTTCTATACAGCTCTATAAGTTCGCATTACGCTCTACTCGTTTTCAGTACGTTTATAGCGTTCTTATTCAGTTTTTACAGCGTCCAACCCGTTCGCAGTGCAATTAGACACGGTAGAGTATAAATATGGGCATCGCACTCTCTAGTTCATCATTTGGGAAATATATTCCAAGAACCATGGATAATTATGCAGCTTTAAACATATGGAATGTTGGTTTTATGCATTTTTTGCTGGAAGCAGAGCAAGATTACAATATGTTAATAGAGCGAGAGCAAAGGAGAAGAAGACGAAGAACCTGTTGGGTGAGGAACTGGTTAAAACCGGAGAGAAGAGGCATGGCGATGACACGGATGCAGGAAATCAACGATGACAAGGATGCTTGTCACTTCAGTCGTAGGTGTGAACACCTTCAAACAGAGAACGAGAATGAGAACGGGCAGAAACGTGCTGGATTTTTATACCCATCAGGCTAGAACGTGATTGCAATTACGCTCTGAACGTAGTATAAACGGAATGAGAACGTAGTAAGAACGAGTTAAACTGTCTGTGAACGAGATGGTCGAGTTACGAACTAGTTAGAACGGATTCGGACGTATTAGAAACAGAGTAGAACTAGTTACGAACGGGTTCAAACGTACTGCAGACGGGCTTGAACTGCTTGAAAACGGTGTCCCCCGTGAGCTGAACGCGCAATTGAACTTGATATAAACGTACTGCAGACGGGATAAGGACGGAATGGACGTATTGAGAACTGTTCATGAACTAAATAGGAACGTATTGAAGACATTATCCGGCCAAAGTGCCCCGTTCTATCCAGATAAGAAAGTTTTTGTCATTCTTTTTAGGACGGGGTGGGACGTTCTGAGAACTAGTTTGGTGTGACAGGGGCATTAACTATAAATCAAATTAAATGTTTCACCAGATTGTCTTACACTCCATAGTTTAAGCAGTGTATATCATTTTATAAACATACAAAGGAAATCACATAAATATAAGTAATGATATGATGAAACATTTTGGTATGTGTTTTTCTTTGTTCCATTACATAGGTCATTTCATAGTTATATGGGGACTCAAGACTTACACTCCTTATAGAAGTACTTGATTCAGAGTTACATGTATAATTACACACTATGAAAAATAGAGAATATTACTTGAATGTCCATTTAATATATAATATTTAAAAGTAGTTTCGATGTACGACATAACGTCGTCTTGATAACCAGAAATTTTGTATCAAACCGATTCGCTACATGGTTTTATACAATGTGTGGCTGCTCGCTGACGTGTATACTTTCATAACATTGCGAAAAATAATAATCAATCCTAAAACAATGTCTAGAATTGTACAGGATCTTACAAACTGGTGTTAATTATTAAACCCTTTATGATAAATTTAATATTCTAATACACCCGCACTATATAGCCTACTTTAAAATATCTCGTTATATTGAACGATATATCACTGTAATTTTTGCAACGTTAGGAGAATAAGCATTGCGCATTCCGCATTGTAACGTATGCAACGTTAGGAGAGCAAGCAAAGCAATGCGAAAGATGGCTCGTGAAATTATTGTTTACAATTGAACTCCAAACCGTGATATATTAAACGATAATTCACAGTAAACGATGTTCTATTTCTTAAACAAAATAATAATTTAATAAACAAAAACTGCTTAGATCAGGATGACAGGACAGAAGGATTCATATATATTACATTTCTTGAGGATTTCATGAGTTTTCTGAGTGACAGAAATTGCCAAGGGAAATTTATCACAAAACATGGTTCTGGGAGTACAATAAAGCCAATATTTATTTATCGTATTACAGATGCCAATGAGAACCGAACCGGTGTTTGTATACAGTAAAACATTAATACCAATTGTTCGCATGGTATATCATACGATACATCCAGGCACCTTAAACATTTATTATTATTTGAAATCTTACTTAATAAAATGCATGTTATTTTTGTTAATTTTGGTTTAATGCGTCGCATTATTTGCAGGGTGAATGCATTGACAGCCGCGCAACGTAGCGACGTCATGTAAACAACAAAACGACGTCTTGATTTCTCTTACAAATTGCCGCCGTATATACGGTAATATGACAACAATAAAGTAAATCTAGCATGTCGTAGGCGTGTTATGTGATAAACAGAATCTTACATTTGTGACTGTGTATTATTGACTTTAAAGGGACACACGGCAATCTTGAAGTATTTGAAATGGGTGTCTAGATTTATATATCCAGTATCAGTTTTACTTTTACCCTGGTTACATTAAATAAATCAAATTTTAAGTATTCACTATTATAGGTTATTGCATTTGTATGGCTAAATATTACTTGGAACGAGTTCAATAACCTTTTTATTGTATACTTTCATATTGTTTTTGATCAATGTTTATTGTATGACTATTACTTTTCATTTTATTTGTGTTAATTTTATAGCTTTTGATGGAATTCCTATCTTGCCATTCAGTTTCATTTTGTGTGGATGATTATTTTGCGCGAAAACGACGTCGACGTCGGATGACATCATTAAAAACATCAAGCGATTTTCTGAAGTTTGTTTACCACTCGATAACGTTAAAAACAGTGGGTGAGTGACCATTTGAATTATTTTATCAATTTTTGCCATAAAAGGTTTAAAAAAAACTCGTATTTTTTTGTTGACACTATAGGAAGGATTTCGTTATTTTTATTTGAAAGTAGTTCCTTATTTCTATTTCGCGGCTCTAAGCAAGCACGAGCAAAAGTTCCCGTGCAATATCAATGCGTGAAATATCGTAGAATATTGCACGCTTAGCTCAATGCAAACTAAACGGGACAATATGAAAGTATACAATAATTCGTCTTATTATACTATAAAACGTAGCGCCGTCATGTAAACAGCAAAACGACGTCTTAATTTCTCTTACAAATTGCTGCCGTATATAAGGTAATGTGACAACAATAAACTATCCAGTATCAGTTTTAATTTTACACTGGTTACATTAAATAAATGACGAGATTGGGGAGACACTTTTGGGGAAAAAGAGAACATATCAGGGAAAAGGTTTTCAGCCGGGGTCTGCAGTGCCTAAAATACCGATAATGAGTCGTATATTATTGAAATCGGAGAAATAAGTAGTTTAGAAGTTATTGGGAATTAAAAACAGCAATTTTATCATACTAAGCCAATGACGTCAAATTAAAAAAAAAAAATCTGCCTACTGCTTTGATTATAAAGTATAAAATCTAAAGAAAAAGTGTTGTTTTGTCGTGAATAACAATTTTATTCCATCGAGAAGTGATCAATCATTAATATTTTCGCATTCGTGAAAATATAAGAGTTTTCACACTTCTCTATGAAATAAAAAATCTGTTATTGACTCCAAAACAACAAATATCCTCTATATACCACTAAAAATGTCTGTTCCAATGATATACATTTTATTTAGGTACTAGTTGAATTTTGGCTGCCAGCAAAGCTAAAAAAAAACTCGAGCATAAGTTGCTCATGTGGACGTATTTTACTTGAAATCCCGAACTGAAGAACGCATTGTAAATAAACTCTATATACAAAGCAACAGATTAGCTTTGGAAGATAAGAGATAACCATGCCAAGATTTTCCATCTTGGAGGGTTTGGGGGTGGTTTTACGGTTTGAAATTTTGTTATATTTCAACCCGTAAAACCAACCCAATACCCTCCCAGATTGGAAATCTTAGCATGGTTATCTCAATTCTAATGCTTTTCCATTTAATTGACAGAAATATAAAGTAAAATCTAACATGGTTTATGAAAATACTCAATGCTGATTGATTTTGCAGTGTTAAATATTACATTTAGCTGGAAATAGCGTTAATAATATGTTCATGAGCCATTAAACAACAATTCAGCAGCACTATGTTTTATATACATAAGTTCTGGAATGGTGTCGACTTTATTTCAAAAATATAGATCTATTTCATTTAACAAATAATAATAAAAACACCTATTTGTTGATATCAGAAACACGCATTTGACACGTTTATATTCAAAGAATATAGTCAAGAGAGTCACTATTTAGAAAATTCTATCTGCATCTATTTTCTATTATGATGTCATAATTATAAAAATGTTGATGAAAAGACATACCAGTAATCTACTACACATAATCGAGTTATGTTTCTTGGATATAGTTCTATTATTCATGTTGGTGTCACTTCACGTTTCTCTCTACTTTGTGTTGGTGTGAATTAACACACCAGAGAAACTGTTCCAATTTTGATCATCTTCATTAAGAGAACCTGAGCTGTAGCTACACTTAACCCAGACCTTATCCCCGGGTGACAATATGGCAACTCCTGTGCTTGATGTACAGGTTGGGGTATTGCGTTCATAGTTATGCAAAGTTCCAATGACCGTGTCTGCAGCTATTATTTGAAACCTGTACCAGGCACCGGTACTGGTACATATTTGTACAGCAAACAGATACGTGCCAGCATGTGGAGCAGTAAAGTATCCAGTTCCAGTGTTGTAGCCGCCACCAACGTTGGTGACAGTCTCCGTGTAGACCATCATACTTCCAGCAGTGGGACTTTGGTTGGATACTGTTCTCCCTGTGAACACCACTGTCGGGGTGGTCAGTTCATCTGAAATAGATATACAAAATTATTCTGATGATTACTTGTGATTGTTTGTGAAAAACACTGGACATGAATGTCATATTTTTGTAATATATTTAAAATTATATCAAATTATTTGGCGAAAGGGAGCTTGGCTTGCACAGTCCATTTTGCAGCAAGCTGGCGACCTGGGTTGAGGCGACCATGACCGAAGGCAGTGAGGCTTGCACTCCCTGAGGCAGTTCCGTCGAACTGAGACAGTTCCGTAGAACTGAGAGAATGTGTGAGTCACTGGATGCAAGGCGGTCATGGTCGAGGCGTAGTAGCTTTAGTTGACCATGGCTTGTATGAGGCAGTAAGATGGAAGGCAAGACAACCCAGATCGAATGACAAAACCGTAGTCTAGAACCAATTGGATTGGACCATATTACATGGAATGCTTGCATAGGGGTAATGACCTTGGAAGTCAGCATGTTAAATACATGCATATTGCATTTTGTTCCATTCTACGATTTTTAGGGGGTGCATATATAACCTGTTATATAACGCCCAAAATGAGCGATGTTTATTGAGGCAATGGATAGAGCGAAGAGCCTACACTGTACATTATATGTGGCTACGGTGTTTTTTGAAATAGAAATAAAAAAGATGGTGTAATCATGCCAACATTCAAGTTTTCCATTCAAGTTTTGTGCGCAGGCACTGTTTGCACTACAGACTTTGTTTTTTGTTATTTCTTGGGTTCTACATCTCAGTACCCTCCGGACAAAGGGCAGATAAATTAGTGATATATACATTCATATTTGGCATTTTTAGGTCACTTCTGTTCCCTTAAATTACATACAGAAGATCAAAAAACACATATTGGTGTTGTAACACAGCATGAGTTGCACCCATTTAGACATCTTTCATATTTGTCAAAGTGCAGCATAGCTAGGTGAGACATTGAATTCATCAGATTTCTTGTCCCTGTAAAAGATGATCTTGGGCACTCAGAAGCCATCATAAATTCATGGATATGTTCACAAAGAGAGATGTTAAAGAAATGCTGATGGGAAATACCATTATAATTAGTCTGGACATAGTTTTAACATTTTCTACACCAAATGTATGCATATTATATAAGCTTCTGTATTTCAAAGCGAAATGTTTTAATTAGTGGTCTGAAGTCTCCAGGAATTCCTTGAAAATCAATCCAGCATGAGAATCAATCCAATTGTCTGGGCTACCGTAGTTATTCAACGGCCTGCAAACACATTACCTTAGGTTAATTAGAGCCGCTCAATAGAGTTGAATTGAATTGGATTTTATAGTCAAACCAACAGCTAGAGTCATATGGCGACTTTTCCAGGTTTCATTGGTGGAGGAAGATCCCAGGTGCCCCTCCGGGCAATTTTCGTGCAAGGGCGGGCACCTGGGTAGAACCATTGACGATCAGCAAGCCAGATGGATAGCTTCCTCACATAAAGATTCCTAGGCCCATGAAGGATCAACCTACAGCGGTGAGGGGCAAGCGGTTTTAAGTCAGAGACTTTAATCAGTCGGCCATGGACACACCCGCTCAAGAGAAGGGGGTTGACATAGAAACTGAGATGCCTCTTTAACAGTTGGAGGTGTCACTTCGATGCACAGATAAATCCCCAGCTAACGTAAGAAACCCACTGGCCCAGGTAAGCAAACCTGCAAAGGGCCAAGTCCTGATTTTGGGGGCAAGGACACCAATTGTGTGAAAATTGTATGACTATAGTGTACATATAAACATAGATGAACTTTGACATATACTGTGTTAAGTTTGTTAAGAAGATTGGACCACATGTTTGAAGCGCCCATCTGCCGTAAGTGACCACTTTTCATTCTCCCCGACAAATTTGCTATTAATTTATACTGCAATAAGCGACCACATGTCTAACGTGAACAATGAACGCATGAAAGCACCATTATTGTGATCAATATGCGACTACCAATTCTTTTCTTCAGAAAAACAAAAATTGGAAAAACTCAATTTTTAACTCTCTGTAAATCACACAGAAAAGAGATCAAACATAAATTCAACCATAACCTAATTAGTCTTATTCTAATCACCGGCAGGAGATGTCGAGTATATATATTAAATATAAGTGCCAGTTAATAAGTTAGTAACAATCGTATTTGGAAAACCAGAAAATATATCAGTATTATTTCTTTCTTTTGACCCCATCGATCATAGGCTGGGGGATAGTTTGATCGGTATATCGATTAATTTAGCAGGACCCTGAAGTCTTTAATGATGCTGGTAATTGAAAAGGTTGGATGTAATTTGAAACAAACTATATATACGTGGAAAATGAATGTTTGTTACAGCTACGTGGTCTGATAGCGAAAACGGAAGTATGTACACAGTACATAATAATTTTGTCAATATTTAACCAAACATTTCATAAAAAGTCAAACACTGTTAGAACCTGTAATAGGAGACCACCTGTATTAAGCGACCACTTTTGGTCTTTCCCTTGAGCGATCTTTTAAAACAGATTTGACTGTACTTTGTTTAGTTTGACATATACTTTGTCAAGTTTGATATATACTTTGTTTAGTTTGACATGTACTATGCTAAGTTTGACATATACTTTTCAAGTTTGACATATACTATGCTAAGTTTGACATATACTGTTTCAAGTTTGACATATACTATGCTTAATTTGACATATACTTTGTTTAGTTTGACATATACAATGCTAAGTTGACATATACTTTGTCAAGTTTGACATATATTTTGTTAATTTTAATAGGTTTATTAAGCATTAATTATAGCCACACAGGTAAAGACACAGCGGCAGCATTATTCAGTGTTGTGGAAATAGTGTCATGATCATGCCAATTAGAGAAACCCTAGTCATGCATAATTAAATATGTAAATACCTTTCATATTGTTAACTGTTTCATGTGTTTTTATAAATGCCAGCAACGTTTTGTTGACCTCGGCTTGTTGGTCCATCAGGTCCTGCGACAGGCGACCAACTTGTTGTTGAAAGTTGCTCAAAACTTCACCAAGCTTTAATTTCTGTCCATCAAGTTGTTGCTGAATCATGTCCTGGAGTGTATCAAATTTATTTATCAGTGTGACCTCTGCATCATTAAATTTAGAAATTTGTTTTTCTATTTCATCCGTCCGTGCCATCTCTTCATTGTTCATTTTAGAAATCTGAGCCTCCATTTTTTCGTCCCAAATATCAAGCTGTTTGCTATTGCCCTCCATTTTATGTTCCATTCGAACCAGTTTTTCTAACACTTTCTCCTCGAAGTGGTACTTTGAACACTGTGGCTCCTCGTGAATCCGAGCTCCCGCCACAAACAAAATGGCCGTCATTAGATATACAGCTTGATAAATCATGGTTCACAGTTCTTTATTTTTGTTACTGTCTCTGTTACTGCGTTGTTAATACTGAGTAAGTTGGTGCTTGGCTTATATAGCTGTTTCTGTGTTCTGTTCTGATCAGGTTGTGTCATGTATCCATCACAGGGTCTGATCACGCTCAAACAGGGGAACTCTGAACAAGTTGTTGAGTTTACCACTTACGTTTGACCTTCCCAAAAAGTAGAACTTTACCCTGCTTATGGGGACCTCCCATGGAGAGATCAAATAAATACGAAGTGCGCATGATAATGTACAAGGGATCCTTTCTTGTTAGCTCACCTGAGCAAAGCTTAGACTTAAAGAACGTTTTGTAAAAAACAGTCTGAACCATGCATATAAGCATTTATTATACCCCCACTTTCACGCAATTTTGAATAACATTTATTTTGGGTAGTACAGATCTATTGTGCAGAGCTGCTCCACAGACGACCTTAACTTTAAAAGTCATTCAAGTCATCATTTCTATAGATGTAAAGTTTTGTGTTTAAGTCTGTTTCTCTGAAACTAAATACACTAGGTCCACCAAAGTTGAATCATAGTTATATATTGGGTAGTACAGCTTAATTATGCATGGACCTTTTGAGATGTCCTTGACTTTTACAGATCAATAATTTATAATTAATACACCGAGAGTTTCTAAAAAAATTAAGATTGCTGTGTGTCCCATTAACAAGGACGTTTTTGCTTTTAAGTCTGTTTCTCGGGAACTCACTATGCTAGATCAACCAAACTTAAATCACACTTGTATATTGTGTCCTCAGAGAAATACAAAGATATATATGAATCTTCAATTGAACTTAAAGCTTATTGTCAATTTTACGTTTTTGCATTTACTCTTATAAGGCCATTCCCTGTAAGTTGAAATGATTAGCATATTTCATGGTATCCGAGGAAGATCGAGAATTCTAACACAAGGTTTAACTGTTTTATTGAGAACTGAGCAAAGTCCTTTTATCGAAAGCATTTTGATTCTGAATAAAACAGTTACACGAGGGTTGAAATTTCCATAACTTTGCCGGATACCCATGATTCTTTTTCTTCCATATACTTACATTTTTGTTTATTGGCGTGGCCAATTATCAGTGTTTTGTATGTTTACTACACAGTGATATCATGCAATTGTTGATGTTCGTGACTTCATTGTTGACAGCATGTGACTTTTAGTTTTACCTGACCTTAGGGTAAGATCAGCTTTTCCAGCACTTATGTAAAAATGCCATATCCTTAGGTGGTATGTAAGAAATATAAATCCCGGATTTCTTGTACAAAATATTTTTTTGAACATTTTTTAGCTCTACTGATCAGAGATCAGCAGATCTTATGCCGTGGTGCGGCGTCCTTTGTCCGTCCGTCCGTCTGTCTGTCCGTAAACTTTTATTTGTAGCGACAACTTCTCAGAAACTACTGGATGGATATTCATGAAACTTTACAGAAATGTTGCCCATAAAGTCTAGTTGATCCTAGCAAAAATTCATGTTGATGTGAAATCCAAGATGGCCGCCAAAGCTAAAAATAGAGTTTTAAAATACAAGTTTGTAGCGACTACTTCTTGAAAACTATAAGTGATATTGATATGGGACTTTTTCTAAAATGATCAGCATGACATGATGTTGATCCTTGTCAAAAATCGTTTTGATTCGACGTTAAACATGGCTGCCAGTGGCCATCTTTGGTTACAAAGAGTTATATAGTAAAAACTTGTAGCGACTACTCCTCTGAAACTACTTGACGGATGTTCATGAAACTTCACAGGAATGTTGCTCTTGATGTCTAGTTGATCCTAGAAAAATTTCAGGTCGGTCGGAAATTCAAGATGGCCGCCACAGCTAAAAATAGATTTAAAATAAATAAGTTTGTAGTGACTACTTCTTCAAAACTATAAGAGATATTGATATGGGACTTTTTCTAAAATGATCAGTATGACATGATGTTGGTCCTTGTCGAAAATCGTTCTGATTTGACGTTAAACATGGCTACCAGCGGCCATCTTTGTTTACATAGAGTTATATAATGAAAACTTGTAGCGACTACTCCTCTGAAACTACTTGACGGATTTTCATGAAACTTCACAGGAATGTTGCTCTTAATGTCTAATTGATCCTAGCAAAATTTCTAGATGGCCGCCACGGTTAAAAATAGATTTTCAAAAAACAAGTCTGTAGCGACTACATCCTGAAATCAAAATCAATCAGTAGAGCTTCAAGGTCATTGACCTCTTGTATTGATTATAAAGTACATGGAGTATCATGTTGGGGATTTAAAGCGACTATAAAAAAACAACACAATATATAGAGAGTTGCTTTAATTTGGTCAAATATAATATAAAAGCACATATTCATACATTTTTGTAATAACCTCATCATTTATTAAAGGAATTAAACTTCCATGCATTTTGCAGTGTTAAATATTACATTTAGCTGGAAATGACATTAATAATATGTTGATGGGCCGTCAAACAGCACTTCAGCAGCATTGTGCAATTTAGTTTTACATTACCTTTTCAACAAATCAGTTGCCTCCGATTTTCAAATACTTGCACATTATTTATGGAGATTTTACTACCATCGCTCTTCATGATTAAGAGAGTGACCTGTATAGAGACTATCGATAAAGTTATGGTAAACACTAAGTCGGATAGAGTCTATGAAGAGAAATCTTCGCCATTAAGAAACGCTCCCTCCCTTTCGTTTTCTTAATGGTCAAGATTTACGTAGAGAATTTATGAGAGAGGCAGAAGGATCAGCCTCTTTATATTTGCATAATACTGGAAGAACTATGGTAGACATTTTGTTATTGATAAATTAAGAACAAAATGTTGTCTCAATGCCAGCCATCTGAGATTTTACCCATATTTCACATGACATTGATATTTCACCTTTTTTCAAAATGACCAGAAATGATAATAAAAATAAATTAGTTTTAACCAGTTTTAAGAAATATACTCAGTTGCAAAAGAAAGTGGACACTGAGTTTTGTTTCGATTTAATTGTATACATTTTTTTTAGAATTAAATTGACAAATTCCAAAATGAATATGCCACGCTAAATGGTACCAAAGTTTTTATCATTCCATTGTCGATATCATGTTGTCATTTGCTTTTCAGTAGGTCGAATCATTAAGGGACTGTCGCTTGATAAAGAGGATAGGGTGTAAAGTAAAATTTTCAAAGTGTCCAGTTTCTTTTGCAACTGAAAGTCATGTGGACTAAGGAAATATTAGCAGAACCTTGTCCCTGACTGACATGCTGACCTCTTGGTTGCACATTATCACACATGGAAACATAATCTTTTCTTAATGCCATACCTATATCATAAACGATGATACCAGAATGCATCAGTTCTACTGTTGTTGTTAAGTTCCCATTTTTCTCTACATCTCCTTTGTGTTGCTGAATTAGAACTCCAGAGAAACTGTTCCAATTTTTGTCATTTTCATGAAGAGAAAATGAGATTGAGTTTCTGTAGGTACACTTAACCCAGACCTTATCCCCGGGTGACAATATGGCTACTCCTGTGCCTGATGTACAGGTATGGGCTCTATGCTTTATATAGTTATTCACAGTTCCAATGACAATGTCTGCAGCTATTATTATTATTTTGCAGTGTTAAATATTAAATTTAACTGGAAATAGCGTTAATAATATGTTGATGGGCCGTCAAACAACAATTCAGCAGCACTGTGTAATAATGTTTTATATACATGTAAATAAGTTCTGGAATGGTGTCGACTTTATATCGAAAATATAGTTCTGTTTCATGTAACAAATAATAATAAAAACACCTATATGTTGATGTCAGAAACACGCACATTTGACACGTTTATATTCAAAGAATATAGTCCAGAGAGTCACTATTTAGAAGATTCTCTCTGCATCTATTTTCTGTTGTGGTGATTTATAACACTGGACATAAATGTCATAATGTCATAATTATGAAAATGTTGATGAAAAAGACATTATCTGCTACACATAATCCAGTTATGTTTCTTGGACATAGCTCTATTATTCATGTTGGTCTCACTTCACGTTTCTCTCTACTTTGTGTTGGTGTGAATTAACACACCAGAGAAACTGTTCCAATTTTGATCATCTTCAAATAAAAGAGAACCTGAGCTGTAGGTACACTTAACCCAGACCTTATCCCCGGGTGACAAAATGGCAACTCCTGTGCCTGATGTACAGGTATTGGCCATTTTTTCATAGTTATTCACAGTCCCAATGACCGTGTCTGCAGCTATTATTTGAAACCTGAACCAAGCACTACTACTGGTACATATATGTACAGCAAACAGATACGTGCCAGCATGTGGAGCAGTAAAGTATCCATTTCAAGTGTTGTAGCCGCCACCAACGTTGGTGACAGTCTGCGTGTAGACCATCATACTTTCAGCAGTGTTTTTTTTGTTGGATACTCTTCTCCCTGTGAACACGACTGTTGGGGTGGTCAGTTCATCTGAAATAGACCATAAAAATTATTCTTATGATTAATTGTGATTGTGAAAAAAATAGTCATCAGTAAATGTGCATGACAAGCCATGGAAAACAATGTTTATGTTAACTTGTTGTAATTTATGTTTTATTAAACAGCAAAAAGGCTATTAGGTAAGACATGTTCCAAACTGTCTGTTGTATGTTATATCAGGCTATGGTGGTTTTTGGCTTGCCTTTTTATTTAGAAAAAATAGAGATAGGAGTTACCGCGCCAAGATTCAAATTTTACATTCAGGCACTGTATGTAGTGTTGAGAATCGGCTGAAAATTCATGATCGATCATCAGAATATTTAACCGACCAATGATCGATCCTTAATCGATTAAACATGGCTGCTATAAAAGACAAGTGTAAGGCTTTTTCAGAATATAACGAAGAAAAGAAGCACATTTCAAGTATGTTCTGGTAATAAAGGAACTGAATGAAACTGACCAACATATATTTAAAAAAATAAGTTGTGATACCCACTATAAATATGTGATTACTTGTTGCAAAATTATAACTCATTTTATTTTCTTGTAAATTTTAGTACAAGAGAATGAAATAAGCCATTATTTTCATCAGCCGAGTAAAGTTGATCATGAAAAATTGTAATCGATTAATCAAATCAAAGGCATAACTGAACAATGATCGATCAAATCGATTTATCGTAAACAACTGTATGCACTACAGATTTCAAACTTTGATTATTGTTGTTTTTAGCTTGACTGATCAAAGATCAGCAGAGCTTATGCCGTGGTGCGGCGTCCGTTGTCCGTCTGTAACTTTTTTTTGTGGCGACTACTCCTCTGAAACTACTGTTCAGATTTTCATGAAACTTCACAGGAATGTTGCTCTTGATCCTAGCAAAAATTCAGGTCGGTCGGAAATTCAAGATGGCAGCCACGGCTAAAAATAGATTTTAAAAATGCGATTTTGTGGCGACTACTCTAAAATCGTAAGTGATATTGATTTGGAACCTTTACCAAAATGACTGGCATGACATGTAGTTGATCCAAACCAAAGTTCATTTCGATTGGATGTCAAACATGGCAGCCTGCGGCCATCTTTGTTTACATAGAGTTGTATAGGAAAAACTTGGCGACTACTCCTCTGAAACTACTTGACGGATTTTCATGAAACTTCACAGAAATGTTGCTCTTGATGTCTAGTTGATCCTAGCAAAAGTTCAGTTCGGTAGGAAATTCAAGATGGCTGCCACTTCTAAAAATAGATTTTAAAAATGCGACTTTGTGGCGACTACTTCTCAATAAATGTAAGTGATATTGAATTGGAACCTTTACCAAAATGACTGGTGCGACATGTACTTGGTCCTAACCAAGATTCATTTTGATTCGATGTCAAACATGGCCGCCAGTGGCCATCTTTGTTTACATGGAGTTATATAGGAAAAACTTGTGGCGACTACTACTCTGAAACTACTTGACAGATTTTCATGAAACTTCACAGGAAGGTTGCTCTTGATGTCTAGTTGATCCTAGCAAAAATTGAGGTCAGCCAGAAATTCAGTATGGCCGTCATGGCTAAAAATAGATTTTAAAAATGCGATTTTGTGGCGACTACTTCTCAAAAACCTTAAGTGATATCGATTTGGAACTTTTACCAAAATGAATGGCACGACAAGTAGTTGCTCCTAACCAAAGTTCATTTTGATTGGATTTCAAACATGGCTGCCAGTGGCCATCTTTGTTTACATAGAGTTATATAAGAAAAACTTGTGGCAACTACTCCTCTGAAACTACTTGATGGAAATTCATGAAACTTCACAGGAATGTTGCTCTTGATCCTAGCAAAAATTCAGGTCGGTAGGAAATTCAAGATGGCCGCCACTGTTAAAAATAGATTTTAAAAATGCGACATTGTGGCGACTACTTCTCAAAAAACGTAAGTGAATTGGAACCTTTACCAAAATTACTGGTGCGACATGTACTTAGTCCTAACCAAGATTCATTTTGATTCCATGTCAAACATGGCTGCCAGTGGCCATGTTTGGTTACATAGAGTTATGAAGGAAATACTTGTGGCGACTACAACTCTGAAAATTCTTGACGGATTTTCCTGAAACTTCACAGGAAGGTTGCTCTTGATGTCTAGTTGATCCTAGCAAAAATTCAGGTCGGCCGAAAATTTAAGATAGCCGCAACGGCTAAAGATAGGTTTAAAAGTGTGGTTTTGTGGTGACTACTTCTCAAAAAACGTGGCGCAGTCGGTAGCGCGGTGGATTTGTAACCGGAGGCCCCGAGTTCAATCCTCCATGGTGCCACTGAGCTTCGTCGGTGAGTTCTTGGGCAAGACACTTTCCCTTAGCCCCGTCCGTTGGATGGGGACGTAAACTGGGCGGTCCCGTGTATCGGTCTATCCTCAGAGCACGTTAAAGAACCATAGGAATCTATTCGATAATAATTAAGAGTAGGGCACGGTTCCCGGATTCCTATGTATCCTTCCCCTCTCTCTGGGGCGGCTCTTAATAACCTATACTGTGTTAATGAGTCGTTAAACATCATTCAACAACAATTCTCAAAAAACATAAGTGAAATTGATTTGGAACCTTTACCAAACTGACTGCCACGACATGTAGTTGGTCCTAACGAAAGTTCATTTTGATTTGGATGTCATACATGGCCATAGTTGATCTTAGCAAAATGTCGGACGGAAATTCAAGATGGCCACCATGGCTACTTCTTGAAAACTATAAGTGATATTGATATGAGACTTTCTCTAAAATGATCAGCATGACATGATGTTGGTCCTTGTTGAAAATTATTTTGATTCAACATTAAACATGCCTGCCAGCGGCCATCTTTGTTTACATAGAGTTATATACTAAAATCTTGTAGCGACTACTCCTCTGAAACTACATGACTGGCTTTCATGAAACTTCACAGGAATGCTGATCTAGCTATCAAAATCTATCAGCAGAGCTTCTAGGTCATTGACCTCTTGTTTGTGTACTACAACTTAGCACCCTCCAAGCAAAGACCAGAGAACCTGGTTTATACCCCCAGCGGCCTTTTTTGCCACTGACTGTTCCAAGGCGGTAGCCCTATTGTCAACCCTTTTGTGTTTGTGATGTCTTATTTGGCCTTTTATTCATCTTTAAATTTGTTCTTTGTTTCTGTGTGTGTGTTTGTGGTTGACCGTCATCACTGAATGCTGCTTTTCCTGTTAGATTTATATATATATATGCAGTTATATATGCATTCATGTTTTGAATTAAGTTCACTTCTTACTCTTCCTTTAATTACATGCAGAGGATCAAACACCTGTTGGTGATGTAACACAGGTTGAGTTGCACCCATTTAGACATCTTTCATGTGTGTCAAAGTGCAGCGTAGGCGAGACATTGAATTCATCACATTTCTTGTTCCTATAAAATATGATCTTGGGCACTCAGAAGCCATCATAAATTCATGGATATGTTCCCAAAGAGAGTTGTTGAAGAAATGCTATCATGGTAAATATCATTATAAATAGTCTGGCCATAGTTTAACATTTTGTACACAAAACGTTTGCATATTGCATAGCTTCTGTCTTTAAAAGCAAAATGTTTTAAATAGTGGTTTGAAGTCTCCAGGAATTTCTTGAAAATCAATCCAGCATGACATTTGAATGGAATATCGTAATTATTCAACGGTCTACATAGAGGATCTTAAACGAGTTCCCATTGCATATAAGATTAATGAAACGAGTTATGAATTATTTTAATTTTGACGAGTTAAAATTAAAATAATTCATAACGAGTTTCATAAATCTTATATGGAATGGGAACGTGTTTAAGATCCTTTTTATCACATAACTTTGCAATTAAATTAGTAAAAATTAATTCAGATGAACATAGAACCGCCACGACGTCAGACACACTTTAGCGCCAAAACGTCATAAAATATGTGACATTGTAACGTCGCGTCTCACACATAACGTTGCGTATAAAAGAGTTTGTGTTTTACCTCTTTACAAAATAGCAGTTTACGCCAACTTTTTAACAAACCAACAACAATGTTTTGTATAACGTGCATTATTATTATAAGCTGTCACAAATAATAAGTTTATGACTCAGATCTGGGTGAATTTGTAATAAATAAAATAGTTTCAGTTAATAAACTTGCGTAGTGTTACAGGTTTAACTCAACCAATCAAAATCATTCCAGGTTGTATTACACGTGTGTCATACAATAGAATATTAAATGGGTGTTCGACACTGCTAACAAGGGACGTTATGTGATAAAAACATAATTGGAGCCACTCAAGAGAGTTGAAATGAATTGGATTTTAAAGTCACACCAACAGCTAAGGTCATATGGCGACTTTCCCAGCTTCCTTCGGGTAATATTGGTGCAAGGGCGTCACCTGGGTTACAGAACCATTGATCAACCCACAGCGGTGAGGGGCAAGTGGTTTCAAGTCAGAGAGTAACCATTCGGCCACGGACGCCCCCGCTCTAGAGAGATGGGTTGAATACTCTTTAACAGTTGTAGGTACGGCTCCGATACACAGATAAATCCCCAGTTAGTGTAGAAGGCTAACATAAGAATCCCACTGGCCCAGGTAAGCAAACCTGCAAAGAGCCAAGTCCTGGTTTTGGGGGCAACGAGTTGACATACACTTTATTAAGAATATTGGACCACATGTTTGAAGTGACCATTTCGAGTTCTCCCCGTCAAATTTGTTATTAATTTATACTTCAACAAGCGACCACCTGTCTAACATGACTAATGAACGCATAAATTCATTCCAAAGGACCGTTTTTATGATCAATATGCGACCACCATTTCTTTTCTTCAGAAAAACAAAGTCTGGAAAAATTCAATTTAACTTTTCGTAAATTACACAGAAACTAGATCAAACAGTTGCACTTGACCTGTATTTTGATACTCGACATATTCATAACAAACGTTTTCTTTATAAAATTGAAAAATATTTCTCTTATGTCGTTGAAAGAATTAATGGCCAGTATGTTGTAGACTTCGACCATAATCAAACTTGGCCTTTATTTTGATACTAGACATATTTACAAAGCATATGGAATAGGTATTTGAAGCGGATTTCTTTAAAATAAGCAAAAAGCACTTCCATTTTATACCTAAATTATATCATATAGTTGAACGTATAAAATGCCCATAACTCTGCCAATATTTTCTAGAATTACACCATAATCAGAATCGACCTGTGTTTTGATACTACACATACAACAAATATGAATGGAGTATCTCCAACATGTTTCTTTAAAATGAGCGAACACCACTTCTCTTACATGTCATATTGTTGAATGTATAAAGGCCCATAACTCTGCCATTATTTTGTAGAATTAGATCATAATCATACTCTGCCTTTGTTTCGATACTAGACATATTTACAACAAATATGGACAGAATATCTCAAAAGTTTTTTCTGGAAAAGCAAATGGCAGGAAACTAAAAGGTTTGAATCCCACTGGGAGCTTGACTTGTAAGTAAGGAAGTGTCGATTCTTACGGATGGCGGGAGGTGTAGAGGTCTTGGTTCTACCCAGGAAAAGTGGGTGGTCTGCCTCCACCATAAAAAATTGACCTTACATGTGTTGAAAATGACGTAAACACCATACAAACAAATAAAACTAAAACTAAGAACTACAAACAACCAAAATTAAACTTTGCATTCCCCATTTTCAAATGGACTCTACTGTTGCAGGAGTATAGTGGAGTGCTATAGTACGTGGAGTGTGTGGTCCAGTGGTAGAGTGTCTGGGTTCAATCCTCGGCATGACCATGCTATTTATCCTTAAGCAAGATAATAAATCCGCTTTGCTTAGTACTGGTTCTACCCAGGAAGCCATCGAGAGTGCTAAATATAAGTTGCAAGAATTTGTTTCGCAATCAATGTAAAAGAAATAATTGTTTGAACTAACAGTTTCTAAAAATAGTCCAATACACTATGTATGCATTTGAAGTGTGTTTCTGTAAACTTTAAAAATTTTGGTACACACTCAATTGTGCCATGCCATTTACAGGATTTTTCGAATGGCATATCCCTTGTCAAAAAAAGCTACCTTATACGTACGTTTTGCGTAGCTAAAATTATTTCAAAAGCTACGTAAAACGTACGTAAAAGCTACGTAAAAGCTAGCGGTATTGGCACCTGCGTATTTCTTCGTATACGCAGCTTTTGCGCAGATTTTACAAAAATGATGCAAAACATAGCATTAACAAACAAGCTGAGCAAAAGCTGCGTAAAACGCAGCTTTTACGAAGGTGCCAATACCGCTAGCTTTTACGTAGCTATTACGCAGGTCTGCATAAACGAAGCTTTTACGCAGATCTCTGTAAAAGCTGCGTAAAACGCAGCTTTTACGCAGGTGCCAATACCGCTAGCTTTTACGTAGCTATTACGCAGGTCTGCATAAACGCAATTTTTACTTAGATCTCTGTAAAAGCTGCGTAAAACGCAGCTTTTACGCAGGTGCCAATACCGCTAGCTTTTACGCAGGTCTGCGTAAACGCAGCTTTTACGCAGATCTCTGTAAAAGTTGCGTAAAACGCAGCTTTTACGCAGGTCTGCATTAACGAAGCTTTAATGCAGATCTTTGTTAAAGCTGCGTAAAAGCTTCGCAATAGCTGCGTAAAAACTGGCGGTATTGGCGTAAAACGCAGTTTTTACACAGCTATTACGAAGCTTCTGTGCAGATCTTTGTGAAAGCTGCGTAAATGAAGGATTTAAAAAGCTTCGTCTTTCTTTTTCAATAAAGGGTCCTCCGAGGGCTAGTGAAAATTTGAGCAGATATAAATGGAAACGTAAATGTAGTCAAAATGATGCGCCACTATAAGCACTACAGGTCAAAGATAAGCACTACAGGTCTTTGACCGCTAGAGCATGGAATACATAAGGATGTGATCAATAAGAAACAATCAGTAATAAAGGCAATAAAGTTTATATGTACTTAATCTAGGTCCCCCTGTACAGGATTCAAATTTAACAGAATAAATAACATCACTATATCTCAGCAGCAAATGTTTAACAGTACATGGAAATAACATGTTACATAATTTTAATCTTAAAAAGTGATATTGGTGAAAGGGCAGAAATGAAATTCAAAGCTATTTGACACTGGAAAAGTGTTACCTAAGCATTTTTATATTGAAATATTTAAACTATAAAACAAACAACTGATATGCAAAATGCAATGTGAAAAAATAAACTAAAACGAAACATCTATTAAATTTCACTTTAACATGAAAAAGTTTGGTAGAAACACTTACAGACTGAATATAATATTGAGCACTTATTTACATTGAATATACACTGAAGGGACACACAGCAACCTTGTAGTTAATAAAACAGTTAAATTAGCACCCAAATTTACTAACCCCACATCATTTTATGTCTTTTCCCTCTTTATTCTACTATATGTTGAAAAATGTTAGGGATGCAATATAAACCACTCAGGTGTTTGCAAAATCAATTTGCTTTCAAGGATTCAAATAATGATTTGTGCATAATAAATATGAAAACTAATATTATTGTCCTTCAAAACTAAACTATAGACTTCATGTGAAACACATTTGAAAACACTGTCTGATTCTAAAATAACAGGTAAACATATCTTTGATTTGTTTGTTTTCTCAGAGACCTATATTAATAATGTTTTTTTAAATAAAGACCATAATTATTAAAAAAGATATACACTGCACCCCTGGATAACAATTAGCTCCATTTATCTACACATCTAAGCCCCGGTAAGCGGCCTCAAACCCTCTCAAAATTGTCCTCATTGTTCGTTCAACATCATCTTCTGGAACCTCAAACCGACTTAATTATTGCTGTCCTGTAGATGCAAACATGTATGAAGTTTAAAAGCTTTACGGCTCGAGGTGTCCTGAGTAAAACTTAAATTTAAAACAGACGTATGGGACAGTCGGAAAATGGTAATTAACTCTATATGACTGATCCACTTCCGTGTTAAGGCAAATATATACACCATTGAAAAACATAGCACTATATGTATACATCTACACCTCTGTAGGATGACTCGAACCCTCTAAAAACTGTTCTCATTTTCATTTGACTTCATCTGTTGGCACCTAAACCGTTCCCGAAGAACATAGATCTGAAAAGATAGTATATTTATAAATAAATTAATGTCTCCAAAAAAGACAAAATAAATTTATAAATGTATAAAAAAAAATCCATTTTAAATATAATAGTTTTTAATACTTCTGAAAATTTAAAACCTATATTATATTAAAAGGGCCTCATTGCAATCTTAGTCGTGTGGGTTCTAACCCTGGCTGGATTATATCAAACACTTCATGGTACTAGTAGTCCCAAGCATATAAAGTCGTAATTCTAGGACTGGTCAGTCCGGTGTCTGTATCATGTTATTTGTCTACAGCACGGTATTCCAGTATGGCACCACTATAAAATTGAGCATAAAACTTAAAGATTGTTAAATCGTTGGGTGTGGGATGGGGTGGTGGAGGTGACATGTGCACCAAATAACAGCACGTGGGGGGGATGGGGTGTAAAAGCTATTTAGGAGGAGTAGCGGCGACAATATTATATTTAAAGTAAAAAATTCAAAGGGCAATAAAAAATCAGTGAACCGGAACGAAAGCACGACATCATACCGATACTTCTGTAAAGTTTTGTCAATATCCAACAAGCCATTTAGGAGTAGTGGCGACAAAAAATTTAAAGTAAAAAACTCAAAGGGACATAACTCCGTCAAAAATCAGCGAACCAGACCGAAAGCGTGACATCATACTTCCTGCAAAGATTTCGGCAAAATGCATCAAGCCGTTTAGGAGGAATAGCGGTGCCAACAAATTTAAAGTGAACAATGCAAAGGGCCATAATTCTGTCAAAAATCAGCAAACCGGAACGACAGCGCGATATGCACAACTAGACATCATACCGATGCTTCTGCAAAGTTTTGTAAATATCCAACAAGGCGTTTAGGAGAAGGGGCGACAACAAATTTATCTTTAAAAAATGCAAAGGGATATAACTCCGTCAAAAATCAGTGAATCAAACTGAAAGCAAGACATGCACAACAAGACATCATACCGATGCTTCCTTCAAAGTTTTGTCAAAATCCATCAAGCCATTTAGGAGTGTGTGTGTGGGGGTGTGTGGACCATTTCAGACCATTAAACGACTTGCATGCTGTCGCACACTTCAAATGCTTGATACAGTTAACCCTATAGATATTCTTCCCATTTATATATAAATGTTTTTATATAGCTGTAAATGGAGAGTGGCTCTGGAGTGTTCATTTCATGTTGATGCAATATAACCTTTTTATGTGGTGCGCCATAAACCTCAATTTAAACTTCCAGTGTGAAACTTCTGCGAGAAAAATACCTTTGATCTGAAGGCATACCTGTCATAGGATCTAAGGTTGAGGATGTATTCTGTTGAATCTGTTGGACACCTTCATCATCGCCTTCCGAGCGACCCGACCATTGACAACTTGCGCTCATGTCAACATCTCCTGAAAACTCCAAGCATAACAATTGCTGAAATATTATACCACTTCAATTTCTAAATAAAGAATTGAATTGTACATGTGCTGTTATACGCCACATAACAGCACATGTGGCTTTTAAAGGACTTATTAATAAATATACAGACATAAATATACTGATTGGTTGTCGATGAAAAATGTTTGACTCCTTAAAAGTATACCCATTACAACCTGTCGCAATGCAGTCACCTGACATCAAACTGACAAAAATGTTCAGTCAATCGTCATATTTTGTGTATGTAAAACTTTTTAAAACTAGAGGTTGTTTTTGAGAAAAACTGATGTCTCATACCACTGCAAAGTTTCGTCAAAATGCATCAAGCCATTTAGGAGTAGTAGCGGCGACAACAAATTTAAAAGTAAAAAAGATGGGTCATAAATCTGTCAAAAATCAGCTATCCGGAATGAAAGTGCAATACGCACAACTAGACATAATACTAATGCTTCCTGCAAAGTTTCTCCACAAGTCCCAACAAGCTATTTAGGAGGATTAGCGGCGACAATATTATATTTAAAGTAAAAAATTCAAAGGGCCGTAACTCCATCAAAAATCAGCGAACCGAAACGAAAGCACGACATCATACCGATACTTCTGCAAAGTTTTGTCAATATCCAACAAGGCGTTTAAGAGTAGCGGCGACAACAAATTTAACTTAAAAAAATTCAAACCGAAAGCACGACGTGCACAACAAGACATCACACCGATGCTTCGGTCCTGAAAAGTTTTGTCAAAATCCATCAAGCCGTTTAGGAGTGGGTGTGTGTGGGGGATGGACAATTTAAGACCATTAAACGACTCGCATGCTGTCGCACACTTCAAATGCTTGAAACAGTTAACCCTATAGATATTCTTCCCATTTATAGATGTTTTTATATAGCTGTAAATGGAGAGTGGCCTTGGAGTGTTCATTTCATGTTGATGCAATATAACCTTTTTATGTGGTGCGCCATAAACCTCAATTTTAACTTCCAGTGTGAAACTTCTGCGAGAAAACTACCTTTGATCTGAAGGCATACCTGGCATAGGATCTAAGGTTGAAGATGTATTCTGTTGAATGGTGAACACCATCATCGCCTTCCGAGCGACCTGACCATTGACAACTTGCGCTCATGTCCAACATCTCCTGAAAACTCCAAGCATAACAATTGCTGAAATATTATACCACTTCAATTTCTAAATAAAGAATTGAATTGTTGTTTTAAAAGACTCCTTAACCTGTAAACATAGATTCAACCGGCATGTGCTTAAATCCACTGCAGTCCCCTTTAACAAATTGAATATGGAGGAAGAAAATGCATTTTTAAAATACTCCTTGACAGCGTCGCCCGTGTTTTTCTGAATTGATAGACCTCAATTTGCACCATGACAGGCATAATCAATAACTTGCAAGCTTCATTCAGGTAATGCAAGTACAATGTTTATCTTCAAAACAGTAAGTTGTGCACAAGTAACATATTAATACCTTCACCAATCTCGTTTGCAAAACTGTCAATGTTACAACGAAAAAACACACTCTTTTATTATTTGCAGTTTAATTTAGATGTTTTAAAAAATATCATGCTTCTTTGCTTATAGTTTCGATTACACTTATACACTTCAAATTAATTGGTCCACATTATTATGAAGAAGCTCTACCATGAACGTATTTAAATAGGGCCTACCTCTGATTAAAAAAACCCACACAACATGCGTAATTCTTGGTACTGCCAGGACCCTGGTACGGCTCTCACACTTTCCTGGGTGAGCCATCTGTGTAATCGTTTGATGGCTTCCAAGGCTCTAAAATGGTTCTTGCAGTGTCACGAAAAAAAATGTGCTAATCACAGTACTGTTTGTAAATATTAAAGATGAAAGGTACTGTTTGTAAATATTAAAGATGAAAGATCAAAATTCAAACAATTCAGGAAACCGCGGGCATAATTTGCAGCGCATGCGCAGATCTGTGATTCACTTCCATAATCTCGCAATTCTTACGAACGTATCACGCAAATATTTCAAAATGATCAACATATGTCAATAAATATGCTTTCTTTATAATGGTTTCTTCCTTTTTTGTTATCAGAACGTATACGTTAATAACTGAAATGATTATCGAAACAAAATGTATTTTCTCTCAAATTAAACATTTATTCAATTTCCCATCAAGCAACACTGGAGCGATGACTTCCGGAAGTAAACTCGTCAAAATCAATTTTGTCAACAAGCAAGGAAAAAACGAAAACATTTACCTGTAAAATAATAAATAATTACTATGAAATTCAATAACTTTACTATCGTTTATCTACAGTCACATATGTAAAATACACTAAAAATTGTTTCCAAACACAAGGTTTTGCTTTTTCAAGCGTTTATTGAGCAAACAGATTAAATGAAACAACCAGGAAATGCTTGTTGTTTGAAAGTCGGCCATTTGCATTCGTCTGTCATCAGATTCACGCTATCGTGAAACTTGCAATTTTTTTTATTAATTTATTTTATATTAACTTTTTTTTTGTCAGAAACATCCAAATTTACTCTGATGCATTATAATTTCGCATCTGATTTGCCTGGGATAAAAAAAAATAAATAAAAAAAAAAAAATCCCCCCAATAGTTGTTATACGAGTTTGGGAGTTAGCCAAGGCAATGTCTTAATACCATATTATTTTTCGTTTAAACATTTTTGAATATGTTTTTTTTTAATATACCCCCTGAAGCAAATCTCATAAAACTTTATGGGTGCACTGCCTGTGATGAGAGGATGATCCCTATTGATTTTGAGGTCAGTAGGTCAAAGGTCACCGTGACCTGATAATGAAAAATATTGCCTGCTCCATAACTCCTCATCCCCTTAAGCAAATCTCATGAAACTACATAGGTGAACTGCCTGTGGTGACAGAATGACCCCTATTGATATTGAGGTCAGTAGGTCAAGGTCACTGGGAGCCAATAATGAAAACCTTGTCTGCATTATAACTCCTCTCCCCCTGAGGCAAATCTCATGAAATTTCATAGTTGAACTGCTTGTGGTGAGAGGATGACACCTATTGATTTTGAGGTCAGTAGGTCAAGGTCACCAGGAACCGATAATGAAAAACCCTGTCAGCACCTTAAAGGGGTTGATGCACTATTTTCAAACACAGTTTATTTTAAAGGGCTCTGAAAAACATGAAAAAAGCTGAAATAATTATCAAAATGCCATGAAAAGTAAAGGAGATATGACCTATTGAAAATGTGTAAAGAAACATAAATGGAGGCGGCCATCTTTGAACGATGACGTCATCATGCCTCTTTGCCATATATGGTATATTGATAAAATGTCTTTTAAAGCAAAGAAAATCACTGCAAATGAAAAATAATTTTACATCTGTATATTTATTTCTAGTCAATTTGCAGTGGTTTTCTTTGCTTTAAAATACATTTTGTCAATATGCCATATATGTTAAAATGGCACGATGACGTCATCGTTCAAAGATGGCCACCTCCATTTATGTTCTTTGCAAATTTTCAATAGATTACATCTCATTTATTTTTCATGACATTTTGAAAATTCTTCCAGCTTTTCCCAAGTTTCTCAAAGTCCTTTTAAATAAATCCTGTTCGGAAATAGTGCATCAACCCCTTTAACTCCTCTCCCCTTGAGGCAAATCTCATGAAACTTTATAGGTGCACTGCCTGTGATGAGAGGATGACCCCTACTGGCATCTGCCCTAGGGTTTATCCCAACCCGTGGGGTCACATGTTCCTGTGCCATAACTTGGAAACTTTTGAGATCCCCACCCTAAACCCATCTATACACTTACTGGGCCAGAACACTTTAATGTGAGTGTGGGAATTTGTTGATCTTACTCTTATATGAAATTATAAGCTTGTTTGACTTTTTTTTTTTATAATCTTTTCGAAGATTATATTAGGCGAGTGATTCAGAGGCATTAATTTAGCCCTCTTGTTTACATAAAATTTTAAGAAGTTGATTGCCTAACATCTGCATTGATACTGATCAAAGAAATGCTCATTTTGTTAAAACATAACTTGCTCGCTTGAGTGACCTTGCTATAATGAGATTATCATTTTACAATGAATTCTGAGTCCATCATCTAATGGTTTGAGGTAGGTAATTTTGTACCAGCAATTTATACACAGAATTAAATTGACATTGGAATGCATACAGTTTGATTATAAGCTAATAAATTATGGTCCAAATTCACCACCTTTTAAAACACCTACAGGATCAATAAACATTTTTTATCAAGGTTGTATTTATGTGTAGCACTGTGACAGTCTATGTCAAAGATAAAAGAGGACTCCCAAATTACCCCTTTATCTTTTAGAAATGTTTTAAATTTTCAATATCACTTTAAAAAGACAAACTGACAAAAGTTTAAAAAAATAAACTAAAAGATGCAGCTTTCCTAAAGCTGCGTAAAACCTACGTATTTTTGTTTTTACATCTTAATATCATTAACAATTAAAGATACAGCTTTTCCGAAGCATTTACAAAAAAACGCAGCTCTTGTAATTATCCTTTTTTTGCAAGTAAAATAAAAGACACAGCTATCAAACGCCTTTCTTAAAAAATACGCAGCCTTAAATATAAATACGCAGCTTTTGTACACCTTTCTTACAAAATATTCAGCTTTGGACATAATTACGCAGCTAAAGTGTAAAATACGCAGCTTTGCGCAGCCTGCTTCTAAAATAACGCAGTTAATCACAAAAAACGCAGCTTTAGGATGGATTGCTGCGTAATAGCTACGTTTTAGCTACGTATTTTTCAAAGCTGCGTAAACATTTGACAAGGGATTTAGGGTACCGCTTTTAAACCGTTCCCTATGTAAACATTCTGATCCAAGGATGTTTATTGAAACAAACTTTACTGTAGTTGTCAAAAAGTCGTGAACTGTTTAAACAAATGACCTTGAATGATTATTACTACTTGATGTCGATGCGAAAATGAAAGCAAAAGAAATGACAAGCTGAGACTTTCAGTTGGATTGTAATGTCTACTGTTTTCATGTTATTGAATAATATAACTTTGCAGCAATTTTAACGATAACGAATGATATGTTTAGGTACATATAATTGTATAGGTGGTATTGAGATATATTTAATACATATTGTAAAAGACATTGCGCCCGCCTCATTCTTGTCCCCTCAGGGCTCCGGAAATATGGTTGCCCGACGCCCCGGGCAAGTGGAATTTGGGTACGGGCAGGTGTCCTTCGCAAATCTGGTTGTCCGACACTTGCCCGACTGGACGTTTCCGTTTTAGACAAAAAATCAAACGAAAACTCGGCTTATCATAAAGTGTGCCGATTACGAACTCATCGCTTTCGCCGCGAGCGGTAATTAAGAAATCCCTCCCACTTTGACAGTTTGTCAAAACCTGATTGGCCGAGGAAAGTTTGAGGTGCCAATCAAAAATGTCCATGCCCCGATAGCATTAATAATATTCATCTCCCTATTTATACTAAAGTGTGTCCTCTACTAACATGATAAGACCATCCCAAAAATTAATCCAATTATAATCAAATTAATCCAATTATAATCGATAAAACGTAACCATTGTAAAGTTTGTAGACTTCTGTTATGCATTATTTTACGCGCAACATAAATCATATGTTTAGCCGAACTTTCGAATTATGTTTGAAGAGTATAACCGCACCAAGATTTTATGCAACGCATATTGTGTATTGACGCTGAATGTTATCGGAAAAGGTAATGGGGCCCCCTGTATTGTCATTGTCCACCCCTCCTCCCCAAAAAAGGGGGCATTTGGTCCCATTTTCGCAAAAAAATGTATGCATCTCTGGTTTGCTGCATAGGCATAAGCCCACTATATTCTCGTCCATCTTTAGTAACCCAAAATGTAGGTTCAAACAGGAAAAAATGTTCTGAAAACAACTACTTAAACATTATAATGAACAGCTTTTCATTTCTTCATGTTGCCATCCAGTAAAATTTAGTTCAACAAAGATATTTTCTACTCAGTAGAGCGTATCAAGCCTTTATGGGTTTCTTGTTTATTTTCATCCAAATTTCTGCTGTTTCGTTGCTTTTGTGCTCATTGAACATGTTGTAACTTTTTATATAGCATTTAAAGGGACACATGGCAATTGGATTGATTTAAAATGTGCGGCATCTGTTAGTTTTTTCTACATAACCTGCATAACTATGCGTAAAAATTGTTTACATTTATTTCTAATTATTGATTTTTGCACCAATAATATCTATTTATCAAATTGGTAGAATAATGAAGAAAATCAAATTCTCAAGTTTTTATTTAATTGAAATAACGCATGCAGTTTGAAAGTCAAAATAATACAGGATTAATAAATCACTGTGCTAATTTTAATGCGTGATAGGAAACTCAAGATTGCCGTGTGTCCCTTTAAGGCAACAAGTATGAGCCTACTTCAAATATGTGTACATATCTGTCATGATATCACAACTTATACGTTTTAAGAGCAATAGATAGATCAGATAAATGCTTTAAGAGCAATAGATGGATCAGATAAATGCTTTGAGAGCTCTCCAACTGAAGAGTGGCCTGATTGGAAGTCTTGAACTTGAGATGCTGTAAATATTAGTTATATCAATGTCATACTCGATGGCTTGTCGCAGCAGTGGTGTCACAACAAGTTGGAGTAGGCTGTAAACCTAACGACATAGTATAGGGCCAAATAATGTTAATGTTTTGCGTTTCTCATATTCAGAAAGAGTCAGGTTGACTATATAAATCCCAAAAATTGAAGATGAACAATTCTTAATATTTTTGTCTGTCAAAATGGCTATTTCGTCCCATTTGTGGAGAAAGGTACCAGTTGTATATATACTTGTCTCTACTAATTGAATGATTTATTCGTAAACAAACTGAGTCCCCAAGAGATAGAAGGAGATGGCCGGATAATTGAGGTAATTCTTCAGAGTCGATATTCTCCGAAAAAAACTGCATTTGGTCACTCTGGATAATATTGTCCATCTTTTTACAATTCACAGCTCTTTCCATGTGTCTGGGGTAAAGCTGCGAAAACACTTTTAACCCTTAACTCGCTATATACATATAATGGACTGTTCTTTCTTTGAATTAAGACCATTTCATTTATGTGACAAAGGGGTGTTTTGGGGGAAATGACTGATCAGCAGCCATACATTGTAAACCCTGATCAGCCTGCGAGTTACTTGCAGGTAAACGGGTTAAGGGTTAAACTTGGCATAGACATTCATCATCATTACACACCCATATGTGACACCTTAACTCTGCAGTTATTCATTTTACCAAAATTATCCCACCTTTTCTACTTAGACTTTTGGTTAAACTGTTGAATGTCATATTCCAGAAACCACACATTGCCACACATGTTCATCATCATTACACAACCATATGTGACAAGCACCATAACTCTGTCATGCATTTTACAAGAATTATCTCCATTTTCCACTTAGCTTTTTCTTTTTGGTTAATGTTTTGAATTTACAGTCATATCCCAAAAAACGATTGACAGAAAATGTTGCTTGGTACACATGTTCATCATCATTACACAACCATATATGACAAGCACCATAACTCTGGCATGCATTTTCCAGAATTTTCCCCCCTTTACCACTTAGATTGAATTCATAGTCATTCCAAAAACTTATAAACTGAAAACTTTGAGACTTGACATGCATGTTCATAACCTGTGTTACAAGCACCGTAACTCTGTCATGCCTTTTATCAAAATTTCCCCACTTTTCGTATTAGACTTTTAAGACCCTCCATGACTGGTATTGTAAGATGCTGCAGCTAAACTATCTTGCCTGTCACTGCTGCAGGTTCGAATCCCAATAAGGCCAGAGTTTTTTATTTTTATTTTTACGGGAGAGCCTACCCTAAATTTTGCAAAACTGAAATAAAAATAAAGTCAAAATTGTGAATTTTATTTTATTTTTTCCTCCTGTTCGATCTGCTACATCTTTTTTTTAAAAAAAAAGTTGTGCCTATCCTAAAACTTATTTTCACAATAACGTAAAATCGCAAACTTTTTGTTTGAAAATTTGGGTTATGACTTAGTAGTATTAATTTAGTCTCTTTAATATACATGTTTACAAACACAATTTAATGCATACCATTGAACACCACAATACATATTTCGTTCTACTAGGCATTGAGTTCATAAACCTTTTTTGAGAATATTCTTAGTCTTGACCTATGTCAGGGAAAAATATGTCTATTATTCTTGCAACTGTAAAAGATAAACATTCAATAATTTCAAGTTTATGTGTTACATTTTGTTTCGATTTGAAGTGTGTTTAATAGGAAATTTGTGATAATTTCTGTAAAATACATACTCAAAAATATATTAATTTGACAGTCAACAAACCAATTCTCAAGAGTGGAAGGTATATTTAAGAACGGTTTGTGAATTTGAGATAACATGTAGGCAGTTTTAACATAAACTGGATGTTGGTTACATTTATATGCAAAACAACATGAAAAAAAATCAACATAAAAGATGAAGCAATACATTTAATATTAATGTTACGAGAAAAACTTGTTTAATGAAAAACAAAACAAACTGAAATTTCTATTTTATTTTTATTGTTTTTATCGACTCCTCATTTTACACATTTTTATTTTATTTTTATTTCCTCCTCCTACTGCAATTTTTTCCAAAATCTCCCGTAAAACTAACTATAAAAAAACTCTGGCCTAAGAGCTTGAACTGTCAAGTGAGAAAGTGTCGATTCTTACGGATGGCGGGAGGTAAACAGTACTGGGTCTACTTGGATTGTCTGCCTCTACCACAAAAACGTCAGTCATCGCATATAGCCTAACATGTGCTCAAAATGACGTAAAGCATGATATGGTGATAGCAATCTGATGTTTGCACCATTATTGGTGCTTCTTGTCTTCAGAAATATACTATATAAAATAAGTTTAGCTATTAAATAGAATGGCAAATCCCATTGAAATGTTATTTTATTCTGTGAAGTATATAAAACATTGGCTTGACATAATTACGATGTTCTTTTATTTCACATCTATTATTAGTGATCCAGTAACTACATGTTTTAGGGTGAACTCCCATTTTCATATAAAATATAGGAATACTATCAAGAAAACGGTGAAACATTGTTAAATAAATGTTTCCATGCTTAAATTGTTAAAAACAGCAAAAATAATTGATAGTAACCTTACCATTATAAGAAAGAACACACCAAAATTTTAAATTCCCACCTTTACATTGAAAAGAGAACTAACTTACATTTTCTGTAAAGCATGTACATTATTATTTTTTTTTTTTTTGGAAAATGTCATTTGAAAAGATGGCCCTGCACATTTTTATCATGCTTATTACGTTTCTTGCATGACTGCTGAGACACATATATGTTATAGCCTAACATCTGTCCAGTGGCATTAACATGTTATTTAACTGCTGAACATACTTTACAGAGTATAATTTATCTACGACCTATCACAGTACCATTAATAATTTCACTTGGCCTATTGTCAGGGGCGCAGATGTTCTGGCATAAACATGCACATCTTAAATAATACCGTACTTGAACTAAATCAAATACCAGTGATAAGTATTTTGATTAAACATATTACAGGCTCGCACAGGTTTAAAAAGCCCTTGAATTTCATCACTGACATGAAAGGTCCTTGAATTTCAGTTTGGCCAATAATGTCCTTGAAAAGTACTTGAAAATTGCCACCAGTCCTTGAAAAGTACTTGAATTTTTATGTAGCAAAATTTTGATTGGAAAAATGCAAAAACAGCAGAAAAAAACAGCAGAAAAAACATTTATTCTTTTTAGTATTTAGCTTCATCATCAAGGTGTCTTCCATAGACTGTTTATCTATATATGCAGATTTGGGTAACTTTGCAATACAGCGTTTTTCACAAAGTTGACGAACCATGGAGTCTGCATTTTTGTATTTGTTTAAACTTCCGGTTTGGTAGAATATTATTTGGCATGTACCGGACCGACACACAGCCAGTACCGGAACAGCACAAAGCCGGTAAAATCTACTGAAATAGATGAAATATATTGGCAAAACATAATAATGTGGTTTGTAAAAGCACAATTTTAGTTTTTATGATTGTTTATGAGTCTGTGTAAATACCTCATTATTTAGAGATTACAGTATGTGCACAGAGGGTGAGTAGGCTAGGGTCGAATGTCGCTAAGCCTGGTTCTGATCTGAATGAAATTTAGATCATGAACAACAACCATCTTTAGCTGGATTATAGCGTAGCAAATCCAGACTTATAGTTTGTCTGTCCGCCCATCTGTCCGTCTACGCCGCGTTTTGACGTTTTGGTTAAAGTTTTTGTTTTTCTTCATTTCTCAAAAACGAATTGTCCGAAAGCTTTGATACTTGCCACATGTGTTCATTATCATAATACAATGTTATCTGACAAGAACCATAACTCTGTCTTGTATTTCACCGAAATTATCTCCTCTTTTTACTGATATTTTTCAGCTAAAATGTTGAATTCGCAATCCGGCATTCGCACCACTGTTGGTGCTTCACTTATTCAATGTATTATGTCGGTCAAGTACTTGCATGTATGTTACCAGAGCATGTTTACTGGTAAACTCACTAGTAATGTGTTAGGAATGTAAGTGCCATTTACTGCCAGTTCTTGTTCTTGTAGATAGATTCTACCTTCCTAGGCACACCTAATGTAGTTTGTAAAATTGTCAGAATGGACTTACAAAACTCCACAGTAAAAATGAGGCACACAGTAAAAACATATAGCATTTGCCAAAGTTGAATTGTTTTTGGCAGAAAGAGTGAACACACGATGAGAGAGAGAAAGACCAACTTTAAACCAGTGACTATTCAAAGTAATTAACATGTGGAGTCAACAAATGTGCCCTCAGTCCATCACAAGTGATAGCTTTTTTCCACAACAAATTGTACATAGCTTTTGTCAAGTTTATATTAAATAATACTGTTCTTTAATCAAGCTTTGATTTGTGAACTTAAGACATCCAGACATCCTTAATAAAATCTAATAATAATGATGAATGGGTCTTGCATTATTCATAAAGATATTGTTAAAAAGCGAAGTTAATTTGCTGTTAAAAGTCCCTGAAAAAAAATGTCCATGAAAAATGCTTGAATTGCCAGACTTTCAAAGAAACATGTTTTAAAGATCTCTGTAAAACTGCAGTAGTTGTAGTCTTTAAAGGGGTTGATAACTATTAAAAAATAAATAAAGGAGATATGACCTATTGAAAGTTTGCAAAGAACATAAATGGAGGCGGCCATCTTGGAACGATGACGTCATCGTGCCTTTTTACCATATATGGCATATTGACAAAATGTATTTTAAAGCAAAGAAAATCACTGCAAATTGATCAAAAATAAATATACAAATGTAAAATGTATTAATGGTATGCTTATTTTTCATTTGCAGTGATTTTCTTTGCTTTAAAAGACACTTTGTCAGTATGTCATATATGGTAAAAAGGCACGATGACATCATCGTTCAAAGATGGCCGCCTCCATTTGTGTTTCTTAGCAAATTTTCAGTAGGTCATAAATTTTTATCTTCTTTATTTTTCATGGCATTTTGATAATTCTTTCAGCTTTTTTCAAGTATTTCAGAGCCTTTTAAAATAAACCTTGTTTTAAAATAGGGCATCAACCCCTTTACCCTTTTTAGCTCGACTATTCGAAGAATAAGAGAGCTTATGTAATCACCACGGGGTCGGCGTCCCAAATCAAGGTTTGCATGTAAGCTGTGTTTACAAGTCTGTCTCTTACATTTCTTATCCTAACACAACCAAATTTGGCCATGGGCTTCCTCATAGCATTAAGCACTGCATAAGCAATTTTGATTCCTGTTACCCATTGGTCCCATTTCACATCAAATTTTGCGTGTAAGCTGTGTTTACAAGTCTATATCTCTTACATTTCTTATCCTAGCACAACCAAATTTGGCCATGAGCTTCCTTATAGCATTATCTTTGTAGCTGCTTAAGTAATTTTGGTTCCTGTAACCCCTGGGCTCGCATGGAACCCAAATTCTGATAGCCCTTAAAATGTTTCTATTTCACATCAAATTTTGCGTGTAAGCTGTGTTTACAGGTCTATATCTCTTACATTTCTTGTCCTGGCTCAACTAAATTTGGGAATTGGTTTCGTTATAGTATGTTCTTAAGGGTTGCTTAAGAAATGTTGTCTTCTGCAAATTCTGGGCTCCCATGGAACCCAAATTGTGATGGCCCATAAAATGTGCAATAAAGGCAGATCTTGGTTTGCATGTAAGCTGTTGTATATATTATGTCTATAATTTTGGTTTGGGATTTCTTATAGCATTATGCATCTTATTCATACTTCACCCATATTAGGGCATGGGCTCTCTCCCACCCCCACCATCACCCATCACTCTTAATGTGCCCATCTTGTAGATTCTTACCTGATAATACAGCGGAGGGAATATAGTCTTCAGAAGGACACACACTTCACTCTGTAGGAAATGGCTCTGAATAATTTTGCATTTAACTAAACAATAATTCTATTGTAGGATCCGACGTCTGACATGGCTGTGGTTGCCAAGAAGGGTTGTGCGGTCGTCAGAGTACACAGAGAGCAGAAGGAACGACGGAAAGCACAGAAGAAAGAGTGGGAGGTGGCAGGAACAAGGATAGGCGACATTATGGGTATCAAAAAGAAGGAAGAGGTAAGCTCAGTGATACAGTATCTAAGGTCCTTTTTTTAGCTTTACTGTCTCGAACGAAAAATGAAGAGCTATTGTCGTCACTGGATCTGCATTGTCTGCGTCGTCTGCATCCAGTTAAAGTTTTATATGTAACGTTCTATCTCCGACACTACTTTAAATAATAGATTGAAGCTTCACACATGTATTTGGCATGGTGAAGGAACAGGTAAAGAGCCAGGTTCTATAACATACTTTTATTTTAACACAGTTGTGGCCCCTTTTATACTTAAAAAAGTTTGTTAACGTTTTCTATGTAAGCTTGTATCTCGGAAACTACTTTGCATAATGGATTGACTACTACACAGATGTATTTGGCATCATTAGACAACATCATGTAGCCAGGTTCTACAACTCTTGCTTTTATTTGAACAAAATTATAGCCCCTTTTTTTACTTGGAAAATTTGGTTAACGTTTTGCAAGCTTGTCAACTTAGCCGTTTTTTTAATTTAATTTTTTAGCTCGACTATTCGAAGAATAAGAGAGCTTATGTAATCACCACGGGGTCGGTGTCGGCGTTGGCGTCGGCGTCGGCGTCCCACATCAAGGTTTGCGTGTAAGCTGTGTTTTCAAGTCTATAACTCTTACATTTCTTATCCTAGCACAACCAAATTTGGCCATGGGCTTCCTTATAGCATTATCTTGAGGGCTGCATAAACAATTTTGGTTCCTGTAAGCCATGGGCTCCCATGGAACCCAAATTATGATAGCCCTTAAAATATGTCTGTTTCACATCAAATTTTGCGTGTCAGCTGTGTTTACAGGTCTATGTCTCTTACAATCCTTACCCTAGCACAACCAAATTTGGCCATGGGATTCCTTATAGCATTATCTTAAGGGCTGCATAAGCAATTTTGGTTCCCGTAACCCCTGGGCTCCCATCGAACCCAAATTCTGATAGCCCTTAAAATATGTCTGTTTCACATCAAATTTTGCGTGTAAGCTGGGTTTACAGGTCTATATCTCTTACATTTCTTGTCCTAGCTGAACTAAATTTTGGAATTGGTTTCCTTATAGTATGTTGTAAAGGGTTGGATAAGTAATTTTGTCTTCTGCAAATCCCCCCCCCCCCCCATTACCCCCATTACCCCCACTCCCCTCCACACCTTTTTTATTTTTTATATTTTTAGCTCTACTGGCCAAGGGCCAGCAGAGCTTATGGGATGGTGTGTTGTCCGTCTTCCGTCGTCTCCGTCCGTCCGTCCGTCCGTCGTCCGTCCGTCGTCCGTCCGTCGTCCGTCCGTCCGTTAACTTTTGCTTGTGTTCACTCTAGAGGCCACATTTCTGATGCAATCATCATGAAACTTTGTCAGAATGTTTGTCTCAATGAAATCTCGGTCAAGTTCGAAAATGGGTCATGTGGGGTCAAAAACTAGGTCACTAGGTCAAATATTGGAAAAACCTTGTGTACACTCTAAAGGCCATATTTTTGACCAGAGCTTGATGCAACTTTGTCAGAATGTTTGTCTTAATTATATCTTGGTCAAGTTTGAAAATGGGTCACATGGGGTTAAAAATTAGGTCACTAGGTCAAATACTTGAAAAACCTTGTGTACACTCTAGAAGCCGTATTTCTGATCCAATCTTGATGAAACTTTGTCAAAATGTTTGTCTTAATTATATCTTGGTCAAGTTCAAAAATGGGTCACATGGTTTTAAAAACTAGGTCACTAGGTCAAACTTTGGAAAAACCGTGTGTACACTCTAGAGGCCATATTTTTGACCTGATCTTGATGAAACTTTGTCAGAATGTTTGTCTTAATGAAATCTCGGTCAAGTTCAAAAATGGGTCATGTGGGGTCAAAAACTAGGTCACTAGGTCAAATACTTGAAAAAAACTTGCGTACACTCTAGAGGTCATATTTGTTACCCAATCTTGATGAAACTTTGTCAAATTGTTTATCTTAATTATATCTTGATCAAGTTCGAAAATGGGTCCCATGAAGTTAAAAACTAGGTCACTAGGTCAAATATTGGAAAAACCTTGTATAGACTCTAGAGGCCATATTTTTGACCCGAGCTTGATGCAACTTTGTCAGAATGTTTATCTTAATTGTTTGTGTCAATAAAATCTCGGTCAAGTTCGAAAATTGGTCATGTGGGGTCAAAAACTAGGTCACTAGGTCAAATATTGGAACAACCTTGTGTACACTCTAAGAGGCCATATTTTTGACCCGAGCTTGATGCAACTTTGTCAGAATGTTTGTCTTTATTATATCTTGGTCAAGTTTGAAAATGGGTCACATGGGGTTAAAAACTAGGTCACTAGGTCAAATACTTGAAAAACCTTGTGTACACTCTAGAAGCCGTATTTCTGACCCAATCTTGATGAAACTTTGTCAAAATGTTTGTCTTAATTATATCTTGGTCAAGTTCAAAAATGGGTCACATGGTGTTAAAAACTAGGTCACTAGGTCAAACTTTGGAAAAACTGTGTGTTCACTGTAGAGGCCATATTTTTGACCCGATCTTGATGAAACTTTGTCAGAATGTTTGTCTCAATGAAATCTCGGTCAAGTTCAAAAATGGGTCATGTGGGGTCAAAAACTAGGTCACTAGGTCAAATACTTGAAAAAACTTGTGTACACTCTAGAGGTCATATTTGTTACCCAATCTTGATGAAATTTTGTCAAATTGTTTATCTTAATTATATCTTGATCAAGTTCGGAAATGGGTCACATGAAGTTAAAAACTAGGTCACTAGGTCAAATATTGGAAAAACCTTGTGTACACTCTAGAGGCCATATTTTTGACCCGAGCTTGATGCAACTTTGTCAGAATGTTTGTCTTAATTATATCTTGGTCAAGTTTGAAAATGGGTCACATGGAGTTAAAAACTAGGTCACTAGGTCAAATATTGGAAAAACCTTGTGTACACTCTTTGTCAAAATGTTTGTCTTAATTATATCTTCGTCAAGTTCAAAAATGGGTCACATGGTGTTAAAAACTAGGTCACTAGGTCAAACTTTGGAAAAACCGTGTGTACACTCTAGAGGCCATATTTTTGACCCGATCTTGATGCAATTTTGTCAGAATATTTGTCTCAATTATAGCTTGCTAAAGTTCGAAAATGGGTCACACAGGGTCAAAAACTAGGTCACTAGTACACTCTAGAGGCCATATTTCTGACCCGATCTTGATGAAACTTTGTCGAAATGTTGTCTTAATTATATTTTGGTCAAGTTCGAAAATGGGTCCCATGGGGTCAAAAACTAGGTCACTAGGTCAAATACTTGAAAAACCTTGTGTACACTCTAGACACCATGTAGTACGACTCGATTCATCAATGGTATAACAGCCAGTAGAGCGTTCACAGGCCCTCTTGGGCCTCTTGTTTTACATATTTCTTTGTTGTTTTAGTCAATTCTTACACATATATGTTGCACACTCCCACCCGCCCCGAACCCACTCCCGCCTCCCCACCCCCGCTCCCCCCAACCCACCCCCACTTGATTTTTTTTTTTTTTTTTTACATATTTCTGTGTTGCTCTTGTCAATTCTTACACATATATATTGCCCCCTCCCAGCCCCACACCCACCACCTAACCCCGCCTCTCACCCACTCCCCACACTTGATTTTTTTTTTTTTTTTACATATTTCTTTGTTGTTTTAGTCAATTCTTACACATATATGTTTCTTCATTCACCACCCCCACTCCCCCACCATCCACCCCCACCTCACTCCCACACCCACCCCGCACCCCACTCAAAATTCGAATTTTTATTTATTTTTATTTTTTTATTTCTGTGTAGTTTTGGTCAATTCATACACATAGTTATGTTGTGCTCCCAACCCCACCCCACATTGTTGTAGCCTTGTTTTCTGATAGTATATACTAGCTATAAATTTATTATTCTCTGAAAAATCGAATAGTCGAGCTGCGCTGTTCTCCGACAGCTCTTGTTCATTATATCTTAGAACCCCTTAACGAATTCAGTGACTTCCATGTGAAGAACTCAGAGACAAGTGCCCCTATAAGCTTCTCCTTTATGTTTTTTCCAAATTTTAATTAAGGGCTTTCTTTACCTTCACTGTTTTACTTTTTTTAGGCACTGACTTGACAGTCAAAAATAAACTAGTAAAATAAACTAGTTCCTGCTGCAATTAAGCCCAAGCAAAAATAACCTGAAACTTGACCATCTAATTGAATAATGATTGCACCATTAGGTATGATTTCCATTAGTTATGTAATATGTGTCATCTAAAAAATAGATGAATATCTGAATATAACCTAAATAAGTTTTTTCAAAAATAACTTGATCAAGTTACACCCTTGACTGCTTGAGGAAGAAATATTTGGACCATTAACGGAATACACTGTTACAATACTTTAGGGGACCATTAAAGGTTTTACTGCATAGCAACCGTAAAAGAAAAATGTACGCCACAAAGCAGTCTTGTGTAACGAAGAATTTTTGTAGGTGTCTTGAGAATTAATATCTATCAGGCATTTAATAAATCGGTGTGTTGCGAATTAATGTAAAACAATACAATTGGGAACTGATAGCTGCTCTCTTAAAACAGGTGATCTCATAAAGGAGGCGGCCTCTTGACCATGTTTGACTAATTTCGTCATGTGATTGTTTTGCAGGAAGATGAACGAGAAGAGAAGGATTACAAGAAGGACCATAAGTTTGCTGACCTGATGAAGGACAAGACGGAGGCTGTCAGTGACTTTGCCATGACTAGGACGCTACAACAGCAGAGGCAATACCTGCCAATATTCGCCACCAGAAACCAGGTACAGTCAAATGCATAGCATACATTATATTATATACTAAACAGTTTGTATGGAAGATCGAAATATCATTACTTTTCGTGTGCATGATAAAAATGGACACTTCTGACAGTGAATTTCTCTAATATTTTATCAAATAGGCGATGAAAATAACCAAAATCAACTCTATTAGATTAGTCGAGATCTTGTTGGAGATTATTTGTTCCTCCTTCCTTTAAAGTGGTTAGTGTGATGGCCTCGTAATCAACAGGCCTGCCAAGTCTCCCGATAAAATCCGTTTCTTCCGGATTTTTCATTTGCTCTTCGAAACTCCAGATTTAAATGTACAATCTCCGGATTTTCCATCAAATCTTATCTCAAAAAGAGAATTTCCTGATTGATGAAAGTGATGATAGAGTGTGATGATATAAAGTCATGCTAGAGTAATAGAATGTGACAATATAAAGTGATGATAGAGTGTGATGATAGAATCTGATGATTGAATGTGACAATATAAGGTGATGATAGAATGTGATGATATAAAGTGATGATAGAGTGTGATGATAACATGTTATAATAGAATGTGATGATATAGTGTGATGATATAGAGTGTGATGTTCGAATAAGATAATAAAAAATGATGATAGTGTACGCTGATAGAATGTGATGATAACATGTGATGACAGAATGTGATGATAGAGTGTGATGATAGAATGTAATGATATAGTGTGATGATAGAATGTGATGATAGTGTGCGATGATAGAATGTGATGATAGAGTGTAATGATAGAGTGTGATGAATGAATGTGGTGATAGAATGTGATGATATAAAGTGATGATAAAGTGTTATGGTAGAATGAGATAATAAAAAAATGATAATAGTGTGTGATGAATGAATGTGATGATAAAATGTGATGATTTAATGTGATGATAGAGTGTGATGATATAAAGTGATGATAGAATGTGATGATAAAATGCGATGATAGTGATGATAGAATGTGATGATAGAGTGTGATGAATGAATGTGATGATAACATGTTATAATAGAATGTGATGATAGAGTGTGATGATAGAGTATGATGATAAAATGTGATGATAGAGTGATGATAAAATACGATGATAGAATATGATGATAGAGTTGATGATAGAATGTGATCATGTAATTTGATGATAGAGTGTGATGAATAAATGTGATGATAAAATGTTATAATAGAATGTGATGATAGAATGTGACGATATAGTATGATGATAGAATGTATGATGATAGAGTGTGATGAATAAATGTGATGATAAAATGTTATAATAGAATGTGATGATAGAATGTGACGATATGGTATGATGATAGAATGTATGATGATAGAATGTATGATGATAGAATGTAATCTGAAGATTATAAATATAATAGAATGTGATTGATCATGATATGATCAGATATGATCAATAGGTAGTGTGGATTTGTGACATCTTAAAAACTGTTTTTTGTTTTGTGGAGATTATTTTCAAAATTATGTAAAACTTATCATCTTTCATCTTTAAGTGTAAAGTTTTATATTTCAGTTGCTGAACATTATCCGAGACAACAGTGTTATAATCATAGTAGGAGAGACTGGCTCGGGAAAAACAACACAGCTTACTCAGGTGAGAGCCGTGGAGGAAATAACTGGAACCGAGAAAACTTGTTTCTCACTTAGTGGAATCATTTCCATGGTCGAGAGGGTAAAGGCGATAAGTTTGAAACCTTCTCGCCTCTCATCACTGCGGTTTGAATCACAGTGAGAGTGATTTGTAAGTGAGAAAGTGTCGTTTATTTTGAATGGCGGGAGGTATACTGTACTGGTTATACCCAGGAATAAGAAATGGGTGGTCTGCCTCCACCACTACTTGTTTGTTTGTTTGGTGTTAAACGTCATTTTTCAGCACATTTTAGGCTGTATATGATGGTCAATGTTTTGTGGTGAAGGCAGACCACCCACTTATTCCTGGGTAGAACCGGCACTGTATACCTCCCGCCATCTATAAAAATTGACACTTTCTCAAAAGTTTAACTCCCGGTGGGATTTGTGAGAGGTGAGGTTTAACAACCATCATACATAGCCTAAAAATGTGCAAAAAATGATGGTGTTAAACACCTAACAAACAAACAAACAAACAGAGAGTCAGAGATGAACGGCACAGTTTAGTGGTATCATCAGTACCTTTAGTGAGTGTTGGAGAACAGGAAATACATCATCTTCACCTTACTTGAGTGTTGGAGAACAGGAAATACATTATTAGCACCTTACGTGAGTGTTGGAGAACAGGAAATACATCATCATCACCTTACGTGAGTGTTGGTTAACAGGAAATACATCATCATCACCTTACGTGAGTGTTGGAAAACAGGAAATACATCATCTTCACCTTACATGAGTGTTGGAAAACAGGAAATACATCATCTTCACCTTACATGCATTTTGGAGAACAGGAAATACATTATCTTCACCTTACATGTGTGTTGGAGAAGAGGGAATACATTATCTTCACCTTACATGAGTGTTGGAGAACAGGAAATACAAACCCTTGAATATAACACGGGTCTGCCTAGTTATTTCCACATATTTGCTGTCATGGGTTTGACATCCGTATCTCACACGCCTTCTATATCAAAATAATATTAATTATACAGATTTCCAGCAGGGTGTATGGGAATATTCCATCTTGTTTAAGTTCATTTCTGCAAAACATGGCAGACACTTAGGGATCAATTCGTCCGTCGTAGTCTGCTCGTCACACTTTAACCTGCAACCTAACCTAGGGCATAACTTGCAAAGTATTTGACCTATTTCATGAAACTTCACAAACACCTTCATCTTAACCCAAGGCGTGTTTTTACACGTCCAATAACTTTTTTTCAGAGTTATTCACCCTTTCATAAAACTTAAAACCGCAACCTAACCAAGCTCAAGCAGACGGCAGGCGACACACTTTGCTTTGAAACTTATTAAAGGGGCACAATTCAGTTTTGAAATATTTACCAGGTATTAAAGGGACAAATGGCAATCTTGAAGTCTTTATCAAGCATTAAAATTAGCCTCTCGGTTTATTAATCCAGTATCCTGTTGACATTAAATCTGCCTGCATATATTTAAATACAATTTAAAATGTTCAACTTTTCTTCAATCATTATTCTACCGTAGGTTTGATTATATTATTGGTGTAATGTAATCAACAGTTAGTAATATACAAAAACAATTTGCTTGATACTATTCTTATAATTAATATTAATGATTAAACAAATGCAATTTATATAGAAAAACTAATGGAACATCGCGAGTTTTTAAAAAATCAAGATTGCCATGTGTCGCTTTAAAATTGTCACCTCAATTCAGAGCTCAATTGTTTTTAATTACTCTACCATTTGATGCCATATAGTTAACAATTAGTAATATTCTTACACACTTTGCTTTGAACTATCTTGTTAACCCTTAACCTGCTAAACACGACTATAAGAGTAACTTGCAGGCTGATCAGGGTTTACAATGTCCAGCTGCCTATCAGTCATTTTCCCTAAAACACCCCTTTGTCACATAAATGGAATGGTCTTAATTTAAAGAAAGAACAGTCCATTATATATATGTAGCGGGTTAAGGGTTAAAAAAATTATACTAAGGATAAGTAAATATGTTAAGTTATGCAGAAAAACTATAGGGATACCACAAGTGTTAAAACAAACCAAGGTAGTCATGTGTTCCTTTAATTAACAACTAGAAAAGAACTGTAAGTTTTTGTCTACATTTTAACACAAATTTGAAACATTTCACTAAAATACATGTAAAATAAGGCTAAAATTGAATAATTTCTGATTATTATCCCAAGAACTTTTATTGTCGACATAAATTTACCACAAATTGAAACTTTTTCACAGTACCTCCACGAGGACGGTTATACAAAGTATGGCATGGTGGGATGTACTCAGCCTCGACGTGTGGCGGCCATGTCTGTTGCTAAGAGAGTCTCCGAGGAGATGGATGTCAAACTGGGGGAGGAGGTCGGCTATGCCATACGATTTGAGGACTGTACAAATGAGGTTAGTTGAATTGTTGTAGTGGTGGAGGTGGCAGTGTGAGTGTGGGCAGAGGAAACTGGGAGTTGAAGTGTTGAAAGGGGGAGGTTGGACTCGGTATGGGGGTGGAGGGGGAAGTGAGCTGTGTGTGTGGGGACAGGTTTCGCTGTCTGTGTGGCGGTAGTTTGGGAAATGTGACTGTTTAAGTGAGGGGTTGTTGAGGAATGATATTGGTGTAGGATGGTAGAGGATGTGCGACTGTTTTTGTTGATGGAACATTTGGCTTTTTCTGTAAGGTAGGGCTGTTCGCTCGGCCATGTGTATATAGCCAGTGTTGTGCTTGTTGTGTGTGCTGTGTGATATACATGTTATGTTACAGAGTGATATTTGGAGGGTAACTCTGTATGTTGTTTGGATAGTTTTTGTATAAGGTGTTTCCCTTTAACTGTAGGTTTTGCTTCAGTTGTGTGATATTTGGAGGGTAACTCTGTATGTTGTTTGGATAATGTTTTGTACTAGGTGTTTCCCTTTAACTACAGGTTATACTTCAGTTGACTTTTACCTGGAATTTGGTCACATGACTTAATTGTGTTCAGCATACTTCATGTGTCCAGTTTTGCTATTGTCCAAGGTCTGACATGTTGGTTTTGGAGAGTTTCTCAGTTTTAACTCTTAACCGAGTAACTCGCAGGCTGATCAGAGTTTACAATGTCTGACTGCTGATCAGTCATTTCCCTCAAAACATCCCCTTATCACATAAATGGAATGGTCTTAATTCAAAGAAAGAACAGTCCATTATATAAGTATATGTTGCGGGTTAAGGGTTAAATATAGTTTCTTGCAAAGAAGACATGGAGAGTTGATTAACTACACAATATTTGATGGTGAAGTCAGTGGTGTGAGATTGGCATTTAATTCCATAAATTGAGTGAGTCACATCTACCGTATGTGTCGTACATACTGTATGTATCGCATCTACCATGACTACGATGATTAATTAAGTGAGGAAGTGTTGATTCTTACGGATGGTGGGCGGTGTAAGTACTGGTTCTACCCAGGAAAAGTCTGCCTCCACCACAAGAAATCGACCATCATAATAACCTTAGATGTGTTGAAAATGTTGTAAAACACCAAACAAACAAAAAACAAAACAAAAAAAATGATGATTAATATAGATATACAAATGGACTTCGGACACAGTTTATTTCTACATCCAGTACCCACATACATACAGTACCACATAGGGAACACCCGTTATACAACTTTCTTTGGGGTAAAACCCGTAAAGTAACTGTTATGTGTTCCTTACATCTTCATGATTCTTACGGATGGTGGGAGGTGTTCAGTACTGATTCTACCCAGGAAAGATGGGTGGTCTGCCTCTTCCACAAAAAAATCGACCTTCATATATAACCTTACATGTGTTGAAAATGACGTAAAACACCATACAAACAAACAAACAAACAAACACAGTTACACTGCATAACTGTACAGAAGAGGTGATTGTGTGGGTGGTGTGTATTGGGGAAACTGGCACTGTAAATGTGGAGAAATTCGGGCTGGATGTTTTGTGGTGGTTGTGGAAATGGGACTGCTAGTGTGGGTTGATGAGGGAAGTGGGGTTGTCAGTGCGGAGGTGGTGTTTGTGAAAACAGAGAGTAGGTGTGAGTGTAGGAGTGGAGGTGTGAAAGGTATGGAGGTGGTGGGAAAAGTCAGGGTTGGAAAGGTTAGTACTGTTAGTTTTGTGGGGATGGAGAGACTGTCAATGTGGAGATGCTCACATTACATATGAAAGGTTCAACTCAACACTGTTGTAACTTCTTCTTTATTTATGTGTAGTTACAACTTCAGTTATGACCTGAATTATTACTGGGAAATGACAGGGTGGCCACAGACTCTGGAAAACAGAGAAAATGGCAAAAATAAATTCATTGCAGGGAAAAATCAGGGAATTTGTAAAAAATGCTAAATATCAGGGAAAAGTCAGGGAATTTTATTTCTGCACTAACTTCTTAATATAAAAGTTAATGTTGAACATGTAATTGACACTCTTCAGGTAGAAGAAAGAAAAAAGAAAATGGAAGAAAAAATAAATAAAAAAGATCTATGAAAATGATTTCCATGATATTGCAACAATTATAAACAGTTCAGATGGTATTCATTTTCTTAAATGGTTTGAATTGAATATGTAATAAAGAAATATTTAAAAATGTGTAAAAAATCTATAAACCGGTATGCTCATATTTATGATATTTGGTGTTGAAGGTTTGGCTATAAGGGCAGGATGGTGGTTGTAAATTTTCTTAATCAGGGAAACTCAATGCTGGGACGGAAATATCAGGGAATTTTATTGGGAGATTCCTGTGGCCAACCTGAATGACCCTTAGATGAATACGTAGTATTGATTTTATGCCATTTATAAGAGAATTCCAGCTGCTATTTATACACAGAGAAGTGCTCACACATATGGAAGTGCTTGCACATAGGGAAGTGCTCACACATAGGGAAGTGCTCAGACATAGGGAAGTGCTCACACAAGAGTTAAGTTTGAAATAAAAAGTGCAAAAGCAGAAGTCAGTGTTTGAGTTTATAATTAAGAAAAGAAAATCCTTCCAGCAGGTTTATAATAGTTCCAGATCAATACCTGGTGGGCGGGACTTGAAGATCAAGGGCCAGGTTTTGATCTCGCACAATATAAACCCGCTGGAAATATTTTATTTCTTATCTGACATGGATGTTTATGTATTTAATACACACTTTTTCGAGATGTTGAACATAATATATAACATTGTTTATTAAAGTACTCAATGCTGATTTGAGGAGGTGTTACATTTCCTATAAATACCTCTGACGTCTAGTCCTTCAACCGTTAGGAACATCGTTTTAAATATCAGAAAACAAAGATTACGTTATTTTAAATTTGTTTGTATTATGTTCAATCTCTAGAAAATGTGTGTATTAAGAGCCAAAAAATCTATATCAGATAAGAAATAAAGTATTTCCAGTAGGTTTATATTGTGCAAGATAAAAACCTGGTGTTTGGGACTTGAAACACATCAAAACCACAGACCTACGGCACTTGGTATCAATGATCTTCAAGTGCCACCCACAAGGTTTTGATCTCGTACAATATGAACCAGCTGGAAAGATTTTGCCCGGTGTCTACAGCTTGGTATTCCAGTGTGGCAGAACTACAAAGTTGAGATAAAGCTCAATACTACAAGTAGAAACCGTCGTGATACGACTTAAATATTATTTAAAGCAACGGTAAACTCCATACATATACATACATTTTTTTTCCCTCTCTCTAGACATGACTAAATAACCTAAATAATGTGTTTTATTTCAGAATACAATAATAAAATACATGACTGATGGTATATTACTGCGAGAATCTCTCCGCGAGTCAGACCTCGACCACTATAGTGCAATAATTATGGACGAAGCTCACGAACGCTCGCTCAGTACGGACGTCCTCTTTGGATTACTGCGGGATGTAAGTCAGAATTGGTCGATAATGTTTTTGAACAATATTCACAAATGTTGTACAGTTTACATGGCTTGTTTGTATAGATATTGGAAGATGTTTCAAAATTATGGAAATAATTCAGAAGGCTATAAGCTTGTACACTCAGTACATTTGAAAACGCAACACTTGCTACTTTTTGAATTTCTAGAGTGGAATTACAGTCCTCGTGCAAAATGTGTTTTAACTGAAAGAAGTAGAGCAAATTTAGTAGGCTGTAAAAAGTTGCCCCAATACAGATCAGTAGTGTTATTACTTACTGGTCCTTTGGGATCATCAAGCCCAATCTTTGTGGCTTTAAAGTAGAATACTGCTGAAGCCAGTATGAGAGATGTTGCACTTTACATTCAAAAGTGAAACCTCTCATATACCTCTCATGAACAGACTCTGTCAATAAAACAAAGTCTGCTACTGTTCTCTATTGTTTGAGTGTGTTTCTTCCAAGGGATTGACTTTTCAGTATTTATTAGCTACATACACAATAAGAGAAATTGTTCTACCAATCAAAATAGTTGTTTGCTGTTTAAAGAAGTTTAAGCTGAACTGACCAAGCCAGGCGAGCTTATGGAAGGGCGGGGTGTCCTTTGTCGTCCATTAGCTTGTAGACTCAATAACTTTTGTAAGTAGATTTTGTAAATTTGACGTGAAGGTTTGTTTCAACAAGATCTCAAATAAGCAATATTGACACATGCAAGTTACTGCTCTTACTTATTGAAAAACAGTTTCCAACTTTCACCAAACTTTAAATGAAGGTGTGTTTGATTTAAGATCTCTAGATGAGTTCCATAATCAACATTTGAATTGAATTGGATTTTATAGTTGCTCTAACAGCTAAGGTTATATGGCAACTTCCCAGCTTCCATTGATGGAGGAACACCCCGGGTGTCCAGATGCCTCTCCGGGCACTTTCCATGCATGGGCAGGCAGCTAGAAGAACCACCATTGTTCTGAAAACCAGGTTTTTCATTTGAAGGCCAACTCTGTCATGTTCCGTATGAATGCCAACTCAGTCAAGTGTTCCATATGAAGACCAGCTTAGTCAAGTGTTCCATATGAAGGCCAACTCAGTCAACTGTTCCATATGAAGGCCAACTCAGTCAAGTGTTAAATATGAAGGCCAACTCAATCACATATTCCATATGAAAGCCAACTCGGTCAGCAATTCCATATGAAGGCCAGGTCAGTCACATGTTCCATATGAAGGCCAACTCGGTCAAGTGTTCGATATGAAAGCCAGCTCAGTCTAGTGTTCCATATGAAGGCCAGCTCAGTCTACTGTTCCATATGAAGGTCAACTCAGTCAAGTGTTCCATATAAAGGCCAACTCAGTCAAGTGTTCCATATAAAGGCCAGCTCAGTCTAGTGTTCCATATGAAGGTCAACTCAGTCAAGTGTTCCATATAAAGGCCAGCTCAGTCTAGTGTTCCATATAAAGGCCAACTCAGTCAAGTGTTCCATATAAAGGCCAACTCAGTCAAGTGTTCCATATGAAGGTCAGCTCAGTTGAGTGTTCCATATGAAGGTCAACTCTGTCAAGTGTTCCATATAAATGCTAACTCAGTCAAGTGTTCCATATGAAGGCCAGCTCAGTCTAGTGTACCATATAAAGGCCAACTCAGTCAACTGTTCCGGAAGACCAAGAGTTGGCAAGTGTTCTATATAAAGGCCAACTTGGTCAAGTGTTCCATATGAAGGCCAACTCAATCAAGTTGGTAGTCAGTTGTAAGAAATGAATGTTTCATAACCCATCTTCCTCTTCTGTACACTCAGGTGGTAGCTAGAAGACAAGATTTGAAGCTAATTGTAACATCTGCCACAATGGACGCTGGCAAATTTGCGTCATTCTTTGGGAACGTTCCGACATTCACAATTCCAGGGCGGACATTCCCTGTAGATGTGCTTTATGCCAAAAACACCGTAGATGACTATGTAGATGCTTCAGTCAAACAAACACTACAGATACATCTCATGGGATTGGAAGGTAGGACTACACTACTTCTTATTTAAGAACGTCTTAATTTATGATAAAAGAATTTGTGGAGTTGGAAGGTAGGGCTATACTATTTCTTATTTAAGAACATATTAATTTATGATAAAAGAACTTGTGGAATTGGAAGATAGGGCTACACATTTTCTTATTTAAGATCATATTAATTTATGCTAACTAAAAGAACTGGTGTGATTTGAAGGTAGGAATGCACTTATTCTATTTTACAAAATTAATTCAGGATAAAAAATAGTTATTGAAAGGTAGGATTACACTATTTCTTATTTAAGAACATAATAATTTATGATAGGAATGCACTAATTCTAGTTTACAGAATTAATTTATGATAAAAAAAAACTTGCGTGATTGAAAGGTAGGACTGCACTTACTCTGATTGAGTGACTGAGTACATAATTAATTAACCAGAACAGTTTACATAAATTATTGGTCATTTTTAGTTCAACGTTCAACTTTTCGAATAAAAGGCGAGCAGTTCTACTCGCCCCGGCATCTGCGTCTGTTAACATTTTACGTTAAGCTCAGGCTTGGAATTCACCAACCATTCTTCAAACTATTCTTAGACTTCAGATAAAGTACTAAAATTTCATTCACAAATATTCCCATGACCTTCATAGATAAACAATCGTATGAAGTTGCTATTCATTAGAATTGATCATAGTTATACATAGCAGCTTCTTACGAATGTTTATCCTTTGAACTTATAGCAATATGTTTGATTGAAATTTGCATACTTGGGCTTAAGTCTAAGAATATTCTCAAATATGGTTGGTGAATTCCAGGCCAGATCTCTGAAACCTCTTAAAGGAATTCATTGAAACTTTGCATACATATTCACTTTCATACTTGGACTCATACAGACATGTGTCATAACTCTGTTATGAATTTTAACAGAATTATGCCTCTTTTTCAACTTAATTTCCCAATAAATAGAGTAGACCTCGAAAGTTAAGCGTGCCATCATCCGACAGCTCTTGTATAACAGCTTCTAGTTGATTATCCAAAACTAATGTTGTGAAAAATGTGTTGCCTTCTCCTCAAAAACTATCTTGGTTATCCATGAAACACTAAACTTTGTACACAACATCAGTAGCTAGTAATGATGTGTAGGATGGAAGGTTAGATATGTCAGATAAAAATAACTGGAGTTATTGCCCTTTTATCTTCTTTTTTGAAAAGTTCAATTTTTTTAAAATGTGTAAAACTCAGATAGGGTTGAAAGGTAGGACAGCACTAAATCTGACTGAGTTCATAGTATGTAATGTTAAAACTGCCACTGGTTTACAGACCTTAGTTAATTCTTATTAATTAATGTGAAAAAAAGGGCTATGGTCTGAAAAAATAACCTGCATTTTATTAACCCAATTTAACTTGTATGTACTCCCTCTAATAAATTATTTATGGGAAAAATAAACAGACAGACAGTTTTTCCGAACACCCCATATTTGTTTTATAACAGCACCGCACAAGGTTTGAAACTTATGTCGGCCTTAAACAAAAAAGCGTCTGTATTTTGTGTTTTCCATATATTAAATTACGAATACCGCACGCCGTCAATTCTTATGGATGCGGGAGGTATACAGTACTAGTTCTATCCAGTAATAAGTGGATGGTCTGCCTTCACTACTCAAAATAATGTCTTCCTATATAGCCTTAAATGTGCTGAAAATGACTAAACACCAACCAACCAACCATCTGTCACCAAAAACAATAAATATATAAATGGGATAATGCACTGCTGCAGGTCACAATCGCTAATTGCAAAATATTCACCTAGCACAGTCAGTACAATTTTGTATATTATCTCCCTTTAACTGATTATGATGCGTGATGTAATTTTCCTTCAGGAGATATCCTGGTGTTCATGCCTGGTCAAGAAGACATTGAAGTCACGTGTGAACTGCTGGCAGGTAAGTTTACGTTGTGCTGCTTAATAGCTCCAGGGTTTGACACTCACTTTTTTACCAAAAGAGGCATGGACATGTTTCTGAACTTTTAGAATTAAGTAGCCCTTCTCAATTTTCAAGGGCCCAACACAAATACGGCTGCACTTTTTGTTAAATGATAGATGCCATTTTACAGCAAAACAGTGAGTAACCGGAAGTCAAAGTCAAAAGTTTACAATTGCAAAAAAAATTGGTACGCAAAATATGTTCCATTTTTATTAGCTCGACTGATCAGAGATCAGCAGAGCTTATGCCGTGGTGCGGCGTCCGTCTGTCTGTCTGTCCATAAACTTTTATTTGTAGCGACTACTCCTCTGAAACTACTGGATGGATATTCATGAAACTTTACAGAAATGTTGCCCATGAAGTCTAGTTGATCCTAGCAAAAATTCATGTTGATGTGATATCAAAGATGGCCGCCAAAGCTAAAAATACATTTTTAGCTCGACTGATCAGAGATCAGCAGAGCTTATGCCGTGGTGCGGCGTCCGTCTGTCCGTCTGTCCGTAAGCTTTTATTTGTAGCGACTACTACTCTGAAACTACTGGATGGATATTCATGAAACTTTACAGAAATGTTGCCCATGAAGTCTAGTTGATCCTAGAAAAAATTCATGTTGATGTGAAATCCAAGATGGCCGCCAAAGCTAAAAATAGATTTTTAGTTCTACTGATCAGAGATCAGCAGAGCTTATGCCGTGGTGCGGCGTCCGTCGTCCGTCCGTCTGTCCGTCCGTCCGTTAACTTTTATTTGTAGCAACTACTCCTCTGAAACTACTGGATGGATATTCATTAAACTTTACAGAAATGTTGCCCATAAAGTCTAGTTGATCCTAGCAAAAATTCATGTTGATGTGAAATCCAAGATGGCCGCCAAAGCTAAAAATAGATTTTTTAAATTCAAGTTTGTAGCGACTACTTCTTGAAAACTATAAGTGATATTGATATGGGACTTTTTCTAAAATGATCAGCATGACATGATGTTGGTCCTTGTCGAAAATTGTTTTAATTTGACGTTAAATATGGCTGCCAGCGGCCATCTTTGTATACATAGAGTTATATAATGAAAACTTGTAACGACTACTCCTCTGAAACTACTTGACGGATTTTCATGAAACTTCACAGGAATGTTGCCATTGATGTCTAAATGATCCTAGCAAAATTTCAGATCGGCCGGAAATTCAAGATGGCCGCCACGGCTAAAAATAATTTTTCAAAATACAAGTTTGTAGCGACTACTTCTTGAAAACTATAAGTGATATTGATATGGAACTTTTTCTAAAATGATCAGCATGACATGATGTTGGTCCTTATCAAAAATCGTTTTGATTTGACGTTAAACGTGGCTGCCAGCGGCCATCTTTGTTTACATAGAGTTTTATAGTAAAAACTTGTAGCAACTACTCCTCTGAAACTACTTGGCGGATTTTCATGAAACTTTACAGGAATGTTGCTCTTAATGTCTTATTGATCCTAGCAAAATTTCAGATCGGCCAGAAATTCAAGATGGCTGCCACAGTTAAAAATAGATTTTTAAAAAATAAGTTTGTAGCGACATCTTCTTGAAAACTATAAGTGATATTGATATGGGACTTTTTCTAAAATGATCAGCATGACATGATGGTTATCCGAGTCGAACATTATTTTGATTCGACATTAAACATGGCTGCCAGTGGCCATCTTTGTTTACATAGAGTTATATAATGAAAACTTGTAGCGACTACTCCTCTGAAACTACTTGACGGATTTTCATGAAACTTCACAGAAATGTTGCTCTTGATGTCTAATTGATCCTAGAAAAATTTCAGGTCGGCCGGAAATTTAAGATGGCCGCCATGGCTAAAAATAGATTTTCAAAATACAAGTTTGTAGCGACTACTTCTTGAAAACTATAAGTGATATTGATATGGGACTTTTTCTAAAATGATCAGCATGACATGTGGTTATCCGAGACGAACATTTTTTTGATTCGACATTAAACATGGCTGCCAGTGGCCATCTTTGTTTACATAGAGTTATATAATGAAAACTTGTAGCGACTACTCCTCTGAAACTACTTGACGGATTTTCATGAAACTTCACAGAAATGTTGCTCTTGATGTCTAATTGATCCTAGCAAAATTTCAGGTCGGCCGGAAATTCAAGATGGCCGCCATGGCTAAAAATAGATTTTCAAAATGCAAGTTTGTAGCGACTACTTCTTGAAAACTATAAGTGATATTGATATGGGACTTTTTCTAAAATGATCAGCATTACATGATGTTGGTCCTTGTCAAAAATCATTTTGATTAGATGTTAAACATGGCTGTCAGCGGCCATCTTTGTTTACATAGAATTATATAATGAAAACTTGTAGCGACTACTCCTCTGAAAATACTTGACGGATTTTCATGAACTTCACAAGAATGTTGCTCTTGATGTCTTATTGATCCTAGCAAAATATCAGGTCGGCCGGAAATTCAAGATGGCCGCCACGGCTAAAAATAAATTTTCAAAAAACAAGTTTGTAGCGACTATTTCCTGAAATCAAAATCAATCAGTAGAGCTTCAAGGTCATTGACCTCTTGTTAAAATGCAAGTTTGTAGCGACTACTTCTTGAAAACTATAAGTGATATTGATATGGGACTTTTGCTAAAATGATCAGCATGACATGATGTTGGTCCTTGTCGAAAATCGTTTTGATTCGGCGTTAAACATGGCTGCCAGCGGCCATCTTTGTTTACATAGAGTTATATAATGAAAACTTGTAGCGACTACTCCTCTGAAACTTCTTGACGGATTTTCATGAAACTTCACAGGAATGTTGCTCTTGATGTCTTATTGATCCTAGCAAAATATCAGGTCGGCCGGAAATTCAAGATGGCCGCCACGGCTAAAAATAAATTTTCAAAAAACAAGTTTGTAGCGACTATTTCCTGAAATCAAAATCAATCAGTAGAGCTTCAAGGTCATTGACCTCTTGTTAAAATGCAAGTTTGTAGCGACTACTTCTTGAAAACTATAAGTGATATTGATATGGGACTTTTTCTAAAATGATCAGCATGACATGATGTTGGTCCTTGTCAAAAATCTTTTTGATTCGACGTTAAACATGGCTGCCAGTGACCATCTTTGTTTACATAGAATTATATAGTAAAAACTTGTAGCGACTACTCCTCTAAAACTGCTTGGCGGATTTTCATGAAACTTTACAGGAATGTTGCTCTTAATGTCTAATTGATCCTAGCGTAATTTTAGGGCGGCCGGAAATTCAAGATGGCCGCCATGGCTAAAAATAGTTTTTCAAAATACAAGTTTGTAGCGACTACTTCTTGAAAACTATAAGTGATATTGATATGGGACTTTTTCTAAAATGATCAGCATGACATGATGTTGGTCCTTGTCAAAAATCGTTTTGATTCGATGTTAAACATGGCAGTCAGCGGCCATCTTTGTTTACATAGAGTTATATAATGAAAACTTGTAGCGACTACTCCTCTGAAACTACTTGACGGATTTTCATAAAACTTCACAGGAATGTTGCTCTTGATGTCTAATTGATAATAGCAAAATTTCAGGTTGGCCGGAAATTCAAGATGGCCGCCACGACTAAAAATAAATTTTCAAAAAACAAGTTTGTAGCGACTACTTCCTGAAATCAAAATCAATCAGTAGAGCTTCAAGGTCTTTGACCTCTTGTTAAAATACAAGTTTGTAGCGACTACTTCTTGAAAACTGTAAGTGATATTGATATGGGACTTTTTCTAAAATGATCAGCATGACATGATGTTGGTCTTTGTCAAAAATTGTTTTGAATCGACATTAAACATGGCTGCCAGTGGCCATCTTTGTTTACATAGAGGTATATAGTAAAAACTTGTAGCGACTACTCCTCTAAAACTACTTGGCAGATTTTCATGAAACTTTACAGGAATGTTGCTCGTGATGTCTAATTGATCCTAGCAAAATTTCTGGTTGGCCAGAAATTCAAGATGGCCGCCACAGCTAAAAATAGATTTTTAAAAAATAAGTGATATTGATATGGGACTTTTTCTCAAATGATCAGCATGACATGATGTTGATCCTAGTCGAACATTATTTTGATTCAACGTTAAACATGGCTGCCAGTGGCCATCTTTGTTTACATAGAGTTATATAGTAAACACTTGTAGCGACTACTCCTCTGAAACTACTTGACGGATGTTCATGAAACTTCACAGGAATGTTGCTCTTGATGCCTAGTTGATCCTAGATAAATTTCAGGATAGTCGGAAATTCAAGATGGCCGCCACTGCTAAAAATAGATTTAAAATAAATAAATTTGTAGCGACTACTTCTTGAAAACTGTAAGTGATATTGATATGGGACATTTTCTAAAATGATCAGCATGACATGATGTTGATCCTTGTCGACATTTATTTCGATACGACTTTAAACATGGCCGCTAGCGGCCATCTTTGTTTACATAGATTTATATGGTAAAAACTTGTAGCGACTACTGCTCAGAAACTACTTGACGATTTTTTATGAAACTTCACAGGAATGTTGCTCTTGATGTCTAATTGATCCCAGAATTTTTTTAGGTCGGCCGGAAATTCAAGATGGCTGCCATGGCTAAAAACAGATTTTGAAAATACAAGTTTGTAGCAACTACTTCTTTAAAACTATAAGTGATATTGATATGGGATCCTTGATCCTTGTCGACATTTATTTCGATACGACTTTAAACATGGCCGCTAGCGGCCATCTTTGTTTACATAGATTTATATGGTAAAAACTTGTAGCGACTATTGCTCTGAAACTACTTGACGATTTTTTATGAAACTTCACAGGAATGTTGCTCTTGATGTCTTAATTGATCCCAGAATTTTTTTAGGTCGGCCGGAAATTCAAGATGGCTGCCATGGCTAAAAACAGATTTTGAAAATACAAGTTTGTAGCGACTACTTCTTTAAAACTATAAGTGATATTGATATGGGACTTTTTCTAAAATGATCAGTATGACATAATGTTGATCCTTGTCAAAAATTATTTTGATTTGACGTTAAACATGGCTGTCAGCGGCCACCAGTGGCCATTTTGTTTACATAGAGTTATATAATGAAAACTTGTAGCGACTACTCCTCTGAAATTACTTGACGGATTTTCATGAAACTTCACAGGAATGCTGACCTAGCTATCAAAAACCTATCAGTAAAGCTTCAAGGTCATTGACCTCTTGTTAAAAAAAAGTTTGTAGCGACTACTTCTTGAAAACTGTAAGTGATATTGATATGGGACTTTTTCTAAAATGATCAGCATGACATGATGTTGAAAATAATTTTGATTCGACATTAAACATGGGCACCAGTGGCCATCTTTGTTTACATAGAGTTTGTATAGTAAAAAATTGTAGCGACTACTCCTCTGAAACTACTTGACGGATTTTCATGAAACTTCACAGGAATGTTGCTCTTGATGTCTAGTTATCCTAGCACAATTTCAGGTCGGCCGGAAATTCAAGATGGCCACCATGGCTAAAGACAGATTTTTAAAAACAAGTTTATAGCGACTACTTCTTGAAAACTAAGTGATATTGATATGGGACTTTTTCTGAAATGATCAGCATGACAAGATGTTGATCCATGTCGAAAATTATTTTGATTCGACTTTAAACATGGCTGCCAGTGGCCATCTTTGTTTACCTAGAGTTATATAGTAAAATCTTCAACTTGTAGCGACTACTCCTCTGAAACTGCTTGACAGATTTTTATGAAACTTCACAGGAATGCTGATCTAGCTATCAAAATCTTTCAGTAGAGCTTCAAGGTCATTGACCTCTTGTTTAACTTAAGCTACTCGATAAACAAACACATATTCCAAAATGAGAGAGCAAACAAAGCACGCTGCAAGTTTAAAACAATTTTTCAGAGTTTTAAAGATTAATTAGGTGCCATTTCTTTCTTTGTTAAGCGCCGAAATTATAAGGGGCCAACAGTGCTCCCAGCTTATAAGTTTAAAGGACCCAATGTAAAAACTACGGGCCTCGGGGCCCCTGGGCCACTTTTGGTGTCGAACCTTGATATGTGTTACCTCCTGACAGTCAAATCTATTTTGAGTAGAATGAGAAAACATTTGTTTCCTTTCCCCATCTCTTGGAGCAAGTCTAAATGACTATATATTACATGTATTATTTATATTTAAAATTTATGAGTTGCCCTTTATAAATTATTACTGGTTTGTCTTACCTTTTCAATGAATCCATGGCGCTGTCCCAATTTGAAGAAAAAGTTTTACATCCTTTTTCAGCTTGACCTTTCGCGACAAGTCAGGCTACTCTACTCGCCCCAGCGTCGGCATTACTGTTACTGTTAGCTTTAGCGTTAACCTTTTTCACTAAGCTCATATCTCAGAAATGCCTGCCAGAATTCAATAAAACTTCATGTATATATTCACTATAAATAGATAACCTGCTACGCGTAAATCACATACCTCTGCAGCCTTGTTGGACAAAATAATGCCCCTTGTTAGCTCTACTGGCCGAAGGCCAGCAGAGCTTATGGGATGGCGAGTTGTCCGTCGTCCGTCGTCCGTCCGTCGTCCGTCCGTCCATCCGTCCGTCTGTTAACTTTTGCCTTGTGAACACTTTAGGGCCTTCATTATTAATCGAATCTTTACGAAACTTTGCCAGTGTCTTTATATCAATGAAAGCTCGGACAAGTTCGAAAACCAGCCAGATCGGATAAATTTCACCAGAGTTATGGCCCTTGTATGCTGAAAAATGCCATATTAAGCCTTGTGAACACTCTAGCACCTTCATTTATTATTTGATCTTTACCAAACATGCACAGATTGTTAATATCAATAAAAGCTCGGACAAGTTCGAAAACCAGCCAAATCGGATCAGTAACACCGGAGTTGTGGCCCTTGTTTTTTCTGAAAATTGCCATTTTCTGCCTTGTGAACACTCTAACACCTTCGTTTATTATTTGTTCTTTACCAAACTTGCACAGATTGTTAATATTAATGAAAGCTCGAACAAGTTAAAAAATCAGCCAAATCGGATCAGTAACACCGGAGTTATGGCCCTCGTTTTTTCTGGAAAATGCTATTTTCTGCCATGAGAACACTCTAGGGCCTTGAATATTAATCGGACCTTTACTTAACTTTGCCAGTGTCTTTATATCAATGAAAGCTCAGACAAGTTCGAAAACCGGCAAATCAAAATAATTTCACCGGAGTTATGGCCCTTGTTTTGCTGAAAAATGCCATATTAAGCCTTGTGAACACTCTAGCACCTTCATTTATTATTTGATTTTTACCAAACTTGCACAGATTGTTAATATCAATGACAGTTCAGACAATTGCGAGAACCAGCTAGATCGGATCATTAACAGCGGAGTTATTGCCGTTGATTTAGTTAAAATTGCTATATTTTGCCTCATTAAGATGATAGGCCCTTCATCTTTCATCCAATCTTTACCAATCTTTACCAGATTGTTTATATAAATGGGAGCTAGAACAAGTTCGAAAACTAGCTGGATCGGACCATTAACATTAGAGTTATGGCCCTTGATTTAGTTAAAAATACTATATTTTGCCTCGTTAAGACGATAGGGCCTTTATCTTTCATTCGATCTTTACCAAACTTTACCAGATTGTTTATATAAGTGAAAGCTCGGACATTTCGAAGATCAGCCAGATCAGACCAGTAACAGCGGAGTTATGGCCCTTGATTTAGTTAAAAAAGCTATATTTTGCCTCGTTAATTCGATAGGGCCTTCATCTTTCATCTGATCTTTACAAAACTTTACCTGATTGTTTATATCAATGACAGCTCAGACAGTTTTGAAAACCAGCCAGATCGGACCAGTAACAGATGAGTTATGGCCCTTGATTTATTTAAAAATGCTATATTTTGCCTCGTTAATTTGATAGGGCCTTCATCTTTCATCTGATCTTTACAAAACTTTACCTGATTGTTAATATCAATGACAGCTCAGACAATTTCAAAAACCAGCCAGATCGGACCAGTAACAGATGAGTTATGGCCCTTGATTTAGTTCAAAATGCTATATTTTGCCTCGTTAATTCGATAGGGCCTTCATCTTTCATCTGATCTTTACAAAACTTTACCTGATTGTTTATATCAATGACAGCTCAGACAATTTCGAAAACCAGCCAGATCGGACCAGTAACAGATGAGTTATGGCCCTTGATTTAGTTAAAATCCTATATTTTGCCTCGTTAAGACGATAAGGCATCTTTCATCCGATCTTTAAAAAACTTTACCAGATTGTTAATATCAATAAAAGTTTGGACAAGTTCGAAAAACATTCACATTGGACCATTTACATCGGAGTCATGGCCCTTGAATTTCTGAAATATGCTATATCTTGTCCTCATTAAAATGAAAGGGCCTTCATTTGGCCGGATTTCATTGACACTTTGCAGGGATGATCAGTACCAAGCCTAGTTGTACATAGACACCGTGTTCCACTTGAATGATTTTGGCGAAGTTATAGCCCTTTAAATGTTTTAATACACAAACTTTGTTCTGACTAGTTCTCTTGAACCCCTGGCCGGATTAAACGAAACTTTTAAGGGATGATCAATTCTATGTCTAGTTGTGCAAATCATAGCCATGTTCCGGTTGAATGATTTTTGGCGGAGTTATGGCCCTTTAAATGTTTTAATACACAAACTTTGTTCTGATCTACTTCTCCTGAACTGCTCGCCAGATTTCAATGAAACTTTGCAGGGATAATCAGCACCAAGCCTAGTTGTGCCATATTTCGGTTGAATGGTTTTTGGCAGAGTTTTGACCCTTTAAATGTTTTAATACACAAACTTTGTCCTGGTTAGTCTCTTCTGAACTCTTTGCCAGATTTCAGTGAATCTTGGCGAGGATGATCAGTACTGAGCCTAGTTGCACCTGTCATTGCCATGTTCTGGTTGAATGATGTTTGAAAGACTTATGGCCCCTTTTACATAAACTTTATCTTGAGCCAGTAGAGCGTCCACAGGCCCTCTTGGGCCTCTTGTTTTTAACTTAGTCAATTTCTTTGTTTACCTTTTCCAATCAGCTCATATCTCAGAAACTGCTTGACAAACTTTACGCAGTATACTATCATAAGAGGAACTCATACAAACAGGTACCATAACTCTGTTATGAATTTTACAGAATTATGCCCCTTTTTCAACTTAATTGCCCAATATATAGACAAAGCCTCAAAAAGTCGAGCTTTTGTTTATTTTCGTCCTCCGTTCTAAGTTGTCATTAACTTTACTCGTAAAATGACTGAATTATATCTTTTGGTTTATTTATTTTTAGCTCTACTGGCCGAAGGCCAGCAGAGCTTATGGGATGGCGAGTTGTCCGTCGTCCGTCCGTCCGTCCGTCGTCCGTCGGCTGTCCGTCTGTTAACTTTTGCCTTGTGAACACTCTAGGGCCTTTATTATTCATTGAATCTTTACGAAACTTTGCCAGTGTCTTTATATCAATGAAAGGTCGGACAAGTTCGAAAACCAGCCAGATCAGATAAATTTCACTGGAGTTATGGCCCTTGTTTTGCTGAAAAATGCCATATTAAGCCTTGTGAACACTCTAGCACCTTCATTTATTATTTGATCTTTACCAAACTTGCACAGTTTGTTAATATCAATGAAAGCTCAGACAAGTTCAAAACCAGCCAAATCGGATCAGTAACACCGGAGTTATGGCCCTTGTTTTTTCTGAAAATTGCTATTTTCTGCCTTGTGAACGCTCTAACACCTTCATTTATTATTTGATCGTTACCAAACTTGCGTAGATTGTTAATACAAACTATAGCTTGGACAAGTTCGAAAATCAGCTGAATTGGGTCAGTAACACTAGAGTTATGGCCCTTGTTTTGCTGAAAAATGCCATATTAAGCCTTGTGAACGCTCCTGCACCTTCATTTATTATTTATTATATACCAAACTTGCACAGATTGTTAATATCAATGAAAGCTCAGACAAGTTCGAAAACCAGCTAGATTGGACTATTGACAGCGGAGTTATGGCCCTTGATTTAGTTAAAAACGCTAAATTTTGCCTCTTTAAGATGATAGGGCCTTCATCTTTCACTCGATCTTTACCAAACTTTACCAGATTGTTACTATCAATGAAAGCTCGGACAAGTTCGAAAACTAGCCAGATCGGACGAGTATCGGCGGAGTAATGGCCCTTGATTTAGTTCAAAATGCTATATTTTGCTTCGTTAAGACAATAGGGCCTTCATTTTTCATCCTATCTTTACCAAAATTTTCCACATTGTTAATGTCTTTGAAAGCTCACACAAGTTCGAAAACCAGCCATATCGGACCAGTAACAGCGGAGTTATGACCCTTGATTTAGTTTAAAATGCTATATTTTGCCTCGTTAAGACGATAGGGGCTTCATTGTTCATCCGATCTTTACCAAACTTTACCATCTTGTTAATATCAATGAAAGCTCGGATAAGTTTGAAAACCAGTCAGATCGGACTAGTAACAGTGGAGTTATGGCCCTTGATTTAGTTAAAAAAGGCTATATTTTGCCTCGTTAAGAAGATAGGGTCTTCATTTTTCATCCGATCTTTACCAGAAGTTACTAGATTGTTAATATCAATGAAAGCTTGGACAAGTTTGAAAACTAGCCAGATCGGACCAGCAACAGCGGAGTTATGGCCTTTGATTTAGTTAAAAATGCTATATTTTGCCTTAATACGATAGGGTCTTCATTTTTAATCCGATCTTTACCAAACTTTACCAGATTTTTACTATCAATGAGTCCGACAGGTTTGAAAACCAGCCAGATTGGACCATTTACACCTGAGTTATGGCCCTTGATTTTCTGAAATATGCTATATTTTGGCCTCATTAATAAAAAGGGCCTTCATTTGGCCAAATTTCATTGAAAATTTTCAGGAATGATCAGTACCAAGCCTAGTTGTACATATCATCACTGTGTTCCAGTTGAATGATTTTGGCGGAGTTATGTCCCTTTAAAGGTTTTAATACGCAAACTTTGTCCTGACTAGTTTTCCTGAATCCCTGGCCGGATTTAAACAAAACTTTTTAGGGATGATCAGTTCCAGGTCTAGTTGTGCAAATCTTTGCCGTGTTCCGGTTGAATGATTCTTGGCAGAGTTATGGCCCTTTAAAGGTTTTAATACACAAACTTTGTCTGGACTATTCTCCTGAACGTCTCCCCACATTTCAACAAAACTTTACAGGGATGATCAGCACCAAGCTTAGTTGTGCATATCATCGTCGCATTCCGGTTAACAGATTTTTGGTGGAGTTATGGCCCTTTAAAGGTTTTTGATACACAAACATTTTCCGGGCTAGTTTTCCTGAACCCCTGGCTGGATTTTAACGAAACTTGACAAGAATGATCAGTATCAAGCCTAGTTGTGCATATCATCGCCATATTCGGGTTGAATGATTTTTGTCAGGGTTATGGCCAGGGCTTCTAAAATCGCCGGTTCGTCGGTCCCCAGACCGAATTCTGTTTCTCCGGACCGATTTTCTTTTCAAAATCTCTGTTAAAATCGGTCCCAGATATTTTATCTATCGGTCGTTAAAAAGTCTACAATTACCTTACACACTCCTTGAAATATGCCTTGCGGCAATATTCTTTGATCCATAACACGATTGTTTGTCACTCGCTGTGCGAAAGTAGGTCAATTTGGTCAATTTGGACTAAACCATTACCGATAGTAGGGAGTTTTCCGGAAGAGTCTATAGCCATGTAGCACGCCTTTGATGTGTGATCAGTGAAAGTATATCACGCGTTCTTTCGGTTCACTGAAGCGAGTGTTACCGTCTGTGATTTCTTTGATATACCGTTAGTCGTAAGGTGTTAGCCTGTTTGCTTGTGTCGGTTTGTTTTTTTAAGTGGCCAAAGCTGGGACTGAAATTTGTTTGCGTCATTAAAATACCGAGATGTGTTAATTGCTTGTTTGATTATTTTTTTACAATAACTTTAAGTATAATATTAAGGAAAGTGATCAAACCTGACACCGTTTTTTTTTGAAGTCGGACCGAAATTGTTTGCGTTAGTCGTAACATTTGGTATTAATTAAGCTAATTGATGAAAAACGATATTACTCAAATTTATGTAAAATCGTATATAATCCGCTAATCCGCGCGTGTTAGTCCGCGTTTTATACCTACCCGGTTTATTAGACGCTTCCGGTTCAATTTCTCAAATGATCAACAATTTTAATATTGAGTGAAAATTATTCATTCAGTAAAGCGAAGACATGATGTCAGTCATTAAAATGTACAAATTGTGATAAAGTAAGTTAGAAATAATACAAATATAATACAAACATACATTTTAAATAGTTCTCTATATCAATGACTGAACGGAAAAAAATCATGGTGCAGCTGACGGTGGGTGGGGTAAGGCGATTTTAGTGATTTTTTCAAAATAAGCGCGATTCTTACGGCAGTTAAAAACCTGGACCGATTTGCATTTTAAAATTTTAGAAGCCCTGGTTATGGCCCTTTAAAGGTTTTAGTAGAGAAACGTCCAGATTAGTCTGTTCTGAACTCCTTGCTGGATTTCACCGAATCTTGATGGGGATGATACAGTACCAAGCCTAGTTGCACCTATCATTGCCTTGTTCTGGTTGAATGAATTTTGGCAGAGTTTTGGCCCCTTAAAAGTTTTAATACACTAACTTTGTACAGACTAGTTCTCCTGAACCTCTGGCTGGATATCAACGAAACTTGTCAGGGACAATCAGTACCAAGCCTAGTTGCCTATATCATCACCATGTTCTGGTTGAACGATATTTGAAAGAGTTATGGCCCCTTGTGCATAAACTTTATCTTTAGCCAGTAGAGCGTCCACAGGCCCTCTTGGGCCTCTTGTTTATTTTTATTCCAGTCATTTAAAAAAAAGCACATCCAGTTTTCCCTTTTCCTCTTTTTTTATTACAAAGAGCATTCAAACAATCCAATAATATCACTCATTGTAAGATACTGGTTGTCACTGCAAAGTTTACATAAAATATAACTGGAGACCAATTTTGAATTAGCCAAACATGAATCAGAATATAATCGGGGACCAGTTAAAGCAAACATGAATCAGAATATAACTGGGGACCAGTTAAACCAAACATGAATCAGAATATGGCCAGGGACCAGTTAAACCAAACATGAATCAGAATATAACCGGGGACCAGTTAAACCAAACATGAATCAGAATATAAATGGGGACCAGTTAAACCAAACATGAATCAGAATATAACTGGGGACCAGTTAAGCCAAACATGAATCAAAATATAACTGGGGACCAGTTAAGCCAAACATGAATCAGAATATAATCGGGGACCAGTTAAACCAAACATGAATAAGGTTATAACCGGGAACCAGTTAAGCCAAATATGAATCAGAATATAACTGGGGACCAGTTAAACCAAACATCATTAAAAATCCTTATACTATTATTTTATTCATCTTTTCTTCCGAAGGGAAGAAGGGGCTCTTGAAGATCGTACGTTAGATTTCAGGATGTTTAGCTTAGATTAAATGTATAATTCAAGCCAAAGAAAGCGCACATGTAAAGTCTATTCAAACAGTATACATGTATTTATATTTTGTATAACAAATTAAGATCGGGAAAATAAGGGCGCAACGACTTGTTGGAAATATTTTACCCCTAATCTCCTACCCCACTTCGAATTTTATTGCATTTTTGGACCATTTATTTGTTGTTGTTTTTCTGGGCATATGCCTGGCTACGCGCCTGGGAAGTATAATAGAAATTGTATTAAATTCACTATTTTTCCAATATTTTGGTGGTACGCCTTTTTCAAGGATAAAATTTGATTCACTTTACATCTTCAGCATGTATGTTTCACATAAACAATGTTTATACTTCGTCATTTCTGCCACAATAGTATAATTGCAATTTATCCTTGAAAAGAGAAATATAAAAATAAAGGAAAAAAACTGAATCTTATACTAATATATTCTTATATTTTTCCAGAACGCCTGGAAGAGTTAGATGCAGCACCCCCACTGTCAATCCTTCCGATATATTCCCAGCTGCCAAGTGACCTACAGGCTAAAATATTCCAGAAGAATCCAGACGGCATCAGGAAGTGCATTGTGGCCACAAACATTGCCGAGACATCCCTTACAGGTAAATGCTCGTTATTTCCCCTATCCAGCTGGCTTGCGGAATGTCGGTGGTTCTACCCAGGTGCCCGCCCATGCACGAAAATTGTCCGGAGGGGCACCTGGGGTCTTCCTCCACCAATGGAAGCTGGAAAGTCGCCATATGACCTTAGCTGTTGGTGCGACTATAAAATCCAATCAATCAATCAATCGTTATTTCCCCTGGCCAGTGCCTATTAATCCCATTTTTAAAGGATTTTCACAGACACAGAATTTCTTCCATTTCTAGTCATGTGAGATAGATATTTTCCTCATGTGAGATTATAAGAATATTTCATGGGTATCCTTTGAAGATAGGGAATTCCAACCCGAAGCCTCGGTTCTGATAAAAACACATACCTCGGGTTGGAATTCCCTATCTGAACCGAATACACATGATAGATCAGAGACATTTTGTGCGTTGACGCCGCCAGCTACTAACATTTTACGTGTTTTCCTGCATACCGGATGTTGGTGCGCATGAATTTTATCTTGACCCTAGGGTGAGATGGAAATATCTAGCCCCGGTAAAATGACGGATATCCTTGTCCAGAATGCAAGAAAACTATCTTTTTGCATGAAACATCATGACGTAGTGGTGACATCGCCTTATTCTAGCGTAAAATCGAATACAGTTATTGAAGTATGCCTGTCCTAAGTGCATAATGGGAGAAAAATGATCCATCTTTAGTTTATCATTGTGAGATTGGTAAATCTCACCCTCTATATCCGAATTGTAACCAGGAAATTGACAGAGCCTCGTCCCTGGTTACAATTCTGACCCTCGGGAGAGATTTCCCTGTCTCACATGGATACTTATGATGAATTAATGTCCTCCTCTAGATATTTGATTTACTCTAAAAAGTTGTTTTCTGGTCCTTTTAGTTATTTCTATAACATTAAGTTATGTTTTATCTTCACAAAACTTTGATTTAAAGTTTGTTTTAGTAAGGTTTTGTTTAACATTGAGCAATATAGGCACGAATAATTACATAGTTGTTTCACTTGATTGATGAAATCAGTGACTTTTAGGTATATGGTATCTGACCAAATCTTCAGGGTTATTATCATAAAACATTGTGTATTTATAGTGGATCACATAATATTAGTGGTGAATTCAGGGTTATTATCATGAAACATTGTATATGTAGAGTGTGTGATCCAGTAGTAGGGTTTCAGCCTACAGATAGAAAGGTCGTGGATTCGATCCTCACCATGGCCATGTTATTTATCTTTGAGCAAGATAATAAATCCACATTGCTTAATAATGATTCTACCCAGGAAGCCATCTAGAGGGATTAATATGAATTGCAAGGACTTGTTTCACAATTGATGTAAAAGAAATAATAAAAGATATATATTGGCATAATATTTGTGGTGGATTCAGGGTTACTATAATTAAACATTATTTACAGTGGATGGCATAATGTTTGTGGTGGATTCAGGGCTACTGTCGGTAAACATTGTTTATTTACAGTGGATGGTATAATGTTTGTGGTGGATTCAGGGCTACTGTCATTAAACATTGTTTATTTACAGTGGATGGTATAATGTTTGTGGTGGATTCAGGGCTACTGTCGTTGAACATTGTTTATTTACAGTGGATGGTATAATGTTTGTGGTGGATTCAGGGTACTGTCATTAAACATTGTTTATTTACAGTGGATGGTATAATGTTTGTGGTGTATTCAGGGTACTGTCATTAAACATTGTTTATTTACAGTGGATGGCATAATGTTTGTGGTGGATTCAGGGTTATCAACAATAAACATTGTATATTTACAGTGGATGGTATATTGTTTGTGGTGGATTCAGGGCTACTGTCATTAAACATTGTTTATTTACAGATGATGGCATAATGTTTGTGGTGGATTCAAGGTACTGTCATTGAACATTGTGTATTTACAGTGGATGGTATAATGTTTGTAGTGGATTCAGGGCTACTTCATTAAAAACATTATTTATTTACAGTGGATGGCATAATGTTTGTGGTGGATTCAGGGTTATCAACAATAAAAAACATTGTATATTTACAGTGGATGGCATAATGTTTGTGGTGGATTCAGGTTTATCAACAATAAACATTGTATACTTACAGCGGATGGTATAATGTTTGTGGTGGTTTCAGGATTATCAACAATAAACATTGTATATTTACAGTGGATGGCATAATGTTTGTGGTGGATTCAGGGTACTGTAAACTGAAGGTGTTCAATCCAAAAATTGGTATGGATGCTTTGCAGATATTCCCCATAAGTCAGGTAAGTCTTGCTAGTGTAATGGAAGAAACTTGAACTGTTTCTGTTGTAACATTTCAGTTACAACATCTTTTTCCCCCCACAGGCCATTCAAGCATAGCGCATCTGCTACACCTTAATTCCAAAATGGAATATAACCTGTGACTCCTTAATTGCGGTGCTATCCTTTAATCTCTCAGCCCTTTCCTTCAGATCCCCATAACGTGTGGCAGTTAACTTCAAAGTTCCCTAGCCATGTTTTGTTTCATGAACATGTTTATGTTTTTATTCAAATCGAAATCAATACACAACAATAGATATTTACAATTCACACATTGCAATATCTGTGAAAAGCGAGAATAAGATTTTATTTGATGACGTAGAAAACTTTGAACAGGTAAATTAATCCACAGGTAAATGTATTTATCGATTATCTGGCAGTCGTTGTGCAGCTATACAATTCAGATTTCCCTCATTTCCCTGTGCAGTCACGCAGTGGTAAAAGTAGTATCTACGTCATGCAAATAATACTTATTTTTACATACAACTTAGTAGAGGTTTTAAATATATGTTTCTCTCTGGGACTATCAAGGAATGTTCATATGATGTTTTAAGAGTTAAATGTGTAAATTGATAGTACTACAAAAAGGGTGGCCATTCACCTTTAACTACTTCCGACTTCTAATCAATTGCCATGGGTCACCGTGTTAAATAACTGATACACATGTACTGAACAAACATAACCACAGCATGTTTCACAAATAACAACATGCCAATTAGTAGACTCTAATTTCCACTGGCTGAGATGAACAACAGACTGCCATTAATCTGTCAAATCAAACCAATTGAATGTGGTCTATGGTAGATTTGTTGAGCTAAGACCAATCGGATAACAGCAGACTCTGAATAAAGGGAATAAGTGAAAGAGGGATGTCATATTTGTTTTGTTAATTTTACCACACTATTTTATGACAAACATAATTCATATATGCTTGTGTTTTTCATTATAACCTTTTATGGTCAAATTGATAACTTTTTAAAGACTATCTGAATGACTACTCTTCCTGCATCAATGATCACTTATCATGACAAGCACACAAGTGGAATTTTCGTGCCCTCAATTTTCAAAATCAGAATGGTAAAGACTTTTCTGCCATATTTAGATGCCGTTTTCACTTAATTCAGTGGTACTCCAATGGTGCAAGCCTCATTTCAACTCATGTTGAACTTTGTTAACAATTTTCTGACTTGTAGTATATTGCAAAACTTGTTTTAATTAAATTGTGTATGAAGACACCTCACTTGAGACCCAACTGAATAAATAGTTCATTGACTAGCATAGCAATTTGTAATTATTTATGTGGATGATTGTAATAAAAAACATATTTCTGTATGGCTACTTACACATACATTATAGGCCAACTCCAACCAGAGATCAGGGCGAGCAGGAAGAACCGGTCCAGGGTAAATATATTTCTCACACTTACTTTCGTATCCCACTAAGATCTTGCATGTCAGTTAAATCTTTTTCAAACAATTGTATAAAATGGATAAAAAGGACTGTATAACTGAAAATGTTTTCATTAAAATTGTTCTTGAATTTTAATTTATTTTTGTTTCCATTTTATTGTTTATATTGTTGTGTTGCTATAAACTTGTAAATGTATATATTTTTGTTTACTATGTTGCTTTGTAAAGAGGGCATCAGGGAAGCTTAGTAATTCTACTAACGGGGCTATCCTCTTAAAATGGTCTTCAGTTCAGTTCAATTTAATTCGACTAGGAGCTCAACTTGTGATATAGTGTCGATTCTTATGAATGGCGCCAAGTAGCAGCCAATATAAACACCATACACAGCAGATACCTGTCATAATGTGACACTTCTGGGATCTATTTATAGAATCTGGATACCACTTCAACATTGACACCTGCACAAATTACAATAAAGTATTCTTCGGTGCTCTGTTTATCAATACAAAAGCAAAAATATTGTAATAAAGTTATTATACCCCCGCTTTCACAAAGTGAAGTCGGGGCTATATAGGAATCACGTTGTCCTTAACGTCGCGTCGTTCCGTCCCGTAACACAAATTTTGTCCGTTCCCATCGCATAACATTTTTTGTCCCATCTCGTCGCGTCGCCTAACACTTTTTTATTACTAGCATTTCTCAAACAGTTTTGAATGTTTTGTTCCCAAACTTCATATACTCATAACAACTGATGACATTATGTCCCTCTACATCACCCATGGCTGATTGCCTTAAAATATTACAGAATTATGGCCCTTTGTTTGACTTAGAATAAAAAAAGCGGGGAATTGAAAACTATCACTGATTGTGATGAATACCATCACAATCAGTGATAGTTTTCAGTTTACACCTTGGAATCTTGTGTAACAGTTTTAAGGGACACACTGCAATCTTGGTTTATTAGCACCAACAATTATTTTAAGAGCAAGAACCTTCCCATGCTGTTCAAGTGAAATGTAAACCCTATAGAGGCTGCTTTATGTCAGATTTTCGTAAAGGGGAGTAACTCTAACCAAAATCTAAAGTATTCAAATAGTACACATTGTATTCTGATTTTCATACACAATTTATGACATATTATAGCCACTTTAGTAGACATGTTATTTGTTGTGGTGCGTGAACGAGAGAAACTTCTACACACGTTCATACATCAACACAGATCAATGGAAGCTCCCATATTGACGATGACATCATAGTTATAAATAGATTTACTCTGGCATAGGTCTCTCACGGGTTTTATTGGTCACATGATGAAGGTACAACTTGTGCTGCTACAATGTTCAGCACGTGCAACTTAGACAATTAACACAAGTTTGTTCAGTAGGAAAGTTGGCCTACCATGTTAGTACCTATAGTTGGCCTACTATGTTAGCACCTACATGGAAAATGCATTTAGACCAATTCTGGGTAGGGACTATAATAATTGCCATATGGAATATTTATAAATATGATTATTTACTTAATGGGAAAGAAAATCACAGCAAATGTATAAAATCTAAGTATAGCTAGCGTAATAATGCATTATATAATCAGTTTTAGAACATTAATTTGCAGTGCTTTTCTTTGCTTTAAATGATATTTATCAATATGCTATAAATTATATGGTTATTTAGAACTATGACATCATAGTTGTTAAAATGATGGCTTCCGTTTTAGAACCACCTTCAAATGGTCATTATCTTTTATGTTTATCATCCAATTTTTATAATTGTTTCCCTCCTTTTCTGGTCTTTCAGAACTCTCAATAATAAAGCTTGTTTGAAAATATGTCAACATTCACTGTAAGTCTTTGATGTTTCTTTTGCTAGTCAAGCGTACAGATTGTACACCCAGCGGCAGTACAAGGATGAGCTACTGGTAACCACTGTCCCGGAGATCCAGCGGACCAACCTGGCCAATGTGGTGCTCCTACTGAAGTCTCTTGGCGTGCAGGACCTGCTGCAGTTTCATTTTATGGATCCACCTCCTCAGGTAAGAGAAGAGTAGGATGTACGTATTATGTCGTAGCATTGTCCGTCCGTTTACTTTTACCTGACAACTGATTGTGGCTAATAACTTTCAAAGTATAAGGCCTACAACAATGAAACTTTGTAAACATCCAGCATGATCAAATGAATACATCTGATAAAGGCCGATAACTCTCTGGTTCATTTTTTAAAAAAAAAATCCCTCGAAAAAAGGATTAAACGGGACTTAACCTTGCCAACGACAGGCGTATATGCCCCGCTAGGTGGTGCCCTTGTTAGCAGATACTAGGTTGTATTTTGAACCAACATTGGAGTGAGGTCGTAGCTATAGGAGTGAGGTCGTAGCTATAGGAGTGAGGTCGTAGCTATAGGAGTGAGGTCGTAGCTATAGCTGCCTTAGCTATATGAGACAGTAACCAGTGTGGTCCAGTGAATAACACTGTTAACTTTGAAACCGGAGATAATTTGTCGGAGCCTAACCAGCACCATTGGGTTTGTTCGGTACATCCATGGGATAGACACTTAATTTCTTAGCCTCATCCGAGGGATGGGGGACATACATCAGTTAGTCTCGTGTATCTGAGTCTATCTTCCGAGAATTTTAAAGAACCAAATGACTAGAGTAGGGCATGATTTCAAAATGCCTATGTGTCCTTCCCATCTCTCAAGGACAGCTCTAAATACCCACGATAACACATTAATGAACCTTAACATTAATTAAAAAATTATCAGGCCACTGTCATTTTCAAGTCTTGCATGATTAGTAAATTATTTCTTAATTTCAGGACAACATTCTCAACTCCATGTACCAGCTGTGGATTTTAGGTGCTCTGGACAACACAGGAGCCTTAAATCGTCTGGGTAGGAACATGGTGGAGTTCCCCCTGGATCCTGCACTGTCTAAGATGTTGATTATCTCCCTTGAAATGGGTTGCAGCGCAGAGTGCCTTGTAAGTTGTCTTAATTAATATTTCTTTATTATAATTGCTTAACTGAATGGTGAGGTTGCAATGTTTCTTTATTATAAATGAGCCACTGAATGGTGAGGGTGCAAATACGGCTAGCCGTGTCGTTTCCGATCCTTTCCAGACTCAACTAGAATTTTAATATCAATAAAAGCTCAAATAAGATTCTAAAGACACCAAAATCGGATAATAAACACCGGAGTTGTGGCCATTGATTTAATGAAAAAATTGCTATATTTTGCCTTGTCATCACTGTAGCACACAAGCTGAGATGATTTCGAAAACTCGCACCATTGGACAATAAACATCTGAATTATGGCCCTTGATTGAATGAAAAATGCTATATTTAACCTTGTTGACACTATTTATAACACAACTCCGAAAAAAGTCTCACAAGGAACATTTATCGTCTCGCCCACGATAGTGGGTAGCGAGACATAGCAGTCACTTTTTCGGCGGCGGCAACACTTTAAATCAACTATATCTCAACAACTGCTGCTCAAATTTATTATTGTAGCTGCATATATATAACCTTGCTGTATGATGACATCATATGTTCGTATGATGACATCATCATTATGAGAAGACTTGATCTTCGCCTTATGACACAGAACAACGCAACTACCTTGTCGATTTCCTTTATCCGTTATTTTAAATGTTACGATAATCGACTAGGCAATTCTGTTGTACACCGAGCTGAACATAAAAGACTGAACGATGATTAAGCCTTCATTTGCATATTTATTCCACTAGTGTAATAGGATAAATATATCATGGCTTTATTACACTCCTACACTGCAAGTTATGTGATATTTTAATATTTGTTAAAAGCTTGGACAAAAATCACCAATATCAGATTATAAACACAAGAGTTGTGGCTCTTTGATTAAATGAAAAAATGCGATGTTTGCCTTGTCAACTTTCTAGCACCATCATTTTGCATCTGATCTCTTTACCAGACTTGGTCAATGTCTTAATATGGATGTAAGCTTGTACATGTGTAAAAAAAACACCTTTATTGGAAAATAAACACCAGAGTTGTGACCCTTGATTTATTGAAAAATGCTATATTTTGCCTTATCACATAACTTACAGTGTGGGAGTGGAATAACACCATTCTATATTTTCGATATACCACTAGGCAAATAAGCCTAGTATGCATTGTCAAAAAACAACAATTTCCACGATTTATGTCAGTTTCGCGTTTAATAAACTCGTTTAATAAATTCAATAATGAATGAGTACTCATGTAAGATCCTCTATTTATTTTTCATTTGATTTTTACCAAATTTGTGTTCAAAATGTATCGCTAAAAGCACATTAAAATACATTTTTTGGTTAGAAAGAATTCTTAAAAAAATTCTAATTTTTGATGCAGAAGAATTTTGCATTGAAAATGGCCTATGAAAAATAAGTTTCGCACATCAATTTTTTTTCCTAATCACTTTTGAAAATTAAAGTTTTTTACAGCGCAAAACGACTGTACATATACATGTGACTTAGCATTTTGGCTTGCCAGAGTTTCACAATGGTACCCCTTTAGGCTTTGTCGATCGCTGGTTCAATCCGTCACTTTTCTGGAATGAGATGGAATGTTTAGACCAATCTGGAGATATTGAGATATTAACATATCAATTATTAATCAGTAATTAATATTTAGTGTGATTATTTCAGTCAATTTAACGGTAGCTAACTAAAACTAATCGCAATATGCTAGTAATTAATCATTTTTTAACAAGATATTTTCTAAATAGCAATTAAAACAGACTTGATTAACCATGACTTAAAGGGACACACGGCAATCTTGAAGTGTTTGAAATGTGTGTGTGTGTGTAATTCTAAGGTTTATAGTCCCTCCAAGAACAAATACAACAAGCCCCTTGTGTTTGAAATGTGTCGAAATTTTTATCCAGTATCATTTACCCTGGTTACATTTAAATAAATCAAATTTTAAGTATTCACTATTTTGTCTTATTATACTATATTTTTTAATATATTATGGTGCAATAATATAAAAAAATGATAATATGCAAAAACAAATTGCTTAATACTATTCTTATAATTAATGTTAATGATTGAACAAATGGGTGTGCAGAAAAACTAGCGGGACGCGGTGAGTTTTTAAAAAATATAGATTGCCGTGTGTCCCTTTCAAGTCTGCTCTAAAATATCAACTGCGCATGCCCGCACTTATTGCTGGTTTTAATCAGATACGACTGGGAACAGTTGTAACTCTGAGATGTGAAAATGCTTATTTAAATACTATTTGATTTTTTAGGCCACCACCACCAAATGGTGAGGAGGCATAAAGCATTAGCCATGTCCGTCCATCCTGAAAAGTTTGTGTGTCTCTCTTCCGACAGTTTTCAACCTGTTGTTTCGAAACATTACAGGATGTTTTATCTATGATGTCAAGATAAGCATATTGATTCGGCATGAAAATCCACCTTTTATTACTGGAGTTGCGGCCCTTTTTTCATCATATTTACGTTTTTTGCTGGTGATTGATTTTAGTGGGAGCATCTGTGTCCCATGGACACATATTCAGTTTTCTTAAAAGTCCAAATAGACTTTGGCTGAAACAAGCGCACCGAACAATAGTTGTCATATTTTACAGTTAGGTTCCATTAACATACCATGCCTGCCAACTTCTGAAGGATATTTATCTCAGAAATAAGGAGATGTGGGCACAAATTAGAAGATTTGTCTCAGAAATAAGGAGATATGGGCACATTATTGGGAGATTTGGGCTCAAATAAGGAAGATTTGTCTCAGAAATAGGAAGACATGGGCACATAATTGGGAGATTTGGGCTCAAATTAGGGAGATTTGTCTCAGTAATAGGGACATGTGGGTACAAAATAGGGACATGTGGGCACAGATAGGGAGATTTTTCTCAGGAATAGGGAGATATGGGCACATAATTGGGAGATTTGGGCTCAAATAAGGGAGATTTGTCTCAGAAATAGGGAGATATGGGCAAATAATTGGGAGATTTGGGCTCAAATAAGGGAGATTTGTCTCAGAAATAGGGAGATATGGGCACATAATTGGGAGATTTGGGAACACATTAGGGAGATTTGTCTCAGAAATAGGGAGATGTGAGCTCAAAATAGGGAGATGTGGGAACAAATTAGGGATATTTTTCTCAGAAATAGGGAGATGTGAGCATTGAAAAAAAGGGGAAATGTGGGCACAAATTAGGGAGATTTTTCTTAGAAATAGAGAGATTTGTGCTCAAAATAGGGATTTTTTTGCTCAAAATATGGAGATTTTGTTATCAGGTCAGTCTTCTATTACCATTAAAGTAATCACAAAATATATGTAAATTTAAATCTAAACATGAAACCAGTATTTTGTATAATATGTAAAGTTATTTTTTATGTTGGCATTCTTATTAAAGCAAGATAAATTGATTTTTCTGAAGAAAAACATAAATGTGTTTTTTTTTGGTTGGATCATCCCTCAAAATCGAGAAATGTTTCTTCAGAGATTTGGCAGGCATGACATAAATGGTAATTAACTTTGAACAAATCAAGACAAGAGTTGTGCAAGAGAATAAGTCAGTTTATGTACAAAGTTTATTAATGTTATATTAAAACAACCAAATATGATTTATACTGTTGGAAGATAGTGGTCAAATAATATGAGTTACAACCTAATGGTGAAAATTGCTCCATTTGGTTTGTCCATATTTGAATTATCATTTTTGTCACTCAAATCACTGTCCTTTATATCTGATGGTCCAGTTTTTCTTTCAACATAGTCTGGTGTTGCCTTTGAATGTTTAGCACTACCTTTCGTCGTCTTCTTTGTTTCAGGTCTTTGCAATACATCTTGCATACCTTTCCCATTTGTTTCTGCAGTTTTTCTGTTGGCACTGTCGGTTTCATCAATATAACTGCTGTTTTCCTGTGCCAGATGTGCACCCATGACTTTAGGTTTTAGGATTTTACTTTCTCTTCCGTGGCCTTTAATCATTTCTTCTTTTCCGCTATCTTGAACCAATGGTTCCTGCTCCTGCGATGTGATTTGCTTGTCTTTGTATAATATATACACCAGTCCAATAATACACGGAATCAGAAAAATGGTTCCCGCTAAAACTCCGACGATAATTTTCAGATCGGTTACTTTCATTACTTCACACTTCTCTATAAGCACGACTGTATCGTTCACAACAACCTGAAAACAAATCTTGTTCTCGCCGCTGTTCAGCGCTTGATTAATCTGCATACTGCGTTCGGACATTTGCAGGAGAGGTGACTGGTACTGGACGGATTCGTCCGATTTGTAAATGATTGATCGGAAGCCGCTTATCGACAGGGACTCATTAAATTTCCATGAAAGGTCAATCTCGTCACCTGCCACTTTGGTCTCAACGTATAAATGGTCATTGATGTCGCACGGAATGCTGTTGTCGGGACAGATCTGATTGGCTGATAGTTGATCTAAACTAATCAATAAAAGCACACAACCCACTGCTATTGTTATGCTGGCTTTCATCGTCTGAAAAGAGAAAATAGAAATGTATGAATGATATTTATAATTTTTTTTCCATCCTCCATTTTTGTCCATATCGACTACCCAAAAACATTTCTAAATTAGGCCAGTGGCCTTAATAGTAGGTCACGATAAGTAAAGGGTTTGACCCATTTTTTCTGTAAATCAGAAACTTAATTGATATAACCTGCATATAATAACAAGACCGCAAGGTGACCCTATTTTAAAAATCTACTTTGCATTTCAGAAAATAAATCTTGAAAAGCTGAAAGGTTTTTATAGTATTGGTTCATACTGAATATTGATATTCTTTCACCATTCAAACAGTTAACAGAATTTTATTCCTAATTATTTTCCTTATCAACATAATCACTATTGTATTTGTTACATATTTATCAGTGTCATGATCATGATTATCATCTTCATCATCATCACGATCATCAGCATGATCATCATCATCATCATCATCATTATCACTGCCATCATCATCAACATCATCATCATCCCCACCATCATCATCAACATCATCAACATCATCATCATTATCACTGCCATCATCATCAACATCATGATCATCCCCATCATCATCATCAACATCATCATCATCATCATCATTATCACTGCCATCATCATCAACATCATCATCATGATCATCATCATTATCACTGCCATCATCATCAACATCATCATCATCATCATCATCCCCACCACTATCAGTTTTATCACCACCACCATCATCAGTATCATCCTCATCAACATCCTTACTTCATCACCAACAACACCACCATCATCATCATCACCACCATTTATTTTGTTCATGACTATATCTAAACAATGTGTGATGTCATGCATCTGATGAGCTCATGTTATTTGTTCTCAAGCTATGCGTATCCATCTCATGATCAAATTATATTTTTTCCTGAAATTGTGACTAGTTAGAGATATAATAACACTTTTCAGTTGTTTCTGCCACCCCACCCCTAGTTACAAGGCACAAACCAGTTAGAGATATAATAAACTTGTCAATTGTTTCCCCCACCACACCCACGACTCCAACACCCCTAGTTATAAGGCACAATTGATGCATGTTTTGTCATAAATATGTAACTTATTATAACTTATTTTAATTGATCACATTTATAACGTCTGTTTAAATGAATTATACCGTATCCCCCTGTATAAACTCTACACCACCACCCTCAATAAACGTCCCCTTCCCACCCTTTTTTTTTCTCCGAAAGTGTGTGTTGGCGGGGGGAGGTGGGTCGTTTATATGAGGCTTTTTTTTTTTTCTTTTTTTTTTTTTTTACATATTATGAGGTCTAGTTTAAGAGAAAATACACTTGCCAGTAGCCCGACTGGAATTCTAGTTTAGAAAATACCTCCCCAACCCACCCCCACTTAATGGTATCTGTGACACTATGTAGATTGTCTTACCTGAAATAGTAAATTTTCTTAAATTCATCTGGATCTAAAATTAACATGATTAAAATCAGTAATTTGTTTTTTATGAATCTAATATTGTTTGGAACTCCTTTAAGGTTGTATTATGTTGCTGATCTGTAAGTGTAACCACTCTACTGGGATGATTTTGGTCCTATTATGTTTCTGATCTGTAAGTGTAACCACTCTACTGGGATGATTTTATCCATATCAGGAAGATAAATGTTATATAAAAACTGTATTTTTTTGTAGTTTTACTTTGTTCAAATATCACAAACTGTTCTGCCCCTATTATAAAGGTACACATTGAAATCTTCTGGTATATATAATTATCAAGCATTGATATTAATGCCTTGATTTCTTTTTTTTCTTTTTTATAGGCATTTATTACACGCCCTTAGGGACGTATTATGGCGTGGTGTTATGGGTCCATCTGTTCGTCTGTGTTTGCGTTCAATAGCTTAAGTGGTATTTTATGTGTTGGTTCAGTAGCCTAGGTGTTACATTTTGATTAAGTGGTAAAAAATTATGTGTGTGTGTGTGTGTGGTGGGTGGCCGGGGATGTGGTAATCCATTTAAGAAACAACCACCTTAGCCAAAAGACCACTTAAGGTATCAACAGTGGGTACGTCCGACTGTCTGTCCGTAAACTTTTACCTAAAAATTGATTGTGACTAATAACTTTCGAAGTATAAGGTCTGCAACAATTAAACTATACATCTTCAACATGATCCAATGATACATCTATCTGGTAAATTTCCATAACTCTCTGTTCATGTTTTTTTAAATTATTTTCCTCGAAAAAATGTATAACCTGGAACTTAACTAGCATTTTGCAAGTGGTTGTGGCTAATACAGGCCTGCCAAATCTCCGTATAAAATCTGGACTCTCCAGATGTTTCAGTCGCTCTCCTGATCTCCGGATTTAAGTGTACAATCTCAGGATTTTCCATCAAAACAAAATGTTCATGATTTTAACAGCTATATTTTCACAGTTTATCAGCTATTTCTTGAATTGGTCCTGTTACTCTTCCTTGTCTGAGGAGTATTTACAAGAGGTCATCCGTGTAATGCACTGACTGAATATATACAATTAACACCTAAGGACATAATTAGTTCCTTCAGTAACATAATGACATGTGCAAAAGCAGCATTATATCTATGGCTTCCAGGGGCGTACGTGGGCATACGCACTGACGCACGTGCGTACAGCCTATTAAAGAAACAAACAAATAAGAAAGGCTAAAAATGCGAAAAATGCAATAAAAACTGAAGGTATAGAGGGGTTAGGCACATTTCACGGTGGAGAACCTAGACGATTACTAGCAGAAATAAATCAGCGTCCCGTGTTACTAGCCGATTGTTTTACGGTTACTAGCGGAACATGTTTACAGTTTTAAAATGAAACATGCACCACAAAACAGTAAAATTCATCAACAGCATGCGTAAGTATACTATAACTTCTTGTGCACGGAACATTAGAATGCTTAAGGAACATACTTATGCATACCATTTTCTACAAGACGTTAATGGAGCTTTACACAAAGTAATCCAAAGTACTCACTTATGCTACTGCCCGCTTTATCTGTGGTACGTTTTGGTATTTTTTTCATATTTAAAGTGCAGTAATACTAATTTTCTCTTGCTACTATAGAAAACAAGATTTCTGCTGCAGTATGGTATTAAATATATTTTTAAAAAGTACTGTAGGCAGTAATTAAATGGGATAAAATTGATTTTTGTCGGCTACGGATGCTAACGGAAGTTGTTAAAAAGCGTTAAAATTTAGGCACCGGTTATTTTTTGTAAACAATGCACCGGTTACTATACGATTTTTTCCACATTTTGGCTTCAGGAAAAGAACAACTAAACGTAATCTATGGTTAAATTGGCCTTAGTGTTTGCCCTACTTTTTCCTCCAATCAAACGGTGAGGAATTTTAAACAAATGGCGAACTTATTCATGTAAATCACCAATTTTAACCATTTAACCATTAAGTAATCACTTACTCAAAATGGCATGCGCTTTGTTTGGACACAAGGAGGCGGATTTAGTAGCAGCGCGAACGTGTTTCGTAGAAGCGCAAGAAAAAGTAAGGCAAACACTAAGCTGCGCTCCTTCCCTTCGGGTTTCCTAATTGTTAAAATTTCACTTCATAGCCTCTAACTAATACAAAGAAGCTGAAGACTACGTCGGTCTCGGAAGTGTCCACACCATCATTTGAGGCATGCGATACTGTACGGCCATACAGTGTTACCGTAAAGAAAGCACCGATTACGTTCAAACCACCTCTGAAGAGGACAAGTCGGAGGCTTTTCGATAACAGTGTAGAGGAGGACATTATTGAGGAAATGTGTGATCTCCTCCCTTCTGTTTTGCACAAAGTAAAACAGGCTGGTCTATTGAGGGATTTTTGTAACTTCATCAGATTGGTCAGTTCAGATAAGTTGCCCCTCACAAACATAGCACTCCTGTATGTATATAATACAAAATACTTGTCCGGGCTATTTCTCTAAAACTCCTTGTTAGAATTTATTAAAACTTGCTAGGAAGTATCAATATCGAGTGGAGATGTGCATACTTTCATTAAGTTCTGGTTCAATAATTTTCCACTGAGTTATGGCCCTTTGTATTTTTAATGCATTTCATACTTGGTAGTCAAATAGAAAATTCTTGTTCGGGCTATTTCTCTAAAACCCATGTTATAATTTCGTGAAACTTGCTACAAAGCATCAATATCAAGTGCTGATGCGTATATTATTGTGACATTCCGATTCGATAATTTTCCACTCAGTTATGGCCCTTTGTATTTTTTAATGCATTTTATACTTGGTAGTCAAATAGAAAATTCTTGTCCCGGCTTTTTCTCTATAATATACGTCTATGTATCTTATAGGAACAATGTCTTGTATGTTTACCCACCCCACAACAAGTTGCCAGTGGGGGGTATTTGTCTGCCTAGGCGACAGTTCTAGTTGTTTTTATACCCCCGCTTTCACAGAGTGAAGTATGGGCTATATAGGAATCACGTTGTCTGTAACGTCGAATCGCGTCGGGTTGCTTAAAACATTTTTGTCCCATCGCGTCCCATCCCGTCCTGTCACATATTTTTAATACTTGCCTATCTCAACCACTTTTGAATGGGTTGTTCCCAAACTTCATATAATCATAGCAACTGATGTCCTTATGTAATTTATTGCAGAGTTATGGCCATTTGTTTGACTAATAATTTTCCACTCATATATTGTATAATGACCTGTTAACACATTTCTTCTCAAACATTTTCTAATTGATTGTTCCCAAATGTCATGTACACATCACAACTGATGACCTTATGTCCCTCTACATCACCCATCATTGATTGCCTTATTTATTACAGAATTATGGCCCTTTCTTTGACTTAGAATGTTTCACTCTATAATGAACTTCATGTGGCTTTCACTTTAAAACTTTTCATGGATTGTTATTACACCTAATATACAGTTCACACGTGATGATATGATGTGTCTCTGCATCAACGGTTTTTCGATTCTTCAATTTTATTTAGAATTTTGTTCACATTAAAAAATTAACAGATATTTTAGACATTCATTTTTCTTGATTTTGCTCATCCTCATCGGTTATAGCGAAAAAGCCTGGGTATTCATCACCTTCAGTGATAGTTCTAGTATTTCTTACTATTCTATGCTTGCAAAGTGTTTAAATATCCTATCCGGGAAAAATGCACTAAATGTTCTATGTGTTTATATTTTTTTTCCCTCTCTGAAAATATTAATTACCAAACTTCGTTCATATTTATTTGCACACATGCAATTATGAAAGGAGGAAGTGTATTTGTATGTTGCTCAATGTGCATGATGTACATATTTTATATTAAGCTGAATAAATAATACACATTCATAAAGGACAGAATCCAGGCGGGGATGGGGAGGGGTGAGATGGGTGCACTTTTTTAAAGCACTACCTCCCTTCAAATAGTAATTCTGATTACCCCATGACCCATCAAATAAACAAAGAATGGAACCCACCACCCATAAAAAAAAAAGTTACATGAAACATCACCCATCAAATAAAATAAAACTTTCAGTTTAAATAGAACTCTTTTCCCTGAAACTATTTTTGTCTTTTCCACTTAAAATTTTATTTTTCATTTTATAATTGTTTTGACATGAATTATTTATTGTTGCATGCCATTTCATTTTGCATTGTATTTTCCCTGTAAAATTGAATTTGCACACACAAAAATCCCTTACCAGACAATGATAAATGCTTTTTTGTTAAAATATTTAGGGTAACTAAAGGGGCGTGGCTATACCGTACTACAACTACCAGATATTGGAATTTAGAGTACAGTCACAAGGACGTCACAGTGTTACTAAGTACACCATGCTACAAAAAAGATTCTGGTCTTAATACCAACTTCCGTCATTTGTATTCGGTCAGACCATGTCAAATTTATTTTTAAATCGATTCGTGAATGACTTAATCTTTTTTGTTGTGATCTTAATGACGTAGGAGTCCATGGAAAAGACTGCATGCATTCAAACCGAATCGGATAATGCAGTCAAGTTCATTGGAGTAGCTACTATTAGGCCAAATATTATAGCCTATACATCAGTTTGAAAAATGAAAAAAAAAAGAGTCCAAAAATGCAATAAAAACTGAGGCCGGAAGGGGTGTGGGGTTAAGGGTCAGCATGCGTTTCTTATTTTAATTTACAGTGTAGGTAATTCAACTTCGTCAAATTTTAATTCTCAAATTTGTCAAAAAATATTTCTTCAAGTGTTCTGTCAGATATACGCCAAAATGCACCATTACATAGCTATTTAAAAAAAAAAAGGGAGTATGCTGCCGGACCCCTGTAGTTTTTCGGGCCTTATATGAATTTCAGGTCAGCTACGCCCCTGATCAGTTAGCTTTTTCGGCAGTTTTGACTGATATACCAATAGAACAGAGACATTATCAGTACTGAAGGTTAAGATGTGACTATGTTATTGGATACAATAAACTGATAAAAACGAATAAAATCGCAATAAATAATACATGAGTATAGTATATACTGGTTAATATTGTTGTGTCGTAATTTATAGTTTTCTTATTCTTTTTACAACAGTCAAGTGAATCATTTTGTTTAAAACTCAGTCTCGAGTGGCCTGAAATATATGCAAGAAAGCATGATTTGGGATCTTGCAATAAAAAATAGCAACTCACGGCTTACGGCACTCATCATGTATTTGGCCGTAGCGATAAAAAAAACAGCAACTTGTGGCTTACGCCGCTCATCATATATACTCGCCTCTCACCGCTGCGGGTTCGAATCCCACTGGGAGCTCAACTTATAAGTGAGGAAGTGTCGATTCTTACGGATGGCAGGAGGTGTACAGTACTGGTTTCACCCAGGAAAAGTGAGTGGTCCACAAAATATCGACTGTCATGTATTATAATCTTACAAATGACGTAGAACACCATAGAAACAAACAAACATCGTACATTTGACCGTACCAATAAAAAATCTGTGAATATGCCCCTGTCTCGCAATGGCATTCAGGTTGATGTGCAACATGACCCAGGGAGCCTACTCAAAAACCAGTTGCATTTGTATTGGCCCTTGAGGCAGCAATAATACATTCAACATTTCACATTCCTACAGTTATTAAGGGAAACTGTCCGTAAGTAAGCAGATATTGAGCATAACCAAATAACTGTCTGATTTTAATTTAGTGAAACGTATACATGAAAACATGAGCAAAGTCCCAAATAAGTCTAGTAATATTTTTGTGAGTTTGAAAACAAAAGTTTTATTTATTGTTTGTAAACGATTTGGGTCCCACAATATTTGCAGTTTCTGCTGATCACGTGATATCCATTAGCACGTTAGGTTTTCTATATAGTATGTATTGCATCATATGCCTGGCCCACTTAGCTCAATTGGTAGCGCGCAATTATTACCCGCAAATTAGTGCAATTTTAGTTGGACTGCGAGTTCAGACTCATGAAGAGGTACTTCTTTTTTTTGTACCGCTATTGAATTCCGTCAACACAATCGTGTTTGTATTTAGTAAATAGTCAATAATGGTGTGTTAAATGTTTTTCAATGTAATTATTTCATGTTTTATAAGCTAAAAGTTACGGACATTGTCCCTTTAAGAATGTAGGAATAACTGGGGGAGGTAAGAGAAGTTACACCCTTGCACATCAACACATATTCCAATCATATACTAAATGTTTCAAGTTTGTACCTTTAACAGTGTAAGAGGAGATAGTGTCAATTCAGCTTTACTAGTCAACAATACATTCTAACTGTACTAGTCAACAATACATTCTAACTTTACTAGTCAACAATACATTCTAACTTTACTAGTCAACAATACTCAGTAATTCTAACTTTACTAGTCAACAATACTCAATAATTCTAACTTTACTAGTCAATAATACACACTAATTTTAAGTTTACTAGTATAATTCTAACTTTACTAATCAACAATAAACAATAATTATAACTTTACTAGTCAACAATACACTATAAATTCTAGCTTTACTAGTCAACAATACAGAATAATTATAGCTTTACTAGTCAACAGTACACGATAATTCTAACTTTACTAGTCAACCATACACTATAATTCTAACTTTACTAGTCAACAATACACTATAATTCTAGCTTTACTTGTCAGGGTTAGGTCAACAATACACTGTAATTCTAGCTTAAAATTTACTAGTCAACAATACAGAATAATTATAGCTTTACTAGTCAACAATACAGAATAAATTATAGCTTTACTAGTCAACAATACAGAATAATTATAGCTTTACTAGTCAACAATACAGAATAATTATTCTAATAGCATCATCAATACACAATGATCTATGTATACTAACCAACATTACCACACTGATTTTGGGTATTATTGTCAGCAGTACACACACATTCTTGTTTTAGCAGTCTACAATACACAATAACATGTAAGTACGCCTGTCAGTTTACAATACACAATAACATGTAAGTACGCCTGTCAGTTTACAATACACAATAACATGTAAGTACGCCTGTCAGTCTACAATACACAATAACATGTAAGTATGCCTGTCAGTCTATAATACACAATAACATGTAAGTATGCCTGTCAGTCTACAATACACAATAACATGTAAGCATGCCTATCAGTCTACAATACACAATAACATGTAAGTACACCTGTCAGTCTACAATACACAATAACATGTAAGTACGCCTGTCAGCAACAAACACTTATTCTAAGTGCACATGTCAACAATACAAATTCTATTTATTTATTTTTTTATTACCCATGGAATACTCCATTTTAGCATGTGAAATAAAAGTGTTATTTTATACTGTGAAATATAGATTATCGTATTATATAATTATTTCTTTCTTGAGAGGAATTAGTCTTTTTTCAATATAAAAACCAAACTTGTTTGATAAAATAACAGTTAAATTTTGTAAAATGTAAGAAAATTAGCTTTTTTTCCTTTCTATAATCGGTCAAGTATTTTAGGAATTGTTATTATTTACAGACTGTAGAGTACAGTAAAACAGAAATGTCCGTTTGCCGGGTCAATATTTTTCGAAAAAGAAAATATAATCTGGAAAATTGGTATGAAATTGGCTTGGAAAAAATGCATAGACTTTGATTGGAAGGCATAAAATAAAAAGAACATGTTTTGTTTTTGTCGTGAATAACAGAATTTTTTTCAGGCTCTCGAAGTGATCATGCTCTCATTCGTGAAAATGTAAAGTTTGCTCACTTTTCGATGAAATACAATTTTGTGTTATTCACTCCGAAACAAAAAATAAGTTAACAAATGTTAAAGGTTGGCAATTCTAAGGATACAATGAAATTATGTAAATATTCGTACAAAAAAAAAAACACACACAAAAATATTAAAAATACCCCAGTTATACGACAATAATTTCAGAAATTTTGCTATCGTACAACTAAAAGGGAAAATCTAAATCAGAAACTAAATTAGACATTTTTCTTCCATTTTAAATTAAGAAATTTAACCTATGTGATGCTATACCCTTTTACCCACTGTATTATTACAAAATAGTTTTTATATCATAGTAACTGTTTATGATTGATTACACATATTTTTATTGTTTTTAAATATCACTACAGTGTGTAATATTAACTATGAAGTATTTACTTACCAGTTTGATATTATCCAGTATGAAAAGAAGTAAAAGTATGTAAAATATTGTATCTCGTAAAGATTTATTTGTTGATTAAATTCTAACAGTTGCTGTAAATTAATCGAATAAATTACATATTTTGTTTATATGAAATAGTCATGTTATCAGAGCCCATCTACAGCGTGATATAAAAACTTTCTATCCCCAAGGCAGAAGGATTGAGAGAAAGGAGTGGAAAAATATTGGGGCAGTGTGCACCAAACATTCCACTGTATATACTAGACTGAGTTACAGATCACTGATAAATGATAGTGTGTCCAAAATAGAAAGCTGATTTTATTTCAGCATTTTTTTTTATTGTTTTCATTATTTTCATAATCTGTCATCAGTCATCAGTCATCATCATCAGTATCATCACTTTCATTGTTTTTAGCTCCTTTAAAATCTTCATTTTCCCAATATAACTAACTGACATTATCATAATCATTTTCATCATCCCCATCACGATAATCGTCATCATCATCATCATCATCATCCCCACCACGATAATCGTCATCATCATCATCATCATCATCCCCACCACGATAATCATCATCATCATCCCCACTACCACTATCCTCCTATTCATCATCAATGCCATCAATGTCATCAATGGCATCAGTGTCATCATAATCATCATTATCATCATCATCATCATCATCATCACCACCACTACCACCACCATCATCATCATCATCATCATCATCACCATCATCACCACCATCATCATCATCATCATCATCATCATCACCACCACTACCACCACCATCATCATCATCATCATCATCATCATCATCATCATCATCATCATCATAATCATCATCACCATCATCATCATCATCATCACTACCACCACTACCACCACTACCACCACCACCACCACCACCACCACCACACCACCACCATCATCACAACTACCAACACCACCATCATCATCATCATCATCATCATTCATATCATTATCTCTCATAACATTTTTTCTGTTATGGTTTACCAACACCAATTACATGTAAACCTCCGAGGTGTAGTCGAATGTAGTTCCTATAATAAAAAGTAATCCCTCCTTTTTCGATGGAAATGGGCATTATAAGTAGGGGGAAACTGCCCATTTCTATTCGATTTTGTGGTTATATGTATAAGAAGCGTATTAATAGGTTTTACTGGATCACTGATGAACATTTTCGAAATTTCGACTCCATGCTTACACTTTGTGAGCAATGAAAACAGTCGATCAATAAAAACAGCTGTACCCTTGACCTGTTTAGTAAACAAACAAGAACTTTCTTACATGTCTTGTGACCCCACGTTTTCTGGTGATTTTTCAAGTGGAAAAATAGTTTTCTATATGAATATTACACTGCTGCATTATCCATACTTGAGTTGAATTTGCAGCAAATCATTAATATGTGACACTTTAACATTGGTGTCTATGGGGAAAATAATTGGTGCTTTCACACCTATAAGAGATGCGTGCAGTAATTAGGACTCGTTCAGATTCGTACCTAGGGACACTTTTCCGATAACAATTGGTAAAATAAGCTCAGAAATAAGTTTCCCATAGTTTATTAAATAGGTTTTGAGCGTTTTTAGTCCAATTTTGTCTATAAAAGCTGTAATTTTGAGTTTCATTTTTTTTTCTTGTTTAAAATGACGTATTGGTGAAGTGTTTGCAGTTGAACTATGTCTTTTTCGTATCAACATGTAGGGTTGCATGTTTGCAACATGTTTTCATGAATAAAATTTGCATGACAACAGGTTTGGTAGGCATGAAACCACTAAATCTTTCCCCTACCCCCCCTAAAATAGGATACTGTGAAAAATGAAGATTTGTGTAAAAGGTAAAATATTGTTCCTTATCATTCAAACTCGACTTGGTAGCGTTCAGCTAGTATCAATTCTGATTTTAGCTGTATTTTTGGCATTATTAAGCTCGTATTCGCTACTATAATCAGGTATGGTACCACCAATTTTGAAGAATTTGACTGAAAAATCAATTTTGGCATGAAAATCGACATAAATTGGCCTTTTCGTCGTCCTAATTGTACCTAAAATGCATGTTTTATTTATATCCATTGAATGTTCTAAACATTTGATCTATTTAATATGGTGTATTGTCAAGAAATGCCGTTTCGTATGACAATTCAGATAGTGTAAAATTAAAAAAAAAATCTCTGACTTTTGTCGATTTCAGACTATTGTCCTTGGTATTCACACGACCATATCTCTGCAAATAATCATTCGATTTGCATGAAGTTAGTGTTTTTAAGCTTGTTATGAAAATGACAACACAAACTCCTCATTTAAGAAACATCTGAACATGTTTTCTCCTCTTAAAGGTTTACCAACACCAATTACATGTAAACCTCCGAGGTGTAGTCGAATGTAGTTCCTATAATAAAAAGTAATCCCTCCTTTTTCGATGGAAATGGGCATTATAAGTAGGGGGAAACTGCCCATTTCTATTCGATTTTGTGGTTATATGTATAAGAAGCGTATTAATAGGTTTTACTGGATCACTGATGAACATTTTCGAAATTTCGACTCCATGCTTACACTTTGTGAGCAATGAAAACAGTCGATCAATAAAAACAGCTGTACCCTTGACCTGTTTAGTAAACAAACAAGAACTTTCTTACATGTCTTGTGACCCCACGTTTTCTGGTGATTTTTCAAGTGGAAAAATAGTTTTCTATATGAATATTACACTGCTGCATTATCCATACTTGAGTTGAATTTGCAGCAAATCATTAATATGTGACACTTTAACATTGGTGTCTATGGGGAAAATAATTGGTGCTTTCACACCTTATGATCAGTTATCACCATTTTTATCATCATCATCGTCATCTTTCATTACAAGAGTTTTCCGCTAACATCTATCATCACCATCCTCGTAACCTGTCCAGATTTCATATACCCTCTTACATGTTGGTTTATATATCCTCAATAATTAAATGGAGAGAAGTGTTCAAAATATTGGTACTGAGTGCAGTAACCAAAAGTCATAGTCTGTACCCGTGTGCAGACTACACCCTTAGCAGACGACACTTTATGACAATATACCTATAGCCCGTGTGCATAGATACCCCTTGTGCAGAGACAACAATATACCTATACTGTGGGCAGTCAGCTATTTAGCGGTCATCGCCATTCTTATAGCTACCTTACCTGTCTGCCCTCCAGTTAAACACCTTACATTAAGCGCATTTGTAATTTTGTATGAAATTATTCCTGAAAACATTTTATCAAATGGATTTTAAAAAATACGATTGTATAAAAGAAGGTTGATGAAAAAGATTTTATAATTTCTGTAAATAGATCATAATAACAGCAAATCTGCATGTCCATTATTGGAAGCCTGACTGCATATTGGTTCATGCTATATGAATTAAAGGGGCACATGCAACATTGAAGTTTGCGTCTTTATTTATTTACTCATTATCATTTTGACTTTTAACCAGCTTGCATATAATTAAATAAAAATTAAAGATTTCAGTTTTCTTCGTTATTCTACCAAATGTTTAAATATATTGTTGGCGGAATATAATCAACAGTTAATAATATCCAAAATTACACTACAAAACCGTTTATCAAAACTCTATCCAGGTGTTCAGGTCATATTATAATGTATATGTGCCAATTTAAAGTATAGGTTTATTAACGGGTTCTAAGATACCCGTGATTGAATATGCATAAAATTAATTATTTGTTGGTAATATATATGTCTATAAAGTTTGGATTCTAGCAATATATAATATTATATTCAGCTGCGGGTTTGAATCCCATTGGGAGCTCAGCTTGTAAGTGAAAAAGTTTCTCCACTCTCACTCAGTCTGAGAAGTACAGATTGGGTACTTCTCCACTCTCACTCAGCTAAGAAGTACAGATTGGGTACTTCTCCACTCTCACTCAGCTAAGAAGTACAGATTGGGTACTTCTCCACTCTCACTCAGTCAGAGAAGTACACTTCTCCACTCTCACTCAGTCTGAGAAGTACAGATTGGGTACTTCTCCAATCTCACTCAGTCGGAGAAGTACAGATTGGGTTCTTCTCCACTCTCACTCAGTCTGAGAAGTACAGACCAGGTACTGCTCCACTCTCACCCAGTCTGAGAAGTTCACATTGGGTATTTCTCCACTCTCACTCAATCTGAGAAGTACAGATTGGGTACTTCTCCACGCTCAATCTGAAAAGTACTGATTGGGTACTTCTCCACTCTCACTCAGTCTGAGAAGTACATATTGGATACTTCTCCACTCTCTCTCAGTCTGAGAAGTAAAGATTGGATACTTCTCCATTCTCACTCAGTCTGAGAAGTACAGATTGGGTATTTCTCCACTCTCACTCAGTCTGAGAAGTACAGATTTGAGAAGTACAGATTGGGTACTTCACCACTCTCACTCAGTCTGAGAAGTACAGATTTGAGAAGTACAGAGTGGGTACTTCACCACTCTCACTCAGTCTGAGAAGTACAGATTTGAGAAGTACAGAGTGGGTACTTCACCAATCTCATTCAGTCTGTGAAGTGCAGATTGGATACCTGACCAATCTCATTCAGTCTGAGAAGTACATATTGGGTACTTCACCAATCTCACTCAGTCTGAGAAGTACAGATTTGAGAAGTACAGAGTGGGTACTTCACCACTCTCACTCAGTCTGAGAAGTACAGATTTGAGAAGTACAGAGTGGGTACTTCACCAATCTCACTCAGTCTGAGAAGTACATATTGGGTTCTCGCCACTCTCATTCATTCTGAGAAGTACACATCGGGTACTTACCCACTCTCATTCATTCTGAGAAGTATAGATTGGGAACTTACCCACTCTCACTCAGTCTCGTATGACACTAGGCAAAACTGCTAAATATTGTTTTTAGCTCTACTGATCAGAGATCAGCAGAGCTTATGCCGTGGTGCGGCGTCCGTCGTCCGTCTGTCCGTAAACTTTTATTTGTAGCGACTTCACAACTGAAACTACTGGATGGATATTCATGAAACTTTACAGAAATGTTGCCCATAAAGTCTAGTTGATCCTAGCAAAAATTCATGTTGATGTGAAATCCAAGATTGCCGCCAAAGCTAAAAATAGAGTTTTAAAATACAAGTTTGTAGCGACTTCTTCTTGAAAACTATAAGTGATATTGATATGGGACTTTTTCTAAAATGATCAGCATGACATGATGTTGATCCTAGTCAAAAATCGTATTGATTCAACGTTAAACATGGCTGCCAGCGGCCATCTTTGTTTACATAGAGTTATATAGTAAAAACTTGTAGCGACTACTTCTCTGAAGCTACTTGGCGGATTGTCATGAAACTTAACAGGAATGTTGCTCTTGATGTCTAATTGATCCTAGAAAAATTTCAGGTCGGCCGGAAATTCAAGATGGCCGTCACAGCTAAAAATAGATTTTTAAAAAATAAGTTTGTAGCGACTACTTCTTGAAAACTATAAGTGATATTGATATGGGACTTTTTCTAAAATGATCAGCATTACATGATGTTGATCCTAGTCAAAAATCGTTTTGATTCAACATTAAACATGGCTGCCAGCGGCCATCTTTGTTTACATAGAGTTATATAGTAAAAACTTGTAGCGACTACTTCTCTGTAACTACTTGGCGGATTGTCATGAAACTTTACAGGAATGTTGCTCTTGATGTCTAATTGATCCTATCAAAATTTCAGGTTGGCCGGAAATTCAAGATGGCCGTCACAGCTAAAAATAGATTTTTAAAAAATAAGTTTGTAGCGACTACTTCTTGAAAACTATAAGTGATATTGATATGGGACTTTTTCTAAAATGATCAGCATGACATGATGTAGATCCTTGTGGAAAATTATTTTGATTCGACGTTAAACATGGCTGCCAGTGGCCATCTTTGGTTACATAGAGTTATATAATAAAAACTTGTAGCGACTACTCCTCTGAAACTACTTGACGGATGTTTATGAAACTTCACAGGAATGTTGCTCTTGATGTCTAGTTGATCCTTGAAAATTTCAGGTCGGCCGGAAATTCAAGATGGCCGCCACAGCTAAAAATAGATTTAAAATAAATAAGTTTGTAGCGACTACTTCTTCAAAACAATAAGAGATATTGATATGGGACTTTTTCTAAAATGATCAGTATGACATGATGTTGGTCCTTGTCGAAAATCGTTTTGATTTGACCTTAAACATGGCTGCTTTGTTTACATAGAGTTATATAATGAAAACTTGTAGCGACTACTTCTTTGAAACTACCTGACGGATTTTCATGAAACTTCACAGGAATGTTGCTCTTAATGTCTTATTGATCTTAGCAAAATTTCAGGTCGGCCGGAAATTCAAGATGGCCGCCACAGTTAAAAAATAGATTTTCAAAAAACAAGTCTGTAGCGACTACTTCCTGAAATCAAAATCAATCAGTAGAGCTTCAAGGTCATTGACCTCTTGTTAATTTTCTCGCCTTATATTTATGGCAAAAACAAGACAGCAATGCACACAGGATAGTATTCTCTTTGTTTTGACACCAGTTGTAGTCTCGTGTTTTGAAAAATTCTGTAAACTACAAGAACAACTGGAAGTAGAATAAATATGCATTCTAATGCAACTGTTATGTAACACGTTGCTCCATTGGCTAACGTCTCAAATTTGCAACCGTAAAACCCCCGATTTACCGCCTGAAAAATATGTGACGTCATATAATGTTGATACAAACGACGTCATTGGATGACGTCAACAAAATGCTGGCATCCGTGAATTTGAGTTTTCATAGAAAAACAATGTATGTATACTTTTATTTTATATTTGTAGCATTTGAATGGAAAAGCTTTTGAAACGAGATAACCATGCTAAGATTTTCAATCTGGGACGGTATGTGTTGGTTTTAAGGTCTGAAATTATGTAAAACGAAATTTCAGAACGTAAAACCACTCACATACTGTTTTACTAGACATACAATTATTTTGATAATACCAATGCATTCAAAATATAAAATTCTTCAATTTGAGACCATTAATTTTGCAGACTTTTATTTCAAGAAGTGAGTATTTTCTACAGTTACTAGGGGAAAAAAAAAGCTTTTTAAAAGAGGAAGTTGCAGATCTCTGTTATTACATCTTTGAACATTTCTCGCAGTAATTATTGGTCCCTTATTTGTAGACAGTTATAGCTGCATTATAATAATTAATTTGCATATGGTTAACGGATATTTGACCTTTGGAACCGCCTTGTTGATTTTTGTTTTAATTCAGTATCATACTGCAAACTTCTGGGGTACTAGGGAGAATGGTCTTTGAAAAGGTTGGGGAATAGTTAAATAATTATTGGAATAATGCTATAAATGTTGGTGAGCTCATTTCCAGCCTTCTAAATACTAAAAAATGCCCCAGACCCCATTAGACGTTCCAGGGTTCGCCACTAACTTTAGCAGAATTGTGCTTCCATCTTTTCAAAGCTCTGGCTACTATGATTGTGATAAAAGCAATGTTAACCAGTAAGCATCTAAGTCCTTTTGTTCTTAAACTAGCAACATTTTGCTGGTTAAAGCTCATTTCACATATACACCGAAACCGAAACGAGAGTTTCCACATATAAGCCGAAACCGAAACCGAAACGAAAGCGAAACAAAAACATGCACAAATTGGATTTCTAATTTTTTTGGATTTGATCTCAGATAGGTCGCTATTTTTAGAGATTCGGATCAAAATTCGGCTGTTATGTGAAAGCACTAGCCGATTCCCAAACAACAAAAAAAGCTTCGGATCGGTTTTGTTTCTGTTTCGGTGTATGTGAAACGGCCTTTAGAGAAAATAATAAAATACCATTTGAATAGCAAAATATTTTTATACCCCTGCTTTCTCGTCCCGCCATGCAACACATTTTTATTACTTGCATATTTCAAACAGTTTTGAATGGGTTGTTCCCAAACTTCATAATTTTTTTATACTCCTAACAACTGAGGCATAGTATATTATATAGAGTGGAGTCTTGGTGTGGAGTCTTGGAGTGGAGTGGAGTGGAGTGAATAATTGGAGTGACATTTTGGAGTGACCTTGGGGTCAAATTTGGAGTGAATATTTTGGAGTCAATTTTTGGAGTCTAAATTTGGAGTCATATTTTTCTGTACAATTAATAATGTTTTAGAAACTAATAAAAAGTTTCGACTTATGTTTTTTGTTATGTTCGTTTGTTCTTAATGGAGTGAATATTTTGGAGTCAATTTTGGAGTCAAAATTTGAAATCTTATTGTTTCCCTTACTTTTTCGTACAATTAATAACTTTTTAGAAACTAATAAATAGTTTTGACTTTTGTTCTTTGTTATGTTTTTTTGTTCTTAATGGGGTGAATATTTTGGAATTCATTTTGGAGTCCTTACAATTAATAAATATTTAGAAACTAATACATTTACTTGAGTTACTTCAGTCTCTCTGGTACGACTGTCATTGTCTGTGACAAGTACGTGTTAATTGGACTTGACTGATGTATTGGAACTATGTATACCCCTGACACTGGATGTCAGACAATTTGACATCTGTAATGAGGGCGGCGAAAAAGAAATCATCAGTGATTAATAGAAATAAAAACAAACATTTTACTGTTATCGGTCATTTTCCCTGTCCGAACCCAGGACAATGTTTACTTTATCTCTCAAAACAGTGGTTCATTAACTGATTCGTATTGGCAGGGTGGTGGAAGCTTATTTTCACATGATTATCCTAGATTTTCTAATAAGACCAGGTTATGATTCCTTTTCCAATGAATTAAGTATATAGACGATCTTACATGATTATTATTGTGTATTATGTGTTATAGTGTATTATTGATTTTATCCAAAGAATTTATACTCGGTTACGAATGTAAGATTCTATATATCACAGAAGTAAATGAAAAAATCTAAGTCAATAGAAATATCTGCCTGCCTGCCTGCCTGTCTGTCTGTCAGAACACACTTTCGACGACACGTAATAATTTCACTTACAATTTGTGCCAATTTACATTTTTTACGGCGGCAATTTGTAAGAGAAATTTAATGATTGAATTATTCAATATTTTAATCTTCCAATGGGGTGTGAAAAACATTTGGTGAGTTTAAAATACTGCAGCCCAAAGGCTTCTTGTTAACTTTAATTTAACCCTTAGCCCGTTATGAATGTATAATGGTAATGTAATTTGGATCATTCCATTTATGTTACAAAGGGGTGTTTTGGGGGAAATGACTGATGAGCAACCGGACATAGTAAACTCTGATCAGCCTGCGAGTTACTCTGGTTTTACAATGGGCGCAAATGGTTCGGTCTGTGTCTATATGCACTAGTGTATTACGCTAAATAATCCATAGCTTTATTACACTTCTAGAAGTCATGTTATGTGATACCTGTAAAATATATAATTATTTTGATTTTCATGTTATTTTATACGTCAAAACACATACATTTCTTTTAAGACTATGCTTTTTCAGATAAAATAACAATGGGGGATAACAAAATGTTAATTTTATTTTGCATTGCCTTACCATTTTCATATGGTGTTTTCTTAATATAAATCAGGGCTTGGGATAAATGGGTTACTTAACTTTAACTATTGCTTAAAACGTGTGCTTGTTTGATTGTCAACACACTATAACATTATATTATAATAAATGTCTTGCTGAAGCCATTTACTGTTGTGAGACAATTATAACTATCGGACTAATTGCCATGTTCGGGAGCTGAAAGGTCTTCAGGGAATCTGCTTGTTGGGATTGGTGAAGGCAGATGACTGATATATTTGCTACCAAACATTCACATTTCTAACCTGCCATTTAAATGGTTAAACGATTTTAGTTTGTTACCTGTTGGCATTCCATTAATAATGTTTAATTGCTTATACTCATCGCCATTTTGTTTAAACACTACCCGGTCCTGAATATAAAACCTAAAGACTTAAATTGATTCTCATTTGCATTTCACTTTTGTTGCTAAATGTATAAAAAAAAATGCTACTGAAGCGCACATATGCCGAGGTGGCATATTCAAAGCAATACCTTTGGCAGTATTAGAGATATAAGCCTTGGAAAAAACTTTAACCAAATGTTGACGTCGCCGTTACCACCGTCAGATAAGCCAGAGAGCATCTAGAGTAAAGCATGTCTGTTTTTACAAAATGGCGAGACACATGCATCTTCGAAACTATGCAGATTTTGAGCTACATGTGTATGTTGTTAGATGTGTATGGTGTTAGAACTAAATCTTTCCGAGACATTTTGCAGATAATGACAGAAATGCGGAATTCATAAATTCGAGAAAAAAAATCCTCGCTTTCGCGTTATATTATTAATTATAATTCAGTGGCAGTTGTGAAGCTTTAAGTTACTTGTTTAGCAATTTATTTGTTTCCATCATTATATTTGATTGCCATACGAGCATAATTCTAATTTCATATAGATACATTTTCAATTTATCACATGAGAAATAGTTATGTTTCAACATAAAAAAATACTAAAGTAACCCTCACATGTTTAATCTGTTACTTAACACTGCACTGTCCCTATCTTCACTAATTACTCATGTCCCTACTGTGAGGCCTTGACCACAGTATGAACTTTAGATACCCAGACAATTTAACCTCAAAAGATAACAGTGATTATCTTAACAGTCTCCCCCACAAGATACAAAATCAGCTCCTATATGAGCCAGAGATAAAATCATGATACAGTTACAAACTCACCAGGTAGCAGCCTTTTAATGACCCCTAACAAATTAACTGCAATAAAAGTAGCCAGTGCTAATGTGGAACAGCTGGCATATCTGAGAGGCTCATTCTGCAGCAGAACAATAAGATCGAGTATAAATGGACACTATCATGAAATAAAACAATGTACTTGATGAAAATTCAGTTTATTTTATATATAGTGTTACTAGCATAGACCTATTTAATACAAATGGAAATTGTATCAGGTGCTGTAAAATGAGAAAAATATTGTTTTACTTACTAATAGTATACAACAACTTAGATTGTATTTTTAATAATTGTATTTTGCTGTCAAATCTTTGACAGTTCTCAGTAATTATAACATTATCAAAAATAAGTACCCTTTGTAGTAATATAGTATAAATCTATTGATGTACATAATGTGCATGCATATTTAGAAACCCTCATTATCACATCAATATATATACTTAAAACCCTCATTTCACCACATCAATATATATAACCCTCATTTAACCACATCAATATATATAACCCTCACTTAACCACATCAATATATATAACCCTCACTTAACCACATCAATATATATAACCCTCACTTAACCACATCAATATATATAACCCTCACTTAACCACATCAATATATATAACCCTCACTTAACCACATCAATATATATAACCCTCACTTAACCACATCAATATATATAACCCTCACTTAACCACATCAATATATATAACCCTCACTTAACCACATTAATATATATAACCCTCACTTAACCACATCAATATATATAACCCTCAGTTAACCACATCAATATATATAACCCTCATTTCACCACATCTATATATATAACCCTCATTTCACCACATCAATATATATAACCCTCATTTCACCACATCAATATATATAACCCTCATTTCACCACATCAATATATATAACCCTCATTTCACCACATCAATATATATAATCCTCATTTCACCACGTCAATATATATAACTCTCACTTAACCACATCAATATATATAACCCTCATTTCACCACATCAATATATATAACCCTCATTTCACCACATCAATATATATAACCCTCATTTCACCACATCAATATATATAATCCTCATTTCACCACGTCAATATATATAACCCTCACTTAACCACATCAATATATATAACCCTCATTTCACCACATCAATATATATAACCCTCATTTCACCACATCAATATATATAATCCTCATTTCACCACGTCAATATATATAACTCTCACTTAACCACATCAATATATATAACCCTCATTTCACCACATCAATATATATAACCCTCATTTCACCACATCAATATATATAACCCTCATTTCACCACATCAATATATATAATCCTCATTTCACCACGTCAATATATATAACCCTCACTTAACCACATCAATATATATAACCCTCATTTAACCACATCAACATATATAACACTCATTTAACCACATCAATATAATTATATACTCGAGGGCTTAAAAACACCACCAGAAACAACAGATTATATCAAATATTAAAGGGACACACGGCAATCTTTTTTTTTTAAACTCGCGGTGTCCCATTAGTTTTTCTACATTACTTGCATTTGTTCAATTATTAATATTAATTATGAGAAGAGTATAAAGAAAACTCTTTTTGCAAATCACTAACTGTTGATTATATTGTACCAATAATATATTTTAACCTATGAAAATATAAAAAGATAAATTGAAAACTCAAAATTGTATTGACTTATATGCAAGCAGGTTTAAAGTCAAATGATTCTTTATTAATAAATTGAATCGCCATTATTAATGCTTGATAAAAACTCAACAAGATTGCCATGTGTCCCTTTAATATCTTATATTAAAATCAGTTGTGGGTATAAATCATTTCATATTCACTTCATCAAATGAAACTCTCAAAATTGATTATTGTGTTTTTGACAATTTAAAGGGTCGAGACCTTAGTTTAACTGTTGCATGTAAATAATATTGAAACTATATACACGAAGTGTTTTTAAGCTCATTGAATATATGTTTGTTTGCTATTGTCATATTTTACAAACTATTCTGTGTTCTATAGATATGACTTGTTGAAGTGTTAAATAAAGCAATCACAAATAAAGTTACATGTATTAAATACACATACATGATCATGCTTTTTGGTAAGTAAAAAGACAATATGACATACACTTTGTATGATTCTATAACGTATATGCAGGGGTGGATCTAGGATTTTTGAATATTTTAGTTATGATCACATGTAAAAGCTTTATAACATCTTTTAACTTGTTGTCAGAATGTAACTATTTACCTCAGATCTCTGGTTTCATAATCAAGTCTCAGTATCATCTCATAACACACTCAACTCTGTGGATGCTTATCAATCAGCAGTAATAAAACATGGCTGGGCAATGCTGTCCAGGCAATTTATCATGGGCATTAACAAGTGTTTATCTGGACGACCTGCTGGGGGAATAACAGTACTGGTAATGTTTATGATAGCAATGAATTTCTGGGTTTTTTGGTCTGATCTGTACCTTGTAAGTAGGACTGTTAATGGCTCTTTATTGGTCTGACCTTGCACCAAGGGACCAATTTATCTTCGGCCAATGATTCAAAGCTAATAAGTCCTAGTCCTGTTTTATTGAATGCCTATTAAATAAGGTAATTGGTCAACTTAATTGACCCATATTGTTTGCAAATGCAGTGGTCAACCACAATATTCCAGAACCTGGATTAAAATAATAATTATTAGTTGTTGAAATTGGGTAGCTTAATAGACACATGCATTTTTAAGAAATTTATCAATTAATAAATAATTGCATGTGCAAATGAAATAACTCAAGTAATGGTATTAGTTTCTAATAAGTCAATTGTAAGGACTCCAAATTTAGACTCCAAAAATTTACTCTAAAATATTCACTCCATTAAGAACAAAAGAGCATAACAAAGAACAAATCGGAACTGTTTATTAGTTTCTAAAAAGTTTACAGAAAAATATGACTCCAAATTTAGACTCCAAAAATTGACTCCAAAATATTCACTCCAAATTTGACCCCAAGGTCACTCCAAAATGTCACTCCAAGGTCACTCCAATTATTCACTCCACTCCACTCCAAGACTCCACACCAAGACTCCACTCCATATAATATACTATGCCAACAACGGATGACCTTATGTCCCACTATATTACCCTTTGTTGTTGATTGCCTAATTTATTACAGAATTATGGCCCTTTGTTTGAATTGGAATATAAAAAATATTCATCCCCTTCAGTGATAATTCTAGTTTTCTGTAAAAGTAAAATTATCTTAGTCATTTATTTTTATACCTTGTGTATAAAATACAGTAAAATTTAATGTTTACAATTTATAAATTTAGGTTTTGATGAAGAAGTATCTCTTTCCAGAAATAAGCTATTTTTAAAACAAATAAATTGATAAAATAATATAAATTGATGAAATAACCTATATCGGGTTTAATTTAACTTAATCAGAATAGGAAGATGATTGCATTTAGCTCATTTAACCCTTAACCCATAACATATATATATATATTGGACTGTTCTTTCTTTGAATTAAGACCATTCCATTTATGTGACAAAGGGGTGTTTTTGGGAAAATGCCAGATCAGCAGCCAGACATCGTAAACCCTGATAAGCCTGCCATTTACTCGCAGGCTGATCTGGGTTTACAATGGACGCAAAGGCTATTATAGTCGTGCTTAGCGGGTTACAGTTTAAGGTGAACATATAGCAAGATTGCCATGTGTTCCTTTAAAAAGCACTTACCACATACCCCATTTAAAAAGCCTCTGAGAGCGTTGCATTTTACAAAAGGGGAGTGAGGTTTGTGTTGTGGGGAGTGGGGAGCGTTATGAGACCATAAAAACATTCATTTTGTTTGATGTTTTTTTTTACATATTATAAGCTTGGGCTGAGGTATTTTTTCTCAATGATCTAGACCTTATATATGTATGTAATCTAGACCTTATAATATATATACATATAATTTTTGTGGCCCCATATCAATGCCTGTTTGAACAAAGGACAGAGGGCGTTTATTAGGGGAGAGTGTTAATATAGGGATATAAGGTATACCCCCATAATCATAATTTTATTCGTAGTCATACACCGCTTATTAAGTCGACGCGGTATGTAATCTTTAATTGAGTTTGAAGTACTTAACTTGGATTATGTGGGTACAGTCTGCTGTTCAAACTATAATATGTTAATTTTCAAACTTAGCAGGGATGATAGAATTTGTGTGGAGAGTTAGTGTATAATATTAACATTAAATTTACCTGAGGTCCCCAGGTGTTAATTAAAACAACTCATTTTAAACATACCCTCAGGTAAATAGTTATATGCAGCATGTTTAGCCTTCCTTAACATATACAATACCTGTACTATAAGTAAACTGATTGGCCTTGCACACTACCTGTTTTATGCATAAGCACAGTGTTCATGGGAAACATCATAATTATAAATACAATAGTGCACACATGAGGTATTTAAACTATTTATTTGCATATAATTTACCAATGTTGATTATATTTTATTGATTGGATTGTTCAATTCCCTGAGTTATAAGGCTTACAAATACTTTGTCAACTGTTTCATTTTACATATTAATAAATATAGTTTGCCTTTAAAGGGGTAACATCAGGCGTATTGTAGAAGAATCTTGTTCCAATTCATGATAAAAATGTCATAATCCAAATATGGTGTTAAAATGCTTAATGAAACTAACCTGCCAAATAACAGCAAACCTATACTACAAAATTGTTTCTCAAAACTCAATCCAGATGTTCAGGTCATATAATAATGTATATTATTAATTAACTTAACAATATTAGCCGTGTTTTACTAGAAACTCTACACACAATACGACGCAAACTCGGCCAACATGAACCGGAAGTCGGCCAATATGAAAAAACAAGGCCAATATGAAGAAACTCGTCGATACGAGATTAAAGTAACGTCATTCACGTTAAGTTACGTCATCCGCGCTCGCTTTTTGAAATATAAATGAAATTAATGCTACTATAAATAAACGCAAATTATACTGTAGTGACTGTTAATTAATAAAATTGTCATTAATTAAGTGGTTTCATATTGTCCGAGTTATTGGTCCTCGGACTGTCATATTGGCCCGTGGCCTTCGGCCTTGAGCCAATATGACAGTCCTTGGACCAATTACTGGGCCAATATGAAACCACTTAATTAATAACATCATATGATTGTGCTGATTAAAAGTATAGTTTTTCATGGGTTCTTAAAATATCCGTGATTGAATATGCCTAAAATGAATTATGAGTTGGTAACTCATAATTCGATGCTTCATTTTTGGGGTTTGACCAGGCTGGTTAAAGCCATTTATAGTGTGTCTATAGAGTTGGATTCTCATAATATAAAGTTATATATATATACCTCGTTGTCAGTAAATTTAGAAACTGTGTACATAATTATTATGTTGTAAAATTTGGCTATTATTGGCGGGATAGCTATTTTAAATAAACCCTGGTACATAAGCTAGAGTAGCACATATGGCTGTACAGAATAAATGTTCTTGAAAATAAGGAGCAATTGTGGGCTCATTCATTTGTTTTGGTCCTGAAGAATAGAAACATCATTATTTGTCAATTTTAACCCTTAACCCCTACATATATATAAAGGACTGTTCTTTCTTTGAATTAAGACCATTCCATTTAAGTGACAAAGGGGTGTTTTGGGGAAAATTACTGCAGCAGCTGGACATTGTAAACCCTCATCAGCCTGCGATTTACTCTCTGGCTGATTTGGTTTACAATGAATGCAAAGGCTATTATAGTTGTGCTTAGCAGGTTAAGGGTTAAGTTGACCTCTAGACTGACACATGAAGCCCGATTTAACCATAGTAATACCGTGTGACTCTCTTTTTATTAAAATATACTAAAAATGCTAAAAAACAAACCAAAAGCATATTGGATAATTATACCCTAGCAAAATTAAGTTTAGGGAATATACTGGACTCTTCAAGAGTTATAGCCATACTCGTGAAACTTTATAGGTAACTTGTACATACTGACCCCAATACATGTACATTTGGGGTCAGTAGGTTCAAGGTCACCATGACCTGATAATGAAATGCCTTGTCGGCTCTATTAACTCTTCAAGACTTGTAGCTACTCGTGAAACTTCACAGGTAAATTGATCATCTTAAGAGGATGAACCCTATATATTTTGGGGTCAGTGGGTTCAAGCTCATGATCAATAGCTCTTTAATATTGTTAGACTTACAGGTAGACTGTCAAAGGTACACTTCCATTGTCCCAGCAGGGGTATATCAGTCAGCCCTTCCAGACAACAGTTCTAGTTAAAAGCCTTTTTTCAGACATTCCAGTATGTATTTTGTTATTAAAATTTAAAAGATCTACGATATGTAAGTATATCGGTATGTAAGTATATCGGTATGTAAGTATATCGGTAGTACTCATGAATCTAATGTCTATTTAATTACACTATACAAGAAATAGTTTGTGACACTGATCTTGTTTAAATCAACCGTCTATTTTTGCCCAAGGCTATGTGGTGAGATGTTCTAAAATTATAATACGGGTGTATTATAATTTTGAAAAAAGTGAAAAAAGTGAACACAAAATATCTGACATTTGCGAGATTTGTTAATGTGATTTTATGTCACAAAATTCGTCTTGCATGAAATTATACCTTTCCAGCGATCAAAATAGTGTGTGTGTTGTTGAATGTATATACCAGTAAGTTGTGGTTCGGACATAGACAGAAGTGGTCAAGTTTGTAAGGTGAAGTAGTTGGGAATATTTTTTGTTATGAAAAACTAAGTTTGAAATAATATATAAGGCCTTAATGAGGGCAATATTTGACAAAAATAAATACTTGGATTGGGCCTAATTTTTCTTTTACTGAAAATAACAGCGCTGTAGCTCAGTGAATAAGGCCTTGGCTTTAGAGCTACAGAACTCCGACCCTATTGGGTTTTCTCCTTGGCAGAGACATATCTAATGGGAAAAATGCATTTGTCATCTCATCTCCCAATGCTTTGTCATCTCATCTCCCAATGCTTTGTCATCTCATCTCCCAATGCTTTGTCATCTCATTTCCCAATGCTTTGTCATCTCATCTCCCAATGCTTTGTCGTCTCATCTCCCAATGTGATGTCGTCTCATCTCCCAATGCTTTGTCGTCTCATCTCCCAATGCTTTGTCATCTCATCTCCCAATGCTTTGTCATCTCATCTCCCAATGATTTGTCATCTCATCTCCCAATGATTTGTCATCTCATCTCCCAATGCTTTGTCATCTCATCTCCCAATGCTTTGTCGTCTCATCTCCCAATGCTTTGTCGTCTCATCTCCCAATGCTTTGTCGTCTCATCTTCCAATGGTTTGTCGTCTCATCTCCCAATGCTTTGTCATCTCATCTCCCAATGCTTTGTCGTCTCATCTCCCAATGCTTTGTCATCTCATCTCCCAATGGTTTGTCGTCTCATCTCCCAATGCTTTGTCGTCTCATCTCTCAATGCTTTGTCGTCTCATCTCTGATGCTTTGTTGTCTCATCTCCCAATGCTTTGTCGTCTCATCTCCCAATGCTTTGTCGTCTCATCTCTCAATGCTTTGTTGTCTCATCTCTGATGCTTTGTCGTCTCATCTCCCAATGCTTTGTCGTCTCATCTCCCAATGCTTTGTCGTCTCATCTCCCAATGCTTTGTCATCTCATCTCCCAATGCTTTGTCATCTCATCTCCCAGTGCTTTGTCGTCTCATCTCCCAATGCTTTGTCATCTCATCTCCCTGTGCTTTGTCATCTCATCTCCCAATGCTTTGACATCTCATCTCCCAATGATTTGTCATCTCATCTCCCAATGATTTGTCATCTCATCTCCCAATGCTTTGTCGTCTCATCTCCCAATGCTTTGTCATCTCATCTTCCAATGCTTTGTCATCTCATCTCCCAATGCTTTGTTGTCTCATCTCCCAATGCTTTGTCGTCTCATCTCCCAATGCTTTGTCGTCTAATCTCCCAATGCTTTGTCGTCTCATCTCCCAATGCTTTGTCGTCTCATCTCCCAATGCTTTGTCATCTCATCTCCCAATGCTGTGTCATCTCATCTCCCAGTGCTTTGTCGTCTCATCTCCCAATGCTTTGTCATCTCATCTCCCTGTGCTTTGTCATCTCATCTCCCAATGCTTTGACATCTCATCTCCCAATGATTTGTCATCTCATCTCCCAATGATTTGTCATCTCATCTCCCAATGCTTTGTCGTCTCATCTCCCAATGCTTTGTCATCTCATCTTCCAATGCTTTGTCATCTCATCTCCCAATGCTTTGTTGTCTCATCTCCCAATGCTTTGTCGTCTCATCTCCCAATGCTTTGTCGTCTAATCTCCCAATGCTTTGTCGTCTCATCTCCCAATGGTTTGTCGTCTCATCTCCCAATGCTTTGTCATCTCATCTCCCAATGATTTGTCGTCTCATCTCCCAATGCTTTGTCGTCTCATCTCCCAATGCTTTGTCATCTCATCTCCCAGTGCTTTGTCGTCTCATCTCCCAGTGCTTTGTCATCTCATCTCCCAATGATTTGTCATCTCATCTCCCAATGATTTGTCATCTCATCTCCCAATGCTTTGTCATCTCATCTCCCAATGCTTTGTCATCCCATCTCCCAATGCTTTGTCGTGTCATCTCTGATGCTTTGTCGTCTCATCTCCCAATGCTTTGTCATCTCATCTCCCAATGCTTTGTCGTCTCATCTCCCAATGCTTTGTCGTCTCATCTTCCAATGCTTTGTCGTCTCATCTCCCAATGCTTTGTCGTCTCATCTCCCAATGCTTTGTCGTCTCATCTCCCAATGCTTTGTCGTCTCATCCCCTAATATTTTGTCATCTCATCTCCCAATGCTTTGTCATCTCATCTCCCAATGATTTGTCATCTCATCTCCCAATGCTTTGTCGTCTCATCTCCCAATGCTTTGTCGTCTCATCTCCCAATGCTTTGTCATCTTCATTAAAGGGACACAGAGCAATTTTTAAAGTTCTCAAACACTAAAGTTACTCCTCAATTTATTAATCAAGTATTGTTGTGATACTTGCTAGCATATTTATCAATAAATTCCTATTAAGCACCCCCAGGGGCACTACATTTTGCAAAAGAGGGGCTTTTAGTTGAGTTTTTTTTTTTTAGCAAAGGCCAGCAGAGCTTATGGGATGGCAAGTTCTCCATCATCGTCTTTTTAACTTTTGCCTTGTGAACACTCTAGCACCTGCATTATTAATCAGATCTTTACCAAACTTTACCAGGGTCTTTATGTCAAGGAAAGGTCGGACAAGTTTGAAAACCAGCCAAATTGGATCAGTAATACCGGAGTTATGGCCCTTGTTTTTTTATGCAAAATACTGTTTTCTGCCTTGTGAACATTCTATCACCTTCATTTATTATTTGATCTTTACCAAACTTACACAGATTGTTAATATCAATGTAAGCTCATATAAGTTTGAAAACCAGCCAAATCGTATTAGTAACAGCCCTTGATTTAGTTAAAATGCTGTATTTTGCCTTGTTAAGACGATAAGGCTTTCTTTGGCCAGATTTTAACGAAACTTTGCAGGGATGATTAGTACCAAACCTAGTTATATAAATCGTCGCCACGTTCCAGTTGAATGATTTTTGGCAGAATTATGGCCCTTTAAAGGTTTTAATAGACAAATTTTGTCCGGACTTTTTTTCCTGAACCACTGGCCAGATTTCAGCAAAGCTTTGCAGGGATGATCATGACTATGTTCTGCTTGAATGATTTTTGTCTGAGTTATGACCCTTTAAAGGTTTTACTACACAAAATTTATCTGGACAATTTTTCTTGAACTCTTGACTGGATTTCAAAGAAACTTTGCAGGGATGATCTGAGTATCAAGCCTAGTTATGCATGTAATCACCGTATTTTGCTTGAAAGATTTTTGACTGAGTTATGTCCCTTTAAAGGTTTTAATACACAAATTTTGTCCGGATTACGTTCTCCTGAACCCCTGACCGGATTTCAGTGAAACTTTGCAGGGATGATCAATAGCAGGCTTAGTTGTGCATTTCATCGCCGTGTTCCGGTTGAATGATTTTCTGAGTTTGAATGAGTTATAGCCCTTTAAAGTTTTTGATACACAACTTTATCCTGACTTAGTCTCTTCTGAACTCCTGGCCGAATTTCAATGAAATTTGGCAGGGATGATGAGTACCAAGCCTAGTTGCGCCTATCATCACTCTGTTCTGGTTGAATGGATTATGGCCTAATACATACACAATGTTTATCCAGACAATTTTTCCTGAACCCCTGGCTGGATTTCAGTGAAACTTGGCAGGATTGATCAGTACCAAGCCTAGTTGCACATGTTGTTGTCGTGTTTCTCATCAAAGACTCCATATAGCCAGTAGAACGATACAGGCCCTCTTGGGCCACTTGTATTGTTTTTATCTTAAATTATTTGGATATTAAAATTGAAATTTGAATGCAATCATTTACATATAAAACAATTTAGATTAAATTCAGATACACAGATCAAATATCAATAAAATGAGGCCACAATAAAAAAATCCTAGATTCTCATTCCCTCCCTCCCCGAGTTGCCTTTCGACCACAAATTTCTTTAAAATGACAGAAATTTGGATTAAAACTGATAAAAAACTTTTTTAAAAAATTCACACAATGCCCAAATTTTACTACCGTATTTTACCTTGTATAGTACGCAGTTTTTTTACCACTTTTACGGTTTCCGAAAGGGGGGTGCATACAATATAAGGAAACAATAAAAAGAACTTTTTTTTTTTTGCAGAAAATCGATGTCTGGCCCTGGGAAGAAAAACCTTGACGACGAACAGACATCGAGACAGAAAAGTGTGAATACCGATAATACACAATTTTTTCGTAATTTACTCGCGTCATATAAGTAATATATTGACTTAATTCGAATTATAAATGAATAAAGTGTATTATGATGCTTGTTTTTGTATAAATGTTTGCATGTTTGTTGTAAAACTTCAATAAATTGTGTGAAAAAATCGTCCCTCCATTTGTTGTTTATATCGCGTGACGTAATATCACGTGACTTCCAGCTGTTTAGACATTAGACTGGTACATGGAGTATTGTTACAGTTCTATTCTATTCTAATATTTATAGGATTTTATTTAATATTTTATAAAAAATTAATGAAGTTTTTGCTTTATTTTGAAAGACATATATTTTAGACGTCGTAGAAAGGCAGAATCACCCTACTTTGAAATGGCTATTATTCAATAATGCTTGTGAAAACCTGCTTACCGGTACACATTTGATGATTGATAATTGGGTCAAACAAAATCGCACCTCGGCTGCAGTATGACCACCTGGTATGACACATTATAAACACGGGGTAGAGTGGGTTATTCCATTTCTATAATCCTTTGAAGTCGCCGTGAGTAGCGACTATTTCTGAGGATGCACTTTGACACGCCGTGTGACCTTTACCAGATTTAGCCACGAGGTACAGGTAATTGATCACGCGTTACAATTGTGCTACACTTACGATAAGCACTGGTTCCCGTGAATACACAATGTTAGTATAATCGGCGTAATGGATTACGGTAACCAACGACTCTGTTGTGTTTTAGTAGATGTAATTATCGGATTACGGACAATTATCTGCGGCATTATAATTGGCTCTTTGATGAGATGATACAATATAGGTACTCCCCTGAAGATTGGCAATTAATGATATAAGTAATTATATTTACTTTTGTACGCTAATTTTCTCGATCGTGATTTTTTTTTTTTTTTCTTTTTTTTTCAACCTTTTATTTTCGTTGAATGGTTCATCTAGGAAAACGAATATTTTGATGCGTATTATACACGGAAACAACTTTTTTACCCCAGTTTTGACCTCTGAGAAGGGGGTGCGTACTATACACGGGTGCGTACTATACAAGGTAAAATACGGTATAATGTGTATGAAATTCTAACAATAATATTATATCGGCCTGAATTTCTATACCCGCCCCGCACCCCCCAACCCCACATTGTTTTAGCCCTGTTTTCTGATGGTATAAACTGGCTATATAATTTATTATTCACTGAAAAATTGAATAGTCGAGCTGAGCTGTTCTTCGACAGCTCTTGTTTTTTTCGTTAATCTACCATAGCTTTAAAGTTTTTTGGCCATGTTTTGTTTAATGAATATGTTTATGTTTTAATCGGAATCAATACACAACAATAGATAAGATATTTACAAGTCACACATTGCAATGTTTGTGAAAAGCGAGAATAAGATTTTAGTTGATTACGTAGAAAACTATGAACAAATTAATCCAGTTCAGATTTACCTCATTTCCCCGTGCAGTCACGCATTGGTTAAAGTAATATCTACGTCATGCAAATAATACTTATTTTTACATACAACTTAGTAGCGGTTTTAAATATATGTATTTCTCCAGAACTGTTCATATGATGTTTAAGCGTTAAATATTTTAATTGATTATACTAGAAAAAGGGTGGCCATTTATCTTTAAATATATTATTGGTGCAAGATAATCAGCCATTAGTTACAGATTTGACTATTTAAGTAAGTATTAACCCTTAACCCCTACATATATATAATGGACTGTTCTTTCTTTGAATAAAGATCATTCCATTTATGTGACAATGTACTCGCAGGCTGATCTGGGTTTACCGTGGACACAAAGGCTATTATAGTCATCCTTAGCGGGTTAAGGGTTAAAAATGACCGTTCATCTTTGTCTTCATCTAATATTAATTCGTCGTTTTCTGATTGTAGATTATAGTGTCCATGTTATCAGTACCAGCCATATTTTACCGTCCGAAGGGTAGAGAAGAAGATTCGGATGCTGCGAGAGAAAAGTTTCAGGTTGCGGAGAGCGACCATCTGACCTACCTCAATGTGTATTTACAGTGGAAGAGAAATGGGTAAAGTCATATCTGTTGATTCCTTTAGATTGGTTTTACTATAGATTATTTTAGCATATTCCATAGTTGATTATACAGAGATAGGCAATCTGGGAAGGAATGTTTGTTTAGATAATGTACCTCTCTGAAATGAGACTCAACCTTTATTCCAGAAAAGGTATTTTTAAGTTGCCTGCTTGGCCATACTTCAAAAGTTTTTGACCTATGTTCATGAAACTTTACACACATATTCATCTTACTTCAGCGAATGTCGATATACCTTTCCAGTAACTCTGACTTTAATTTTGGCATAGTAATGCCCCTTTTCATAAAACTTTAACCTGCAAGCTGACCTAGCTCATAACTTCAAATAAGCACATTTCAGGCAACTAAGTGTTCCGTGGAACACTGTTATAGTTTTTTGCTAAATGTTACTCTTAAAGCCAGAAAAGCTTTTTTAATTTATATGCAAAAATAAAATATATATAGGGACCTGCAGAAACCACTTCGTCCAAACACAACGGCATCAAAGGTCATGCATCCATCATTCCATCCATCCCATCCCATCCCATCCCATCTCTCTCTCTCTCTCTCTCTCTCTCTCTGTCTCTCTCTCGCTCTCACTCTCTCTCTCTCTCCCTTTCTCTCTCTCTCTCTCGCTCTCTCTCTCTCTCTCGCTCTCTCTCTCTCTTTCTGCAAGCATGCATGCATCCATCATTCCATCCATCCCATCCCATCTTTATGAGTCATTATACCACATTCAGTATCATATCATTCTAAAATAAGCTTGCTTCATTTCCAAGCTTAGATGTGGACAAGCAGGTTATGCATTCAAACCTTCTGAATATGGAAGACATATAAATGATCCTCATGAGTGTGTTCAAGCATTGTTAAACATATTGCTTTACTTGTAGCATGCTATCAGCAGTCATATTGTCAGCCATAAATCAACCATGCACAATTTTGTTTGTTATATTAAACTTGCAATAAATATAAGTACATGTACACTATTGCGTCTTTCAAGGACTCAGAAAAAAAAATCAGAAAAAATCAGATATTTGAGCTGCGTCATAATTGTCACGTTGAATGGTGTGGTGGTGTAATGGTTAGCATTCTTGCCCAGAAAGCAAGCCGATCCGTGGTTCAATTCCCGACTGCGGTACGCCAAATTTTGAAAGCTATTTTTCTGAATATTAAATTTTCAATAAATAGTTTTAGATATACTGGTGCTCAGGTAGTGATTTTGATACACAGGGTAACAAAAAATCTAAAATTTGCAACTAAAGTATGAATAAACACACTAGACTTAGTGTTGTCCGGGTGTATGCGTGTCAATTTGTTAGTTTGTCCATTCATGTGTAAGTCCGTCCATCTGTGCATCCGATTTTCATTTCTTAATATCTTCTTTACTTACAGGATTTTCACCAAACTTCCTTACAATGTTCCAAACTTCCTTACAATGTTCCTTATATACATCTAACATCATGATTGTGTAAAATTTGCGTCGCTGTGACCTATGTTTGATGAAATATAGGTCCCACCAGGTCTATGCTACGACATGCATCCCCCACTGTTAATGACATGAACTAAATTAAAATATGTAAGGAATAAAAGTCTCTTGGGATTGACATTGGTGTTGGTCAAATCAACAATCTTGACTTCTTCATAATAGGGCTCGACCTGTAGGCCGTGGCAGGGCTCGTCCTGTAGGCTCGACCTGTAGGCCGTGGCAGGGCACGACCTGTAGGCCGTGGCAGGGCACGATCTGTAGGCCGTGGCAGGGCTCGACCTGTAGGCCGTGGCAGGGCTCGTCCTGTAGGCCGTGGCAGGGCTCGTCCTGTAGGCCGTGGCAGGGCTCGACCTGTAGGCCGTGGCAGGGCTCGTCCTGTAGGCCGTGGCAGGGCTCGTCCTGTAGGCCGTGGCAGGGCTCGACCTGTAGGCCGTGGCAGGGCACGACCTGTAGGCCGTGGCAGGGCTCGACCTGTAGGCCGTGGCAGGGCTCGTCCTGTAGGCCGTGGCAGGGCTCGACCTGTAGGCCGTGGCAGGGCACGACCTGTAGGCCGTGGCAGGGCTCGACCTGTAGGCCGTGGCAGGGCTCGTCCTGTAGGCCGTGGCAGGGCTCGACCTGTAGGCCGTGGCAGGGCTCGACCTGTAGGCCGTGGCAGGGCTCGTCCTGTAGGCCGTGGCAGGGCTCGTCCTGTAGGCCGTGGCAGGGCTCGACCTGTAGGCCGTGGCAGGGCTCGTCCTGTAGGCCGTGGCAGGGCTCGTCCTGTAGGCCGTGGCAGGGCTCGACCTGTAGGCCGTGGCAGGGCACGACCTGTAGGCCGTGGCAGGGCTCGACCTGTAGGCCGTGGCAGGGCTCGTCCTGTAGGCCGTGGCAGGGCTCGACCTGTAGGCCGTGGCAGGGCTCGACCTGTAGGCCGTGGCAGGGCTCGTCCTGTAGGCCGTGGCAGGGCTCGTCCTGTAGGCCGTGGCAGGGCTCGACCTGTAGGCCGTGGCAGGGCTCGTCCTGTAGGCCGTGGCAGGGCTCGTCCTGTAGGCCGTGGCAGGGCTCGACCTGTAGGCCGTGGCAGGGCTCGTCCTGTAGGCCGTGGCAGGGCTCGACCTGTAGGCCGTGGCAGGGCTCGACCTGTAGGCCGTGGCAGGGCTCGTCCTGTAGGCCGTGGCAGGGCTCGACCTGTAGGCCGTGGCAGGGCTCGACCTGTAGGCCGTGGCAGGGCTCGACCTGTAGGCCGTGGCAGGGCTCGTCCTGTAGGCCGTGGCAGGGCTCGACCTGTAGGCCGTGGCAGGGCTCGACCTGTAGGCCGTGGCAGGGCTCGACCTGTAGGCCGTGGCAGGGCTCGTCCTGTAGGCCCTGGCCTTCTAGTGTATCCTTTGCATCAACAATTTCATTAAAACATCAAAGAATAAAAAGATGAAAAGCAATTTATATCGCAATAAAAAAAGTGTTCAGTAGTTTGTATAGTCACTGCTCTTACCCTATGATATAGGTTATTTAGTTACCCGTTATGCATCAGCGTTTGAGGTAATTGCATTGATTCTTCACTGGGTTAATAGAGCAGACCCAAAGTTTTATTTTGTCTTATATTGGGTTTATGAAACTATTTATACAATTCTTTTGAGATACTTTACATCAACCCAAATGGTTCAGAACGTTGTTTTACAGAGTATATAATGTCTACACCTTAGAGGATCTAAATATAGAAACAACCTGATTGTTTATTTTACATTAAGTTTTAAACATGATCACCAGAACCAAAATAAAAATACTGGATACTTTTGTTTTTAGCCACTCTTACAAAACTCCTTGTAGTTCTTTTGATATGCCCTATAGGGACGTATTATGTTGTGGCGCTGTCCGTCCGTCCGTCATTCTGTCCATTAACTTTTACCTGACAAGTGTCTAATAACTTTAAAATTATGAAGTCTGCAACAATGAAAACTAGTAAACATGTTCCGCATGATCCAATGAATACCATAAATCTCTTGTTCATATTTGTTTAATTATTGCCCTTTGAAAAAGGTTTAACCTGGAACTTAACCTTGTATTATACAAGTAATTGTGGCTAATAACTTTCAAAGTATTACGTGTTCAACAATGAAACTTGATCCAGTGAATACATCTTGTAAAGGTGCATAATTCTCAGATTCATATTTTTTTCAATTATATCCCTTTGAAAATGGTTAAACCTGAAACTTAACCTTCCCAACAAAGGGCGCATATACCCCTCTAGGCGGTGCTCTTGTTCTTTTTATCAGTATATTCCTACAACAACTTCCTGCATTAATTTACTGGTAATTTAAATTTTAAATAAGAGGTCAATGACCTTGAAGCTCTACTGATATATTTTGTTAGCCAGATCAGCCATGGGAACCTGTGAAGTTTTATGGAAATAAGTAGTCGCCACAGATTTTTCCTGTATCACACTATGTAAACAAAGATGGTCACTGGCGGCCATGTTTGACATAGAATCAAAATTAATTTCAAAGATCAGCAGAGCTTATGCCGTGCGTCGTCCGTCCTTCTGTCCGTCCGCAAACTTATTTTGTGGCGACTACTCCTCTGCAACTACTTGATGGATGTTCATGAAACTTCTCAGGATTGTTGCTCTTGATGTCTAGTTGATCCTAGCAAAAATTCAGGTCGGCCAGACATTCAAGATGGCCGCCACGGCTAAAAATAGATTTAAAAAAATGTGATTTTGTGGCGACTACTGCTCAAGTAATATTGAATTGGAACTTTACCAAAATGACTGGTGCGACATGTACTTGGTCCTAACCAAGATTCATTTCGATTCAATGTCAAACATGGCCGCCAGTGGCCATCTTTGTTTACATAGAGTTATATAGGAAAAACTTGCGGCGACTACTCCTCTAAAACTGCTGAACGAGTTTTCGTGAAACTTTATAAGAATGTTGCTCTTGATGTCTAGTTGATCCTAGCAAAAAATCAGGTTAGCCGGAAATTCAAGATGGCCGCCATGGCTAAAAATAGATTTTAAAAATGTGACTGGCGACTACTTCTCAAAAACCATAAGTGATATTTATTTGGAACCTTTACCAAAATGACCGCCATGACATGTAGTTGGTCCTAACCAAAGTTCATTTTGATTGGATGTCAAATATGGCCGCCAGTGGCCATCTTTGTTTACACAAAGTTATATAGGAAGAACTTGTGGCGACTACTCTGATGAAACTGCTTGACGGATTTTCATGAAACTTCATAGGAATGTTGCTCTTGATGTCTAGTTGATCCTAGCAAAAAGTCAGGTCGGTCGGAAACTCAAGATGGCCACCAGGGCTAAAAATAGATTTAAAAAATGTGACTGTGCCGACTACTTTTCAAAAACCATAAGTGATATTGATTTGGAACCTTTACCAAAATGACTGCCATGACATTTTGTTGGTCCTAACTAAAGTTCATTTTGATCGGATATCAAACTTGGCCGCCAGTGGCCATCTTTGTTTACACACGATTTATATAGGAAAAACTTGTGGCGACTACTCCAGACCTCTAAAACTACGCGACGGATTTTCATGGAACTTCACAGAAATGTTGCTCTTGAGGTCTAGATGATTCTAGCAAATATTCAGGTCGGTAGGTAATCCAAGATGGCCACCACTGCTAAAAATAGATTTAAAAATGCGACTTTGTGGCAACTACTTCTCAAAAACTGTAAGTGACATTGAATTGGAACCTTTACCAAAATGACTGGTGCGACATATACTTGGTCCTAACAAAGATTCATTTTGATTCGATGTCACACATTGCCGCCAGCGGCCATCTTTGTTTACATAGAGTTATATAGGAAAAACATTTGGCGACTACTCCTCTGAAACTACTTGATTGATTTTCATGAAACTTCACAGGAATATTGCTCTTAATGTCTAGCTGATCCTAGCAAAAATTCAGGTTGGCCGCAATGGATAAAAATAGATTTAAAAATGTGATTTTGTGGTGACTACTGCTCAAAAAACATAAGTGATATTGATTTGGAACCTTTACCAAAATGACTGGCACAACATCTTTCAGGCTGATCAGAGTTTGCACTGTCTGGGTGCTCATCAGTCATTTGATCGAAACACCCCTTTGTACTATAAATGGACTGGTCCAAATAAAAGAAAAAGGACAGTCCATTAACCACTCATAGAGGGGTAAGGATTTAAGTCTCCTTTTTATTTTTGGCTCTCAGAAAAAGACAGAAAAGAATTGTAGGATTTTAAGATTTTATTTTCATTCTGATTTTCCGACTATAACCTGAGACAAGAGCAAATCTACTTGTACTGGTGATACATAATTCTCAGCAGAAATTATATAACATGACCTGTGACCTGCTAACACACCTGCTATAATTCTGGCGTGGGGTTGGAGGGTAGGGGGCAACATATATGTGTAAGAACCTATGTGTAAGAATTGTCCAAAACAACACCGAAATATGTAAAAAAAAATATAGTTTCGATGGGGTGTGGCAACATACCTATATATATATATATATGTGTAAGAATTAACCAAAACAACACAGAAATATGTAAAAAATAAAAATGAAATAAAAATGTTCCACTTTCGAGTGTGTGTATGTGTGTGTGTGTTGGGGGTGTGCGGGGGACAACATAGCTAGGTGTAATAATTGACCAAAACAACACAGAAATATGTAAAATAATTAAAAATCGAGTTTTAAGTGGAGGTGGGGGTGTGGGGTGGTGGAGGGGGCATGGAGGGGAGGGGGCAACATAGCTATGTGTAAGAATTGACCAAAACAACACAGAAATATGTAAAAAAAAAAAATAACAATCGAGTTTTGAGTGTGTGTGGGGGGTTGGTAGGGGGAGGGCAACATCTATGTGTAAGAAGCCATGTAAGAATTGACCAAAACAACACAAAAATATGTAAAAAAAAAGAAATAACAATCAAGTTTTGAGTGGGGATGGGGGAGACATAGCTATATATGTATATATGTGTAAGAATTGACCAAAACAACACAGAAATATGTAAAAAAAAAAAGAAATAACGATCAAGTTTTGAGTGGGGGTGGGGGAGAGACGGGGTGTGGGGTGGGGGGCAACATAGCTATGTGTAAGAATTGACCAAAACAACACAGAAATATGTAAAAAAAACAAAAACAAAAAAATCTAGTTTTGAGTGGGGGTGGGGGAGAGGCGGGGGTGTGGGGTGGTGTAGGGGGCATGGAGGGAAGGGGGCAACATAGCTATGTGTAAGAATTGACCAAAACAACACAGAAATATGTAAAAAAAAAAAAAAAAAATAGCAATCGAGTTTTGAGTAGGTGTGGGGGTGGGTAGGGGGAGGGCAACATCTATGTGTAAGAAGCCATGTAAGAATTGACCAAAACAACCCAAAAATATGTAAAAAAAAAAAAAATAACAATCAAGTTTTGAGTTGGGGTGGGGGAGACATAGCTATATATGTATATATGTGTAAGAAATGACCAAAACAACACAAAAATATGTAAAAAAAAAAGAAATAACAATCAAGTTTTGAGTGGGGGTGGGGGAGACATAGCTATATATGTATATATGTGTAATAATTGACCAAAACAACACAGAAATATGTAAAATAATTAAAAATCGAGTTTTGAGTGGGGGTGGGGGAGAGGCGGGGGGTGGGGGTGGAGTGGGGCATGGAGGGGAGGGGGCAACATAGCTATGTGTAAGAATTGACCAAAACAACACAGAAATATGTAAAAATAAATAAATAACAATCGAGTTTTGAGTGGGGGTGGGGGAGAGGCGGGGTGTGGGGTGGGGGGCAACATAGCTATGTGTAAGAATTGACCAAAACAAAACAGAAATATGTAAAAAAAAATGAAATAACTTTCGAGTTTTGAGTTGGGGTGACGGGTGGGGAGAGGCGGGGGTGGAGTGTGGGGAGGGCAACATATATGTGTAAGAAGCTATGAATTTACCAAAACAACATAGAAATATGTAAACAAATAAAAATAAAAATATTACATTTTCGAGTATGGGGGGGGGGGGGGGGAGGTGCATGTGGGGGGGGGGGGGCAACATAGTTATGTGTAAGAATTGACAAAAACAACACACAAATATGTAAAAAATAAAACAAATTCGAGTTTCGAGGGGCGGGAGATGGAGGGTAGGGGCAACATATATGTGTAAGAAGCTATGTGTAAGAATTGACCAAAACAACACAGAAATACGTAAAAAAAAATAATAATAAAAAAAAAATTCCAGTTTCGAGTGTGTGTTGGTGGGGGTGGGGGGGAAGGGAACAACATAGCTATGTGTAAGAATTGACCAAAACAACACAGAAATATGTAAAAAAAAATTGAGTTTCGAGTGAGGGGTGCTGGGGGTGGGGGGGAGGGGCAACATATGTGTGTAAGAAGCTATGTGTAAGAATTGAACAAAACAACACAGAAATATGTAAAAAAAAAATAAAAAAAATTGAGTGGGGGTGGGGGTGGGAGAGAGGCGGGGGGTGGGGGTGGGTGGGTATGGCAACATATATGTGTAAGAAGCTATGTAAGAATTGACCAAAACATCACAGAAATATGTAGGAAAAAAAAAAAATTCAGTTTCAAGTGGGAGTGGGGGGTGGGGGGCAACATAGGTATGTGTAAGAATTGACCAAAACAACACAGAAATATGTAAAAAGAAATGAGTTTCGAGTGAGGGGTGCAGGGGGTGGGGGGAGGGGCAACATATGTGTGTAAGAAGCTATGTGTAAGAATTGAACAAAACAACACAAAAATATGTAAAAAAAAAAAAAAAATATTGAGGGGGTGGGGGTGGGAGAGAGGCGGGGGGTGGGGGGTGGGGGTGGGGGGTGGGTGGGTATGGCAACATATATGTGTAAGAAGCTATGTAAGAATTGACCACAACAACACAGAAATATGTAGGAAAAAAAATAAAAATCAGTTTCAAGTGGGAGTGGAGGGTGGGGGGCAACATAGCTATGTGTAAGAATTGACCAAAACAACACAGAAATATGTAAAAAAGATAAAATAACAATCGAGTTTTGAGTGGGGGTGGGGAGAGGCTTGAGCGTGGGGAGGGCAACATCTATGTGTAAGAAGCTATGTAAGAATTGACCAAAACAACATAGAAATATGTAAACAAATAAAAATAAAAGTGTTACAGTTTCGAGTATGGGGGGAGGGGGGGTGGCGGAGGTGCATGGCGGGGGGCAACATAGCTATGTGTAAGAATTGACAAAAACAACAGACATTAATATGTAAAAAGTAAAACAAAATCGAGTTTCGAGGGGAGGGAGATGGAGGGTAGGGACAACATATATGTGTAAGAAGCTATGTGTAAGAATTGACCAAAACAACACAGAAATACGTAAAAAAATAAAAATAAAAAAAAAAAATTCCAGTTTCGAGTGTGTGTTGGTGGGGGGGGAGAGAACAACATAGCTATGTGTAAGAATTGACCAAAACAACACAGAAATATGTAAAATAAAATGAGTTTCAAGTGAGGGGTGCAGGGGGAGAGACAGGGGATGGGGTGGGGGAGGGGGGGGGGGGGGAAGGGGCAACATGTGTGTAAGAAGCTATGTGTAAGAATTGAACAAAACAACACAGAAATATGTAAAAAAAAAAAAAAAATATTGAGTTGGGGTGGGAGAGAGGCGGGGGTTGGGGGTGGGTGGGTATGGCAACATATATGTGTAGAAGCTATGTAAGAATTGACCAAAACAACACAGAAATATGTAGGATTTTTTTTTTATTCCAGTTTCAAGTGGGAGTGGGGGGGAGGTGGGGCAACATAGCTATGTGTAAGAATTGACTAAAATAACACAGATATATGTAAGAAAAATAATTCAAAAGTGTGGGTGGGGGTGGTGTTTGAGAGGCGGGAGAGGGGTGGGGGGGGGCAATTAACATATATGTGTAAGAATTGACAAAAACAACACAGATATAATGTAAAAAAAAGGGTGTGGAGGGGAGTGGGGGGTGGGGGTGGAGGGAGTATGGGCGGGGGTGGAGGAGGGAGCCCATGCCCCAATATGGGTATGAATAAGATGCATAATGCTATAAGAAATCCCAAACCAAAATTATAGATATATACATGCTTACATGCAAACCTAGATCTGCCTTTATTGCACATTTTATGGGCCATCACAATTTGGGTTCCATGGGAGCCCAGCATTTGCAGAAGACAATATTACTTACCCAACCCTTTACAACATACTATAAGAAAACCAATTCCCAAATTTAATTCAGCTAGGACAAGAAATGTAAGCGATATAGACCTGTAAACAGCCCAAACGCAAAATTTGATGTGAAACAGACACATTTTAAGGGCTATCAGAATTTGGGTTCCAGGAACCAAAATTACTTAAGCAGCTGTTAAGATAATGCTATAAGGAAGTTAATGGCCAAATTTGGTTGTGCTAGGCTAAGAAATGAATGTAAGAGATATAGACTTGTAAACACAGCTTACATGCAAAATTGGATGTGAAATGGGACACATTTTATGGGCTACCATAAATTGGGTTCCATGGGAGCCAATGGGTTACAGGAACCAAACTTACTTAAGCAGCCCTTAAGATAATGCTATAAGGAAGCTCATGGCCAAATTTGGTTGTGCTAGGATAAGAAATGTAAGAGATACAGACATGTAAACACAGCTTTCACGCAAACATTGACGCCGGGGTGATTACATATGAAGCTCTCTTATTCTTCGAATAGTCAAGCTAATAAAACTTTGGGTCTGCTCTATTAACCCAGTGAAGAATCCATGCAATTACCTCAAATGCTGATGTGTGATGGGTAACTAAATAACCTATGTCATAGGGTAATAGCAGTGACTATACAAACTACTGAACACTTTTTTTATTACGATATAAATTGCTTGGCATCTTTTTATTAGCTCTACTGATCAGAGATCAGCAGAGCTTATGCCGTGGTGCGGCGTCCGTCGTCCGTCCGTCCGTCCGTCTGTCCGTAAACTTTTTTTTGTAGCGACTACTCCTCTGAAACTACTGAATGGATTTTCATGAAACTTTACAGAAATGTTGCCCATGAAGTCTAGTTGATCCTAGCAAAAATTCATGTTGATGTAAAATCCAAGATGGCCGCCAGATCTAAAAATAGGTTTTTAAAAAACAAGTTTGTATCGACTACTTCATGAAAACTATAGGTGATATTGATATGGGGCTTTTCTAAAATGATCAGCATGACATGATGTTGGTCCTTGTCGAAAATCGTTTTGATTCGACGTTAAACATGGCTGCCAGCGGCCATCTTTGTTTACATAGAGTTATATAATGAAAACTTGTAGCGACTACTCCTCTGAAACTACTTGACGGATTTTCATGAAACTTTACAGGAATGTTGCTCTTGATGTCTAATTGATCCTAGCAAAATTTCAGGTCGGCCGGAAATTCAAGATGGCCGCCACGGCTAAAAATAAATTTTCAAAATACCAGTTTGTAGCGACTACTTCTTGAAAACTATAAGTGATATTGATATGGGACTTTTTCTAAAATGATCAGCATGACATGATGTTGGTCCTTGTCAAAAATTGTTTTGATTCAACGTTAAACATGGCTGCCAGCGGCCATCTTTGTTTACATAGAGTTATATAGTAAAAACTTGTAGCGACTACTCCTCTGAAACTACTTGACGGATTTTCATGAAACTTCACAGGAATGTTGCTCTTGATGTCTTATTGATCCTAGCAAAATTTCAGGTCGGCCGGAAATTCAAGATGGCCGCCACGGCTAAAAATAATTTTTCAAAAAACAAGTCTGTAGCGACTACTTCCTGAAATCAAAATCAATCAGTAGAGCTTCAAGGTCATTGACCTCTTGTTCTTTGATGTTTTAATGAAATTGTTGATGCTAAGGATACACTAGAAGGCCAGGGCCTACAGGTTGAGCCCTCCACGGCCTACAGGTCGAGCCCTGCCACGGCCTATAGGTCGAGCCCAGCCATGGCCTACAGGTCGAGCACTGCCTACAGGTCGAGCCCTGCCACGGCCTACAGGTCGAGCCCTGCCACGGCCCTGCCATGGCCTACAGGTCGAGCCCTTCCATGGCCTACAGGTCGAGCCCTGCCACGGCCTACATCTCGAGCCCTATTATGAAGAAGTCAAGATTGTTGATTTGACCAACACCAATGTCAATCCCAAGAGACTTTTATTCCTTACATATTTTAATTTAGTTCATGTCATTAACAGTGGGGGATGCATGTCGTAGCATAGACCTGGTGGGACCTATATTTCATCAAACGTAGGTCACTGCGACCCAAATTTGACACAATCATGATGTTAGATGCATATAAGGAACATTGTAAGGAAGTTTTGAACATTGTATGGAAGTTTGGTGAAAATCCTGTAAGTAATGAAGAAGATATTAAGAAACGAAAATCATATACACAGACGGACATACTAACACATGAATGGACAAACTAACAAATTGACACGCATGCACCCGGACAACACTGTGATCACTAAGTCGATATCCATAAATGGGCTTGACAAAAATAGAATACTGAAAATAAAAATATATAGATTTTATTTTTTCAAAAGCATATAAACTTTAAAAAATGCAAAATAAATACAGGTAGGTGTTTCAACATCTTTTACACGTATAGCTGGCCATGATAAAAATATTAAATATCATTTCTCAGTCTCTATGTTCAAAGTGTATTTATTCATACTTTGGATGCAAATTTTAGATTTTTTGTTACCCTGTGTATCAAAATCACTACCTGAGCACCAGTATATCAAAACTATTTATTGAAAATTTAATATTCAGAAAAATGGTCACACACCTGCTATATTTCTGAATACAGATCATTCCATTTGTGATTTGGAGCAGAAAATAGGATATACGAAGGTTAATGTAAGGGATTTAATTGATATGGCTTTAAAAATAAAATTTGTGGTAACATGACATTTTTATAAGCTGTAAAAATATAAATTCTTTAGAGTAGGATGAAATTGAATGAGATTATAATGTTGCATACTAGGTAATGTTGAATAATAAATCATAATATTTAGGAATAGAGGAATATTGCTCTTAATGTCTAGTTGGTCCTAAGTAAAAATCAGGTTGGCCTAATATTCAAGATGGCCACCATGTCTAAAAATAGATTTTTTAAATACAATTTTGTGGCGACTACTTCTCTAAAACCATAAGTGGTATCGGTTTGATACCTTTACCAAAATGAGTTTATAAAATTTTACATGAATGTTGGTCTTGGTGTCCAGTTAGTCCCAAGTAATAATCAGGTTGACCGGAAATTCAAGATGGCTGCCACAGCTTAAATACAAGTTTGTGGCAACTAGTGCCAACTACATAAGTGGTATTGATTTGGAACCTTTACTAAAATGACTAATTCTAAGACTGTGTCAAACATGGCTGCCAGCGACCATTCTTTTTTAGACAGAGTGATAATAGGAAAAACTTGTGGCGACTTTAAACTTCTCTGAAAGTGTTGAACTTATTTCAATAAAACTTCACAGGTTCCCATGGCTGATCAAGCTATCAAAATATATCAGTAGAGCTTCAAGGTCATTGACCTCTTGTTGAGAAGTAGTTTCCACAAACTTGTATTTAAACTGTGGCAGCTATCTTGAATTTCTGGCCAACCTGGGCCCTGTTTTATGAAACACCCTACGATAATTTTGATAGTAAGTCGATATAAAATACCTTCTACCATGTTCCTTAAAAGCATGTGAAGCAAGCAATGAAGGGTGAAAATATTGCATAAACAAAATACTTGTTAAATAGTTTGAAGAAAATTGTTTTATCTGTTTAACGTAACATATAGCAATACATTTAATAATTTGGTTTACGACCAAAATTGTTGTAAGATGTTTTATAAAACGGACCCCTGATTTTTACTTGGGACTAACTGGAAACCAAGACCAACATTCCTGTAAAGTTTTATGAAAGTCATTTTGGTATTCAACACCTTCAGTAACAGTTTGACATCCTTAGTTATTCTTCCATAGCTTGTTATTGGTGCAATATAATCAACATCTTCCATAGCTTGTTATTGGTGCAATATAATCACCATCTTCCATAGCTTGTTATTGGTGCAATATAGTCAACATCTTCCATAGCTTGTTATTGGTGCAATATAATCAACATCTTCCATAACTTGTTATTGGTGCAATATAATCAACATCTTCCATAACTTGTTATTGGTGCAATATAATCAACATCTTCCATAGCTTGTTATTGGTGCAATATAGTCAACATCTTCCATAGCTTGTTATTGGTGCAATATAATCAACATCTTCCATAACTTGTTATTGGTGCAATATAATCAACATCTTCCATAACTTGTTATTGGTGCAATATAATCAACATCTTCCATAGCTTGTTATTGGTGCAATATAATCAACATCTTCCATAGCTTGTTATTGGTGCAATATAATCAACATCTTCCATAACTTGTTTTTGGTGCAATATAGTCAACATCTTCCATAGCTTGTTATTGGTGCAATATAATCAACATCTTCCATAGCTTGTTATTGGTGCAATATAATCAACATCTTCCATAGCTTGTTATTGGTGCAGTATAATCAACATCTTCCATAGCTTGTTATTGGTGCAGTATAATCAACATCTGCCATAGCTTGTTATTGGTACAATATAATCAACCTCTTCCATAGCTTGTTATTGGTGCAATATAATCAACATCTTCCATAGCTTGTTATTGGTGCAGTATAATCAACATCTTCCATAGGTTGTTATTGTTGCAATATAATCAACATCTTCCATAGCTTGTTATTGGTGCAATATAATCAACATCTTCCATAGCTTGTGCGACATTGGTGCAATATAATCAATATCTTCCATAGCTTGTTATTGGTGCAATATAATCAACATCTTCCTTAGCTTGTTATTGGTGCAATATAGTCAACATCTTCCATAGCTTGTTATTGGTGCATTATAATCAACATTTTCCATAGCTTGTTATTGGTGCAATATAATCAACATCTTCCATAGCTTGTTATTGGTGCAGTATAATCAACATCTTCCATAGCTTGTTTTTGGTGCAGTATAATCAACATCTTCCATAGCTTGTGCGACATTTGTGCAATATAATCAATATCTTCCATAGCTTGTTATTGGTGCAATATAATCAACATCTTCCATAGCTTGTTATTGGTGCAATATAGTCAACATCTTCCATAGCTTGTTATTGGTGCAGTATAATCAACATCTTCCATAGCTTGTTATTGGTGCAATATAGTCAACATCTCCCATAGCTTGTTATTGGTGCAGTATAATCAACATCTTCCATAGCTTGTTATTGGTGCAATATAATCAACATCTTCCATAGCTTGTTAGTGGTGCAAAATAATCAACATCTTCCATAGCTTGTTATTGTTGCAATATAATCAACATCTTCCATAGCTTGTTATTGGTGCAATATAATCAACATCTTCCATAGCTTGTGCGACATTGGTGCAATATAATCAACATCTTCCATAGCTTGTTATTGGTGCAATATAGTCAACATCTTCCATAGCTTGTTATTGATGCAATATAATCAACATCTTCCATAGCTTGTTATTGGTGCAATGTAATCAACATCTTTCATAGCTTGTTATTGGTGCAATATAATCAACATCTTCCATAGCTTGTTATTGGTGCAATATATGCAATATAATCAACATCTTCCATAGCTTGTTATTGGTGCAATATAATCATCATCTTCCATAGCTTGTTATTGGTGCAATATAATCAACATCTTCCATAGCTTGTTTTTGGTGCAATATAGTCAACATCTTCCATAGCTTGTTAATGGTGCAATATAATCAACATCTTCCATAGCTTGTTATTAGTGCAATATAATCAACATCTTCCATAGCTTGTTATTGGTGCAATATAATCAACATCTTCCATAGCTTGTGCGACATTGGTGCAATATAATCAACATCTTCCATAGCTTGTTATTGGTGCAATATAGTCTACATCTTCCATAGCTTGTTATTGGTGCAATATAGTTAACATCTTCCATAGCTTGTTATTGGTGCAATATAATCAACATCTTCCATAGCTTGTTATTGGTGCAATATAATCAACATCTTCCATAGCTTGTTATTGGTGCAATATAATCAACATCTTCATTAGCTTGTTATTGGTGCAATATAATCAACATCTTCCACAGCTTGTTATTGGTTCAATATAATCAACATCTTCCATAGCTTGTTATTGGTGCAATATAATCAACATCTTCCATAGCTTGTTATTGGTGCAATATAATCAACATCTTCAATAGCTTGTGCGACATTATTGGTGCAATATAATCAACAATTAGTCTTATGCAAATTTGTTAAGGATGGTGTTTTTGTCTCGCCTTTTCCGGCGGCGGCGGCAGCGTCAACATTCAAGTTTTGCGTTTAGGTTATTTTCTCACAAACTATATGCACTAGACCTTTCAAACTTTGCTTATGGTTGTATCATGGGTGGTACATCGCAACGGGACAAAGCAAACGTGGAAGTGACCTTGACCCTCCAAGCAATGGCAGATAACCTTTTAATTTTTACCTTCAACTTTGGCGTTTAGGTCACTTTTTCACAAACTGTATGCACTAAGACCTTTCAAACTTTGCTTATAGTTGTATCTTGAGTGGTACATTGCAATGTGACAAAGCAAATGTGGATGTGACCTTCACCATCCAAGCAAAGGGCAGATAACTTTAATTGTTACATTTACATCACTTTCTCATGAACTAGAATTATGCATTAGATATTTTTAACCTAATTTATAGCTTAATCTTTGGAAGAAAACATATTCTGTTTTGACATAGTTGTGTCTTCGGTAGTGCATCTTTCTTTTCGATGCCTGGATTTCATCTATGACCTTGACCTACTTTTTGGAGCTGATGATTTTTAGCTCTACTGGCCAAAGGCCTTCATTTTTCATCCGATCTTTACCAGATTGTTAATATCAATGAAAGCTCGCACAAGTTCGAAAACCAGCCAGATCGGACCAATAACAGCGGAGTTATGGCCCTTGATTTGGTTCAAAATGCTATATTTTGCCTCGTTAATACAATAGGGCATTTCACATTTCATTTTTCATCTGATCTTTACCAAACTTTACCAGATGTTTTGCCTTTTTTTTTTTATAATTTATAATAGTATATATATATATTTTTTTATTTTTTTTATAGATATATATATTATATTTTTTATATATTTTTTTGTTTTAATTTCTATTTTTAGCTCGACTGATCAGAGATCAGCAGAGCTTATGCCGTGGTGCGGCGTCCGGCGTCCGTCCGTCTGTCCGTAAACTTTTATTTGTAGCGACTACTCCTCTGAAACTACTGGATGGATATTCATGAAATTTTACAAAAATGTTGCCCATAAAGTCTTGTTGACCCTAGCAAAAATTCATGTTGATGTGAAATCCAAGATGGCCGCCAAAGCTAAAAATAGAGTTTTAAAATACAAGTTTGTAGCGACTACTTCTTGAAAACTATAAGTGATATTGATAGGGGACTTTTTCTAAAATGATCAGCATGACATGATGTTGGTCCTTGTCAAAATCGTTTTGATTCAACGTTATAAACATGGCTGCCAGTGGCCGTCTTTGTTTACATAGAGTTATATTGTAAAAACTTGTAGTGACTACTCCTCTGAAACTACTTTTCATGAAACTTTACAGGAATGTTGCTCTTGATGTCTAATTGATCCTAGCAAAATTTCAGAGTTGCCAGAAATTCAAGATGGCCGTCACAGCTAAAAATAGATTTTAAAAAATAAGTTTGTAGCGACTACTTCTTGAAAACTATAAATGATATTGATATGGGACTTTTTCTAAAATGATCAGCATGACATGATGTTGATCCTTGTCAAAAATTATTTTGATTCGACGTTAAACATGGCTTCCAGTGGCCATCTTTGGTTACATAGAGTTATATAGTAAAAACTTGTAGCGACTACTCCTCTAAAACTACTTGACGGATGTTCATGCAACTTTACAGGAATGTTGCTCTTGATGTCTAGTTGATCCTAGAAAAATTTCAGGTCGGCCGGAAGTTCAAGATGGCCACCACAGCTAAAAATAGATTTAAAATAAATAAGTTTGTAGCGACTACTTCTTGAAAACTATAAAAGATATTGATATGGGACTTTTTCTAAAATGATCAGTATGACATGATGTTGGTCCTTGTCGAAAATCGTTTTGATTCGACGTTAAACATAGCTGCTAGCGGCCATCTTTGTTTACATAGAGTTATATAATGAAAACTTGTAGCGACTACTCTGAAACTACTTGACGGATTTTCATGAAACTTCACAGGAATGTTGCTCTTGATGTCTAATTGATCCTAGCAAAATTTCAGGTCGGCCGGAAATATTGTATATTTTGCATTTATATTGTAAAATTGATAATTTATATTCTATCTGTTACATTTGTGTTCTATAATTTCTACATTTATATTCGATATAATTTGAATCACGGGATTTGTTTATTTACTTTGTTAATACGAAGGATTTCATTGGACAGAGCAAATTTCAAATTCAATATGGCCGCGCCCTGTAAACAGTCATATGTTAACGCGACTTCACGCTAAGTTAAGAAATAAACATATTTTTGATGGTCACGTAAGTGTCTCATACCTTTTAGTTGAACGGGAACATATTGAAATATTGCGGAAGTGATTCGGGTTGAGAATTTTTTATGATTCTGACATTATTAGTTGTTGCTTTGTCGCAGGACAATGCCAATACAAAAAACATCACATCGTTGGCAGACGTGTATTTGCACTACCAGGCCAGTACAACCCGTGCTCTGTGCCTCCTGCAGTAAGGATGCAGTCCCATGGTTGCCCTAGGCCACCACAGGCAGGTGGCAATACCTTACACTGGTGGCACTCAAGGCCTTGCTCGGTCATATTGTCACCAGTCTCATTTATTTACGTATTTAGGTGCTTTTTTTACATACGGACGTTTATAGATGCACCCTAGTCGGAGGATATCAAAAAATCGTCTTGCCATTCGTAGACGTGTATTTTATGCACTAATTATCACCAGTGATCCAGGCGGGCAACATTGCTCTGGGTCATTATACCATGGTGACCCAGCGGACTACAAGCCTTCTTTTGGGTCACCATGCTGCGAGCCGACTGCCCCTCTGGGTCAATTTACCATCGTTGACCCAGCAGACTATAAGCCTTGCTTTGGGTCACCATGCTGCAATTGCCCTCGTTGGAAGATGTCAACATAATGCGGTACCAGGGTTGGTTACATAACTATGCCCTTAACCACCGGTGACCTCTGTTTGCCAATAGTAAGAATTAATACAGCCTTATTTCAGAAAATTATAGCATAGTATTTCCTGGTAATAAACAACAATTTATTATTTTTCCTTTTTATCGCTCATTTATGTATTGCATTAGTTTCTTGTTCATCCTACGCTAAAGTTAATGAGCATGATTCATCAGATAATTGTAAATTCAATAGAATTTTGTTTATTTTCATTTCCAAATATAATTTTATACACATTTCCGATTAATCGATTGTAGACTTTCATAATTGATTATCTTAATCGTATGCCCAAGTAGCCGATCATCGGTTACAATCGATTAATCGATACATCACTAGCTACATAACCGTGGCCTAGGCCACAGGTGCCCCCAGGCATGCGGCAAAACCTTACACTGGGTCGTGCCACCAGTGACCTGGGTGGCACTCAAGGCCTTGCTCAGTCATCATGCCCAGGCGGTCTACACAACCTTGCTCTTGGTCATCATGCTGCGGATCGTGTTGTCCTTCTTGTTCCAGCTGCTTGTTCGTTGGGATGAACCAAATTAAAACTATATACAGGGCTGGAACTCTACTTGGGCATCACTCCGGGGATATATGCTGACGGCAAGCAATGCCTGAATGTATCCAGTGAGCTGGAGGAGATGGTCTCTGTAGGTTGGGCATTCCAGTCTGATGGAATGGGGAAGAAAGAGTTGTTGAGTCCCCGGTTGCAGATTCTTTCATGGAAGAGACAGACCTGACCATCTGTCATTTGCTTATAGGTAGATGAACATCATGGTCAGGCGGATGTTGTGGCGGCGGGTCTCTAGGCTTTTCCATTCCATGTCCTCGAGCACAGGGTTCGCACAGTTCTGGAAAAGTCATGGAATTTGGCCTTTGACCTGGAAAACTCATGGAAATCTGTTTTGGTAGTTTTTATCATGGAAAAGTACTAGAATTTCAAAAAAAATCCTCGAGTTTGTGCAAATTGTCCTGGAATTTCATAAATGTAGAAAAAAATAATTAAGAAAGCTAGGTTTTATAAAAAACATAAAGGAACACGAAAAAAAAGTAAGTTTATTTTGTTGAAATCGCTACTTCTTTTGGGTACAAATTGGTTGGTGTCCATTACGTGAGAGCGTCTCCGTGGCCGAATGGTTAACGACGTTGCGTGTTCGAGTCCCACTGGGAGCTGAGTAACTGAGGAAGTGGCGTTTCTTACGGATGGTAGGTGTACAGTACCATTACGTGAGAGCGTCTCCGTGGCCGAATGGTTAACGACGTTGCGTTGTAAACCTTCGCCTCTCACCGCTGCGGGTTCCAATCCCACTGGGAGCTGAGTAAGTGAGGAAGTGTCGATTCTTACGGATGGTGGGAGGTGTACAGTACTGCCCAGGAAAAGTCGGTGGCCCGCCTCCACCACAAAAAAACAACCATCATATATAACCATACATGTGTTGAAAATGACGTAAAATACCATAGAAAAAAATATTACGTGAGTGAGATTAAATGTCAGTGGATCGTCATTTTTAACACCGGTGCGCATATGCGGCTTACTCTTAGTACCATTATCGTTGTGCGAAATGGGAGAGTCTAAAGTACCGTGGGTTTTTTATTCTATTCATTCGGTTTTGCCCGTGATTTTTTTTTATATTGGGATGACGTCATTGCTTTCTGCGCATAATTGAAGCCATTTTGTTTTCTGCCGATAGATATAATTAGTTAGCAGGTTAGATTTATGTGTAACTTTCTAAACCTATAATATATTTCCAGGATATTTGAATCAGTTTATTGGTAAGTTTATCAGTTTGAACTGGTTCAGAAAAGCCTGGTCTATGAAACTGCTTTACATATTTACAACTATGTTTGCTGTTCAAATCATTAAGCCTAGTAAATTCATCATTTCGCACCAAGTTGTTTCGCTCCTTTTTGTTTCATACCACAAACATTAAAATGTACATAGTGCCCCGTGATTCTGAGAAACTAGTTTGAGATGCAGCAATGAAAAATACCACATGCCATTACAAGTGACCTTGTCCTGGCGGCAGGCAAGTGGATGTTTTCTGTGTAGCATGGGTTTATGAACGTTTCAGTTATTGTGGAGTGGGGGGGGGGGGGGGGGGGGGGTGGGGGTGAGACCTGTGGACCAGATTCTCCCTCATATCATTATTTGAAAGACCGTGGACTCTTAACATAGACATTATATCATTATCTAAGCCTAAGAAGTAAATTGAAATGTTGTTTAATGGCTCATCAACGCAGTATAGGTTATTAAGAGCCGCCCCAGAGAAAGGGAAAAGATACATAGGAATCCGGGAACTGGCCCTACAGTTATTATCAAATAAATTCCTATGGTTTTTTAACGTGCTCGGATGATAGACCTATACACGGGAAGGGAAAGTGTCTTGTCCAAGAACACACCAAGGAAACTCCGGGGCACTAAGGAGGATTGAACCCTCGGCCTCCGGTTACAAATCCGCCACGCTACTGACTGCGCCACGCTAGACCCGTGGGCTGACATTGATCTCATATCATTATCTAAGAGGCTTATGGACTCCAACATAGTCTTTATATCATTATGTTGGAGGCCTGTGGACTCTGACATGCCTGTGGACTATGACATAGTCCTCATAGCATTATCTTAGAGGCCCGTGTACTCCGACATGTTCCTTATATCGTTATATTGGAGGCCCTTAGACTCAAACATAGTCCTCATAGCATTATTTTAGAGGCCCGTGAACTGAATACCATCCGTCATAGTCCTTATATCATTATATTGGAGGCCTGTGGACTCTGACATAGACCTCATATTATCTTAGAGGCACGGGACTTCCATTTAGTCCTTATATCATTAACTTAGATCCCCATGGGCTCTGACATCAAGACTTCGTAGCATTCACTTAGAGGTCTTTGGACTCTTAATAGTCCTCATAGTATCATTTTAGAGGCCCGTGAACTGACTCCCATCCGACATAGTCCTTATATCATTATATTGGAGGCCCGTGGACTCATACATAGTCTTTATATCATTAGGTTGGGGGCCTGTGAACTCTGACATAGTCCTCATATCATTATCCTAGAGGCCCGTGAACTCCGACATAGTCCTTATATTATTATCTTAAAGGCCTGTGGACTCCGACATAGTCCTTATATCATTATATTAGAGGCCCGTGGACTCCGACATAGTCCTTATATCATTATCCTAGAGGCCCGTGGACTCCGACATAGTCCTTATATCATTATATTGGAGGCCCGTGGACTCTGACATAGTCCTCATATCAACTCTGACATAGACCTCATATTATTATCTTAGAGGCCCGTGGACTCTGACATAGTCCGTATATCATTATATTGCAGGCCCGTGTACTCTGACATAGACCTCAATACAATAAGTGGTTTTGAAAATAAAGATATTATTGTTACCCATTTTTTTGTCAAAATAATATTTTGCCTTGCCAATGAAAAACACCTTGACAAATGTGGTATAATGGGTTTTTGTGGGAAATATGGCAGTTCTGTTTTATACTGCAAGTCCATGCTCTCAGTACGAACATATAACACTTCTATGGTGTAATCGGTAAACACGTCTACCCTTTGGGTGGAAGACCCAGGTTCAAATCCTGATGTTTTGACAAAGAGCTGGATTAAGTAAGCATTTTTAAATTTTGGATATAAATCAATGTACAAGTGTACCAAAATCGAAATGATAAATTTTGAATATAAAGTCATTCGGTTAGATTGTCGTCTATTATGTGTCTACTGAACCACGGGTTCAGGGTTCGAGCCTTATATAAGGCAACATTTTTTAATTTGGCATTTGAGTATATCAAATGAGTAAAGCGCAAACCCAGGGTCCTGTTTCATATTTATGTGTATAGTAATGTTTGCTAAAGGACCAAACTTGGTATGTGGATACATCTTGGGATAGCGGTGTGTCGCATACCAAAATAAGGTCACTATGACCTTGACCTGTGACCTCTGTCATAGAAAATTCTTGTCCGGACTGTATTTTCAATACTATAACACTTAAGAGATACCATACTTGGTATGTGAATACATCTTGGGATGGCGGTGTCGCGTACCAAAATAAGGTCATTGTGACCTTGACCTGTGACCTCTGTCATAGAAAATGCTTGTCCGGACCGTATTTTAAATACTATAACACTTAGAAATACCAAACTTGGGGTGTGAATACATCTTGGGATAGCAGTGTCGCGTACCAAAATAAGGTCACTGTGACCTTGACCTGTGACCTCTGTCATAGAAAATGCTTGTCCGGACCATATTTTCAATACTATAACACTTAGAGATACCAAACTTGGTATGTGAATACATCTTGGGATAGCGGATGTGTCGCCTACCAAAACAATGTCATTGTGACCTTGACCTGTGACCTCTGTCATAGAAAATGCTTGTCCGGACCGTATTTTCAATACTATAACACTTAGAGATACCAAACTTGGTATGTGAATACATCTTGGGATAGCGGTGTGTCGCGTACCACAATACCTTGATCTTTGACCTCCATCATAGAAAATGTCTGGAAAATGTTTGTCTGGGCCGGTGGGGGACTATGGATTGCCCTGCAATTCTTGATGCTCTTGTTTTAAAAATTCTCGTACTACTCCTATTATTATTATTATACTAGATTTAAAGTTATAAACTATTACTACAAGCTATTGGAGTAAAGTTCATACTGTTGAAAGTCAATAAAAAATAAATCATTAAATGTATTCTTATATTGAAAATAAATAAACAAATAAATCATAAAATGTTCTCTTATACTGTACAGTAACTTCCTCGTGCATGGAGGGATTCCCAAATAACTTTGCACAAATGTTCACCATCATGAGACAATGGCATGCAGCAAGTCACATTTGCAAGTTGAAGGTCAGAAATAAGTACAATAATGAATATATTGTGTCCGCTCGATGGGCGGTGGGGGGTGGTGCGGGCTGGACATGTTGCCCTTGGGCATCTAGTCCTATTGTATATATATGGAGTCAGGATTTAACTTAACTTGTTCATTGACTTATGTTTGGCGGGGTGGGGTGGGGGAGGGCTCGACATGTTGCCCTTGGGCATCTAGTCCTATTGTATATCTATGGAGTAAAGATTTAACTTAACTTCTTCATTGACTTTTTGTGTCGAAGAAAAGCGAGACATAAGAATCACTTTGTGGTCAATACGTCCGTCACGAAAACTTAACATTGGCTATAACTTTCTCATTTCTTTATATTTCTTCATCAAACTTTCAATATACAATTATGACAACATCCACATGACCATACTAAAATATAAAGGTCAAGGTCATACTGAAGTTTATTATATGGGTTAAATACTTTTTTTTTCTTCATGAAAACTTAACATTGGCTATAACTTTCTCATTTCTCATTTCTTTATATTTCTTCATCAAACTTTCAATGTATACTCATTATGACAATGTCTACATGACCATACTAAAATATAAAGGTCAAGGTCACACTGAAGGTCACATTTTTAAATTATTTTTTTTAATTGACAAGGCCCCAGAAGGCGACACACGTGCTCCAGAGAGCACCCATCTAGTTTAAATCAACTCTTACACTGATACAGTCTTATAATCCCAGACCAGGCTTTCACTAAACATCGCAGTATGATACAGTCTTATAACTCCAGACCCGGCTTTCACTAAACATCGCAGTATGATACAGTCTTATAAACCCAGACCCGGCTTTTACTAAACATTGCAGTATGATACAGTCTTATAACCCCAGACCCGGCTTTCACTAAACATCGCAGTATGATACAGTCTTATAACCCCAGACCTGGCTTTCACTAAACATCGCAGTATGATACAGTCTTATAACTCCAGACCCCAGCTTTCACTAAACAGCGAAGTATGATAGTCTTATAACTCCAGACTGGCTTTCACTAAACATCGCAGTATGACTCCAGACCTTAACTCCGAGTAAAGGGTTAATTTAAAGCTCTGTATCCCTATTTTGGAAAGAATAATATAAAATTTCTTTGGCCTTTTTGAATAAGTCTATTCCACGTTCATCATTGATATCAAGTGGGTCAACTAATGTTAATCTGTCAACTATGTCCGATGACAAGGAAGGCGTGACATTTGTTTCTACAGGTATTTCCTCATCAGATGATTCAACTTCTGAAGCTTCATTAGGATCCATTCAATATGTCATTAAATCCACATTGGAGAGTTGTATTTCATTATGCATGTCATGCATGTAAGTTGTCACAGAATTTTGCCTATCCCTACAAATCATTCCATTAATCCACATCTTATATGGACTCCAGTTGTGCTCAGTACGCATGTTATAGTTATGATAAGCCTCTTGGAATTCAGTTAGGGCAGCATGAATCCGAGGTATAAATACATAATGAAGGCAAAAGATGTCTATGTCATTGTCAATATTCAACTCATCTATACTCTCAAGGTAATAAAACAAAGAGTAGAATGTTTGAATCACAGAATAAAATACATCGCGCCACAATCACTCGATGCGACAATTATGGACTGATCTTCCAGAAATAATGTTGTAACGGTTTGGTCCCCGTTGTTGTTCCATATACCTTGCAACGCAAACATTTTCAGATCCTTTATTTCCTCTCACTCTGGATGGTAAAGAAAATTTCTCTACAGCTTCTAGAAATAAATCTAGCACAGTAGCGGCTAAGTTGTTATTTGAGCATTTAAGAAAAACTACAAGTCTACTAAACCCATCGATACCACCATGAGTAACAAATTTCCATCTTATGAGTTTATGATGGTCATCGATGTGCCATTGTGAATTTGGACTGGGAACATTGTTAGATCTCCTTAATGTAACTAAACCCCACCTTATTGCTGAATTTGCAGGATCAATAGTTCTTAAAATGGTCCGAACTCTTCTTTGCTGGACAATAATGCCATGAGACCGTAAATGTCCTATCATCAAGAAAACTCCAGTATGGGGGTGATGCTGATGTATGGTTTTCATGATAGTCATTAACTCTTCATCACTGATATCTGTGTATCTGCTCAAATTAAATTCTTCCTGCTTAAATCTCCTCCATAAAGTTGTTCTGTTCACCAAAAATATGTTTGCTATTTGGGTTAACTTGAAACCATGTTTCAATAAATAGGCTATTTGTTCATAGTTTATGTATGCTCTAGGTCTACCTACATGTCCTGATCTCGATAGCTCGCCAGCCCCTATTACAACAGCTGTAACACTACTAGAAATAAAGGGGATATGGATGTTATCCCAGGTTTTCTTTAAAACTGTAAAACATTCTAAAAAACTTTGAATTGATTGTAACAAATCTGATGTGGAATGTTCTTGAAACGATGGATGAGATTCAATATATGCCAATGTGTTCACAGCACCTCTTAATGCGTCTTGACAGTATTCAATGTCATTAAAATTGGCAAAGGCTTCTTTCTTTTCACATACTGTTAGCAACTCTTGGAGTCCTTGGAAGAAAGCATAAAAATCATTATGTATCCTAGAAACTCCTAATACCTGCCCATTAAAATATTTCTCAGTTATCCCACCAGATACCTAGACAAAATGTGTGAATAGCTATTAAATTAAAAAATATGACGTATTCAGACGTAAATGTATTTCATGTCTATGACGTATTTAATAAATTCGATATGATTAGTGCACAAAAATTAATTCCAAATGTTAAGGTCTACCAAAATGAACTATTAAGGCATTGTTATCCTTTAACTGTCTCCGAAACTGAACCGGGAATTGCCAAAACCAGTCAAATTATTGTGAAAAAACACCAATATTCAACACTTAATTAAACTACTTTCTTCTTTTTTTTCAACATTTTTTTAGTGATTATGGAAAAATGAATACATATATAAGACATATATGTCATTAAAACGTCTGAAACATCAACACACTCATCACATTTGCCACCCCTTTTCAACCGGGTTTTAACCGGGAAGTAACCGGGAAATCGACCGGTGAATAGTATCACCCGTTTACAGGACGCGGCCATGACGGTTTGCATTGTCCAATGAAATTCTTCGTTACAAAGTAAATAAACAAATCCCGTGATTCAAGTTATATCGAATACAAATGTAGAAGTTATAGAACACAAATGTAACAGATAGAATATAAATTATCATTTTTACACTATAAATGCAAAATATACAATACAAATAGACAATTATAAAATACAAATGAAAAATATGCAATACAAATTGACAATTATAAAATACAAATGAAAAATATACAATACAAATTGATAATTATAGAATACAAATAAGAAAATATACAATATAAATGAAACGATATTGAATATAAATATAAAAACATCGAATAATGCAACGTTTGACATGCCATATTCAGCACCAAATTTTGATTTTCAGTTCACATTAGCTGTTGATGCAAGTGATATTAGTGCTGGTGCAGTGCTTTTGCAAGAAGACAACAATGGTATTGACCATACAGTTTGTTACTTTTCTAAAAAATGTTCCATGTTAGTATATATAGCTCTTGGGGTTTCAGTATTAGTATTCAAAGTGGAGTATCTGATTAGTTATTGTAATTAGGAATTTACGCAATATTTGATGCTGCAAATTAAAATATATTGTGAGAGGATATAAAAAGATTTTGTGCTCATCTAGTGACATTGGATTATTGAATTATTTGAACATTTGGACTATAATGAATTAATAAACTAGGAAAGACTTGAAGTAAAATTAGATTAAAGGGACATTTGACAATAGCATTGATTAAAGGGACTCTTGGCAAATTAAATTAAGCCACACTTATTTTGTCTTTATTCGTATATCGGATTTTAAGGAATACTCGATTCATTTGAGGTATTTTCTGTCAGTGAATATTTTTCAATGTAGTATTTGAATAAATGTATTGATTATATTTTAAAACAAGTTGCTGCTGATTTTACCTCCATTCTTATTATATTTTACCCGTAGCACAATGTTTTTTTATATTTAAATGGAGTGGGCAATATCGAGTTACTGCTTTTTGACTTTAAAGGTAAATCATTACTTATCGTACGACCAGCTTCTAACTCATGGTCTGTTAGCTGTTTCTACAGGAAAAATAAAAACGTTCATAAAGTAGTCAATTTTATGTACATGTAAATGACAGGTAACGAGTTAGGAAAACTATATTTAAAACAAACAAAAAACATAATAAAAAGAGGGCCAAGAAAAGATGAGAAGAACCCAGAAAGACAAATAAGATGGGTCCTAAAGACGTTTGGGATATAACAAGCCTGATGAGTCACGAAACAATTCAGGAAAGTCCTTCAAAAGATAAGGACACAGTTCCAAGATTGACATCGAAAACATTAGAAACAAATCAGAAAATTAGAAACAAAATCGCAGAAGTTCCGTTGCGATGACAGTTGCAGTATAATTTATAATAATTGCAAACATACCGATTATAAACAGGTCAGAAAGTAGGGATAGAAAACAAAAACTTATGAGATAACCCTGTGCTCGTGATAATCTTATTCCCAATTATGTAAATACATATAAAGACTGCATATATCAAACTATGTGCAGGGGCGGATCCAGGATTTCAGCTTAGGGGGGCGTAAGATTTTGGTCAATTTTCGGGTCCGTTTCTAGCCTCATAAAACGGCTGCGGTAGTGCATTGATAGGGTAAACTAGAAATTGTTATTATCCATGGGACAAAAACGTATGGCTCCCCCACTCGCCCGAACAGACATAATTGGTCCAACAGTTCTCTATTGATCTGAGATCGTTTTGATATTCAATATCCCTGTGACTGTATCTAACATCTGTATCAGTAATATCTACTGGTCATGACCAACCATCCTTCCAAGTTTGAGGACACTAAGTCCAACCATTCTCTAGTTATTGATCGGAAATATTTTGTTATTGATCGGGCATCGTTTTGATAGTCAATGACAATGCTAGTGACCCAAAATCAATAGGGGTTATTTATTCATGATCAATCATCCTTCCAAGTTTGAGGACCCTAGGTACAACCATTCTCTAGTTATTGATCGGACAACGTTTGTGACACAGACAGACCTACAGACAGACAGACAGACCTACAGAAAGCACAAAATCAACATGGAGCCATAAAAAGTCCGTTTTCAAATAAAAGGATTTAACAATGTGTTAATTAAACCACTCATTAGCCATTATGCGTTGAGCGAGCGAGCGAAGGGAGGGGAAAACAATTATACAGAGGGCGTGCATCGAAATTGTTTGATATTTTATCTACAGTAACATGGACATACATGTATTATCCGGAATATTTATGGCGCGCGCGCACCCCCTCCTTGTATCCGCTAGTGATGTGTTTTCAAACACCTTCATTACAAACCATGAAATCACGCACCGTTAAACAAGAGTCGATTATATATTAAAAGACTTCAAATGGTTGTGTGTGTATAATATAATCCTTGATCTAGCCAATTATATAGCCTACAATAAAACATAAAATACTGACAAATCATGTTTTGCGGAAGAACACTTTGGATCGAATAGCGCAGATATTCATGAAATGGAATAACATTACGAATACAAATATTAATGTGTGTATCACGTAAATAGTGCGAAATGAATTCAAAAACGAAAAAAAATATTATTACTGTTTTCTTTGGAGTATTGTTTTTGTTCTTGCTATATGTCATTAGCAATACATGGAATGATCACCTATTACATATTTCGGAACAGTTTTCCGATCGTAGGAGTTTTCATTCAAATCATGAACTGGTTGAACGCCCAAGAGCTCAGGACTGTGATCTTCGCATCATTGTTATTACATTCAATCGACCAACATCGCTGATGAGACTTCTGAACAGTCTTAACAAAGCATCATATTTCGGCGATAACGTGCTCTTAGAGGTTTGGATTGATCTGTCCACGATTGACGGTTCTGTTGATCATGATACAATGGAGATCGCTAAAGAATTTGTATTCCTCCACGGTACTTACAGTGTTCTTGTCCACCAGGTTCACGTCGGAATTATAGGACAGTGGATCTATGTAAGTATATATACTGACGGTGTAAAGCAACAACGTTGTATCGTTACATTAAAGGTAACAATTTCCTACACTAAAGGTAGTTTTCAAAATACACAGTTTCAATGAGCATAGTGTAGAAATGATTGAGGTCAAAGCTGTTACATTTAACATTAGGGCTGTTATTTTTAAGCAAGAAGTGATGTGACATTTAACGAGGGTTGCTACCTTTAACAGTAACTTTGACATGGTCACTTTAACGGAGGTTGTTACCTTAAGCGGGACAATTATCTTACAGACGGCGCATACGACTGTCACACAACACAATTATTGCATGCGTTAATACAAGCATTTACCAAGAACGGCTCCGGCCCAGACTGCTTAAACAATAACATGAAACCATACATTGAAATAATCAGAATAACTGGTTGAATACTGATTTTTTTTGAAAGTTGGAAGAAAGTCAAATATGGTTAATATGTTGTGTTGTTCACATTGTGTTTTAGCCGTCAATTTATACTATGATTAGTCTTGGACCAATAACTGGTTCAATATGACAGTCTTTGGACTAATAACTGGGTTTGACTATAGATATCAATGTCCAATATTTAGTGGTATACAGATAGGTCTTACGGCAATATTGGCGTATCTAGAACGCATTTAAATTAGCACAATCATGTATTAATCAAATATTTTCACTTGAAACATGCCTGAATCAACTTAAATAAACGGGTTTATTATAAACATATCAGTATTTTATAACTTAAGGATTTCTCAGTGACATATTTTTAGTATCAAACGAAAGTGATATCGTCACACCAGTGACGATATATTTTTCTAAATTGTCACTGATTTGACGATATCACTTTGCCAGAACTCTTTTTTTACCATTTTTGTATTAAATAGTACTGTAGATTGCTATTGTTTTCAACCAGCAAATTTTAATATCCTTTAGGTATATAATAAATAGAATAATCTTCGAACTCATCTTTTAACCAAATTACAACGTCTTCTCGTGACATATTGTTCGTATCACACTGAGACCTTCGATTATTCTCTATATGTTTTTTTCAAAGGAGTTAAACATCTTATTGGTGTAATAAAGTCAGCAGTTAGTAATATATATAAACGATTTACTTTGATCCATTGTAATAAGTATATAAATGATTTCAAAAAATAAGTTATGTAGAAAAACTAACGGAGACGTCGTTAGTTTTAAACCAATAATCATTGCCGTGTGTTCCTTTTATATTGAGATTATTAAACACGTATTAATTTATCAAAGAGTTAAATGAATTAAATTTCAAACATGCCACAATTAAGTATTATATTTTCAACATAACTCAAAATATGTCATGTCACATAACCTATGAATGTAACTGCTACTATATAGTAATGTCGTATATTGCATCGAGCAATCTACCAGCCTCAATGATTTCCGTAATCGGTATTTAAAAACTGCTAATATTACTGTTCTTCGCAAAGTAAGAATATGGACGATTCCGGAATTGCTCTGCGCAAAGTAAGAATTCTTAAAATGCGCAACGATTCCGGAATTGCGCAGGACTATTCCGGAATTGCGCAAGGGGTTAACTATATAAACCACGCATTAAAGTGTCTCTGCACAATTTGAGAAAATTTTGCGCAAAGTAAGAATTTGTGTTATGATGTGTATAGGAAGATGCTAATTTTAAACCTACTTATATTTCATTTTAATATGCTTATTTTGCTTCACCCATCTGCGACGAACAGATAATTTACAGTTAAGTATCGCGTATGATTAACATAAACTTAATTATTTACAAAACAATTTGAAGTCCTTAACTTCAACTATACTTTCCAGGTTCCATAATATTTGGAAAGAAAATTCAATTGAACTATTTTTAATTATTTCAAACGAGGTTGCACGACAATGCACTTTATTAAAAGCACATTATTTGCCCATTTAATTACGTTTCGCCTACACAGGCCGGGAGTATGGTTAAAGTTTCTGCTTATCAAAGAAAATTATGTAATACTACCTAATATGTCGAAATAATTAAGTAAGACGGTTCTATCTGTTGAATCGAAAATCACTCTTTCATTGGCTTTTTATGAAAAAAAACAAGTTGGTATAGATATAATCAACGTGTTGCTGTCGTTTTAAAACGCGACTTTGACTTGCAACATTATTTAGATATCGATGAAGAGAAAACAATTATCGGCATATTTAGATTGTCTTCACACAATCTCGACATAGGAAGAGGAAACCAAGAAAATCATAGAAAGGAAAAAATAATGCAAACTTTTATATATGAATTTTATTGAAAACGCTCGTGCGTCCTTTTTATAAACCACTTATTGCTTGTGTGTACTTTTCATGCGTTAATCTGATAAAAAAAATTAGATTTAAGTGATAGTTTTAAACAAGTAATTTTTTTTTTCTTCAGTAAAACATGTTTTTGAAATATGTTTTTATTGTGGAAATATCAGTTATAATTTAGGCCAGGCCTTCGTTTCCCAAATGTTCTCCAAGAAGCGAAAACGGTATGGGGTATGAAATAAACCGTAATTTCGGTTTAAAAGGCTTGTATATTGAACAATTAATTGAACTTCTTTCCGCTTTATTATTTTTGTGTTTTATTCTTTAGCGTTGTTATAGTTTAACATTATAATAATGAATAATAATAATTTGCAAATATGTAAAAAAAAAAATCACAACAAAAAAAGCTGAATACACCGCGAACTAAAAAAAATTAGCATTTCCATAGATCTACATACACCTGTGTTGAACCGTAAATTTCACAGAAACGAAGTCTTCACACGTGTGAGGAATTCGTGCAAATTATTCACACTTTTGTTACAAATACGGCCGTAAATATCACTAATCGAAAATGTGACATATACGTTTGACTTTATTTTACTTTTTCGTACGAACGTGCCAGCTGACAGGATACAGTTTATCGCTTATATCATACAATTGGTATGCTAACAGTTTAGCGGCCACATTTTCCAAGCAATCTTGACCAACCTTGGACAAAACATATATGACCAAAAGATCTCGGCATATTTACGGACAGACAGATAACTTGCCAAAATCGATTACTTTAACTCGCAATATATAACTTATGCACCTGCCATTCGACGACGTTATGGCACATAAATGTATTACCCACTGTTCGTCCGTTCGTGCGCCTGTCCGTCCGAAATTTCATGTTGGCTCCATAACTTGCGCATAAGTATTCCTCATATAAAACAATTGTGCGCAGCGCGCAACGGCCCGGTGGCTATATTCGTGGTCAATGTCGCTGGGCGCTTAGAGGTCATACAGTTTGTATGGACATTCGTGTCCGCTCTGTATATTCCACATACACAAACCGATTTTCAAATTACTCATGACACATTTATTCCTCATAACACAAGCGTGCAACCGCCAGGAGGCTACCTTCAATGTCAAGGTCGCACTAAAGCAGGGGCACCCATGTAGTATGGACACATGTGTAGGTACTGAACCTTTAAGAAAGGGATTTACCTGTATTGATATTTTCATTTGTTTCGTTTACGGACAAACATGTAACCATTAAAATATGGTAAACGTCGCGATTTTACCTTTACAACTGTTCTATGTTATTTTTGCATCAAACGCCAATTTATTAAAACTCTCCCATTTAACGGACCAAATGATGTAAAGAATTATCGTATGAGAGAAAACCAAAAACGTACACCGTACAGCTGTACACAAGCCAAATTAATACATTGTTTGTTGCCGTTTAAACTGCTCACCATTAATGGGAATTCTATTCTATTCTTGTCTGTTCCATTCTCTGTTGTACATAATAAAAGATTGTTCTGTTCTGTTCTGTCGTGTTGTGTTGTGCTTCACCTATTTTTCTAATACTGTTATATTTTCGCCGATCTGTATGTACATGTGACGTTTTCGTCTAAACAATCATTTATTGCATTTTTTTCGTGCTGTTTTAACATGTGAAAAATACGTTTTTGCTCTACTAGGGGTAGAGATGCCAAACGTAAATTTCACAAATATTTTGTGAAATATCCGCACGTATTCTTCACATGTGTGAAGAATTCGCACGAATTCCTCACCCGTGTGAAGAATTCGTTTCTGTGAAATTTACGGTTCAACACACCTGTATATCCATGGCATTTCCAACTATAAATTTAATATTTCGAAATACGCATATATTGTCGTCATGAAAAAAACACACAACTTCTAATATGATAAAATTTATTTAACATTTCTTCTAGCTAGTCACCGATGTTAGTATACGTCAATAAATTATGGCGAAATAATTATATTTAATTTAAACATATTTCATTTCATTTTTTATTTCCTTTATTGTGATTGGCTAATTAAATAAAAGGGCGTATCTCATTGCATTTAAATAATATGATTGACCAACATGTCTCAGGGTCACAAGATATACTCCTGTTAGTCCCAATATGTTAATATTAACATCATACAGTATAATCATCAAATAAATTTAACCTACGTTTCTCCCTACCTCTCCCACTCTAATATGTTTTAGAATTATATTCTGTCCATATTCGATTAATAATCTATCACTGATGGGGAATAACTTAGACTCATCAGTGGGTACAAACTTTGTATTTTGTATTATTAAAACTACAAATAGTTTACTACCTCCATTTGGAATAGACCTTTGTGAAGACGAACATCGGCCGTTAATCTGTTCCTAATTAATGGATACTTGAGACTAAGTAGTCTCGATCCACGGGATACTATATATTTTAAATAACTTTAAACATCGGCATTTTGTAATGGACTAACGTCCGTCCTGCCCTATTTATAATGTAACAGGTTTTAATCATATTATCTTATGTTGGATTTTAGTATGGTAAATCGTTCCTTACGAAACCCATGCTTGATTAACGACAGTTGCTCGACTTTTCTGTCTATTTAGTAACAATATATTGTATGTCCTCACCGGTCCCGCGGTGTGATTTTAATAATTAGCCGTTTTATATGATAATTAAGATATAAATTAAGATAATAGAAATTCCTGGCTGTCCGATTTATTTTTATATATGCTTTTCAGATTGGTTTTACATCGACAGCTGGGAAGATACTATTTTTAGTTTTGTCTGACGCACACATCGGGATAGGGGGGAAATATTATTAACATGCAAATCCTATGTATACTTCTGCCTCGTGCCCTCCCCAGTGTGGCCTCCACGTGGCTTTGGTGGAGGGACACACTCCATTTGACGTGCTTACTATCATAGACGCACGTTCATTTTGCTTTGTTTTATATTGAGAGATTTGGAGTGATGTCTTACTAACAACACTGGGATATTTTATCGGATTTTAACAATATATGCTTACATTTAAAGATGTCCATTCCCTTTGGAAGGGAGCACGAAGCAGATACAACATGGAGTATGTATATATGTACATATTAAGTTAGAATATTTTTAAAAAAAAAAAATGGTGACGCGCTGGCGTTGGAACATATTATTAATCCTCGATTTTAATTTAAAAAAATAGACCAACCTGAGCTTATTTTAAATACCTATGGGCAATTCATCTCCTTTATTATTTTAAATTTAATCACTTTCTGATTTTCGCGGCCAATCCTATCCGACTGACACAGTTGTCTGCCTGGTTCTTGCCATTATTGAAACAAATACTTCCCTACCACTTCCCCTTCAAACCAAACTAACCACCTACTGAAAAGCTCGCCAAAAGGCCTAGTGCCATAGGGCGTGCAAAAACAAAAACTATTATTGACTGACAGGGCCACAAGTAATAGGAAGCGTGACGGAGCGGCGCGTCGAATCCTTCACACCTTTGAACAACATTACACACACACTCTCTTAACAGTGTGAAGTTTGTTTAATTTGGTCCATTATACATGTTATATACCAATCATATATAAATTGACAAAAGGACTGTTTTTTTTTTAAATTTCGATCACCAAATTAATGGTAATCCATTTATTCACCCCGTAATAGGTCTGTGAGGGTCGGGGTGGGCTACCCTCTACAAACCGTACAGATATAGATGCAATATGCATAATATTTATTATATATAAACAGTTTTCAAAATATTTAGAAGAAAAAAATGCATATCTTGATTAGAAACTAAATAAATGGGGAGTTTTTTTATTATATTTCTTTACAATATTCAAAAGAATATTTAAAATACAATTTTGATGAAAGGGGCTCTCTGCAATCTGAGGGTCTTTCAAAAGAATTTTATTTACAAATACACCAGATTGCTGTGTGTCCCTTTAAATCTTGACATTTACAAAATTGTCAAAATATTTATTTTGTTACTTAAATACGCCTTCATTGATAATTGTAAAGAAATATTTTATTTTTTTCAAAACCCAGCATATATATATGGAATAAAGAATTGTTTAACGTAGATAAATACAATGCTAACATAATCAACTATGAGTGTTTCAGTTGACAAAAGGACTTGTATTTAACTATTATTACATTACATGGTCATGCAATAATTCCTTTAAGCGATGGGGAAGCTTATATTAGTCAGTTTTACCAGGGACTCATATATGTAATATAGACGGGTCCTGGTTTTACAATGTTTATTTTCGACAATATAAACATACATAAAATATGTTTTACTGAAACAAAAATCGATAACCTGTTTTAAATTATAAGTTAAATGTTTTAATTTTACAATATGCAGGTTTTTAAACCGAAATTAAGGTTTTATTTCATACCCCGTGTTAGACGGGTTATGACAGTTAATTTCCGGCCACGTAATGATATTAATGTTGAATATAATTATGTTATGTTATACGATATTGCAATATTTCGAAATATATTTAAACATATTTAACATATTTAGTACACTACGATTATTGTTTCATACGAAAGCTACATTTTTTATGTAATGTTAGTGCTAACACTTAGAACACAGTATAATCAGCACATTTTCACGTTATTTTCTAAATTACTATTTCACTTCTTCATCTTTCGTCGATTTTTGTGCAAGTATAACCTATTTATCTGTCGAAATGCCATGAAACACCGTTCGTTCGTTCGTTCGATCGTTCGTTCGAACGTTCATTTCATCCATCCATCCATCCATCCATCCATCCATCCATCCATCCATTCATTCATTCATTCATTCATTCATTCATTCATTCATTCATTCATTCATTCATTCATTCATTCATTCAATTCATTCATTCATTCATTCATTCATTCATTAATTCATTCAGGAACCATTTCTCTCCCGAGGGAGATATTTCCCGTATCTCAAGACACTGGTTATAGATTTTCTATTCCAGTATTTCCTATACAAATCACAGACAAATATGTAACATAGGGAAAGCTATAGGGGTTAGAATGGCAACCAGGGACGAGGTTCTGCCGAGTTCATGGTTACAGTTCTGATCTCGAGGATGAGATTCCTTATCTCACGTGGATAACTCTATCGAATGAAATAAGATAACATGCACGTATATGAGGGTATGTGGACATTGGGACATATAATGTATGTAAAGGTGGTACGGGGGCATCCTATGTAAAGATATAAAAGGTACGCGGACATACAAATGATACGGGGGAATATTATGTATTAAAAGATATATAGAGTATGTAGATATACTATGTAAATATATAAAAGGTACGGTGACATCATATGAAGGATATAGAGAGTACGTAGGCACATTACGAGATCATTTAGAGAGTACGGAGACATATTATGTTAGGATATAAGGGGTATTCATGGGGTTATAATATAGAAGTATATAGAGAGTACGGGGACATATTGTGTAAGGATATAAGGGGTATTCATGGGGTTATAATATAGAAGTATATAGAGAGTACGGGGACATATTATGTAAGGATATAGAGGGTATGGGACATATTATTCAAGGACATATAGCGATATGGGATATAGTTATTATGTAAGTATAATATCCACATACCCTATATATCCCTATATAATATGTTCCCATACCCTCTATATGATATAGTACACTACGCAATAAATATGATATAGAGGGTATGGGGATATATTACATAAGGATATATAAGGTATGGGGATATGATATGTAAGGATATATAAGGTATGGGGATAACATATATTATGATAAGTATATAGAGAGTGCGTTGACATATTATATAAGGATATATATGAGATATGGAATGCACAACGTACATACAGAGCTTTCTCACCCACATAACTCAGTAGAGTCAATTCGAGTTCTGACTGTTGTCTCCACGCAGTTGCCTAACACAAGAGAGACGTTGGTTTTATTCTAGTCTTCAACTTTAAGTTTTCAAACTATTTAATATGACTTAAGCTACTTGCGAAATATTTTAGTCACATTTACTATTTTGGGAACTGAAAATGTTTGTGATAATTATGATATAATCTCGTTAAAGTGACAAGTGTTTGTGGATATTTAACCTGTGTCATTATGTTGATGGTAATACAATCTCTTGCACTCAGATCTTTTCACAATAGGGCTTTCAAAATGCACTAAAATATATGCATTATTAACGTCGCTCTGCTGATTTAAAACCAGACATACCAAATTAAATGTCTGGTTATGAATTGAATAGTTTTACATTTTCAAAAGATAGTCGGTAAATAGAGAAGATAGATCTTTATTTCCAATTTCCAATAGGCTTAAAAGCCCATGAGGATACAAAATACAATTACAAAGCATGGCAACAGTGTAGTTATTACAAACAATACATGTCCAAATATGCAGTTTATCTTAACTGAGCTGATACAATGAGAAGGCGTTTATATAACACTTCCTTGCATAAATAAATTACAATTTATCACAATTTCCTTAAAGGGACACTGTCCGTAACTTTTAGCTTATAAAACACCCAATAATTATGTTCGCAAACATTATACACTAAACATTATTCAATATTTAAAAGCAAGATTGTTTAACGGAATTCAATCGCGGTACAAAAAAAAAGCAAATCCACTTGATTTCATCTTCAAGTTTATTACAAAATACACATATTCTATCGTAATGGAAATGTAACGTTATAGACTACAGAGGGTATAGGACCATATGTTAGTGTTTGTTCGTGATTGATTAGTTTTCTTTTATTAGTGAATACAACTCCCAGTTCTCTGTTATTACATGTTATAATTGTTACAACAATTAATTGAAACATAATTTGTGTCTCTATTTGTATGTTACGTTACCATTACTATTTAATTAAATTAATACTATTTGTATGTTGAGTGACCATTACTATTTAATTAAATTTATAATAATAAGAGCATGTTTTTTTTTATATCCGTTTGATTTAACTTTAAACAATAGAACATTTTCTAATATATAATATTGCAATGTTGTCATCACACGCATGTTCCCATATGCATTCTACATTTCGACCAACAGTGTAGCATGAACTAGCAAACTTTTATAAGACACTTACAGTGTTTTAATAATCGCTTTTACCATATTTTAAAAGGTCTAAGATTGTTCAGAAAATTCACACAGTTGTTACTGTCAGTCCGTTTTTTTTCACTTTCCCGAAAACTATGATTTTTCACTTACGACGTTATAATTCTAGACCATCCATATATAGAGATTATTTAAATGCTGGGATGGATTATAGGGAAATCCTTCAAGAGTGGTATAGACCTGTGGTTCTTTTCACGAACGGGCGTATGAGAGTGAGTGAAAAAACAACAACACGTCTACCATCGAGGGAAGGACTACTACTACTACTACTACAACTACTACTACTACGACTACTACTATTACTACTAATACTACTACTAATACTACTACTACTACTACTACTAATACTACTACTACTACTACGACTACTACTATTACTACTAATACTACTACTACTACTACTACTACAACTACTACTACTAGTACTACTACTACTATTACTACTATTACTACTCCTACTACTACTACTACTACTACTACTACTACTACAACAACTACTACTACTACTACTGGTACTAGCGCCGTCACCACCACCACCACCATCACCACCACCACCACTTAACAGCGTTAAGTAGTTAACACATGCAAAATAAAATGATTCTGTTTAACATCACACATCGGTTTTGTTTGTTTGCTGTATTTTAAAATTTTAATAACAAGCCGTGGACATTAAAAAAGTAAAGAAGTTTTAATCTCTGCTTTCTGAATTTAAAGCC